>CM067372.1:151499792-151939792 GCA_034401795.1 Chaetoderma sp. LZ-2023a | reverse complement strand
GTCTGATCACTGTATTATGTGGCTGTAGTAGTAGAAACATTGTACAGCTGCAATCAGTCCTTCTTCGCTTTTGACCATTGTGTCTTGTCCTCAGCCAAAATCTTTAGTTTACTCAGATCCATTCTTGACTTGAGTCTACCGAATCCTGTTTTCTCGAGGTCACCTCGCAGCACTCTTACCATATTTATGCAATGACGTCTTCTGGTTTATGACGGACTAAATCGGGCCATTCATGACACAATTGATTTTGACGTCACCATGCACGACCAGTCGTGATTATGAAGTCATATGATTGATAAATAAACTGGATTTATCAATTATATCACAGGCCAACTCGCATAAAGACGGCATTTTGACCAACAGGTGGTCCAGACTTATAATGCAATTGCCAAAAAATTGAAGTTATTCACGAAATGATTGATGGTATACTAAAAGGAAAATGTATAAAACATCAAGATTAACGATGTATCATGCGGTTCATAGAGTCGACTAATGGGTTATTTGTCTGTGTAGTCATTAAAGGGAATCACCAGACCCTCTATACTACTGTGTATAAAATGAATCTACAGACCGTAACGTTTTCAAAAATATAATTGTAAGATCTGTGCTCAAATTAGAAATATATATCTTCGTTATTTAAATATGTGGTACATGGGTTAAATTTATATTCCCGGATGAGGCGCATGACGTCATAAGTTGAACGTTTTTCTCCCTGTCATCCAACGCTTCGCAATAAAATTGCAAATTGCGTTTTTATAAGCGGATTTTCTTCAGCGGTTTTAGGAATATATAAACTATATTTGCGGAAATGTTGAGGAATATATACTAACAGTCCTTTGTCTGATTTCTCTGGTGGTGCCAATTTTGACATGAAGTTTTGATCTTGAGATAAATGAATGACGCGATAGTATAGGCAATTCAATATAATTGCCACTATTGAATCAACACTCTCACTGGGGCTACGGCAGATAATGTTATTAAAGTTTCATCTATTAATATGAGAGTTTAAATAGTTTGTATATACATCCAGTCCATCTTTAGGTACTTATGTTTTCATACTAGCCTCAAAACTTCCTGAGATTTTGTAATGTTAATGTAATTGGCAGGTATCTTCATAGAAAATGGCCATCTTACGGTTCGGCAATTAATGTGTGAAAATAACAAATACATTCCATAAATTTGCGATAGTGTGATACACGTCTTAATCTCTTCAATCTGTACATATATAAATGATGTCGATAGCATTATCACCGATAGAGATATCACCATCCAAATGCATGCACTCATGTCTTCAGCGTGCCGTTATTATGGTTCTTGTCGGATGGGATTCAACCTATGACGTCATAGGTTTAATAACTCGCAGAAAATTATAGTAACATAGCGTTTTTTTATCACCATCTTACTCGGATTTATGTACAAATGTCGGGGATAAGCTTTACACAGTAGCTTAAATGCGAGATCTACAATAGAACTGCGTATTTTATGCAAACGATGGTGACCCTTCTTGTGTTCCCCTTTAAGAGTAAGGTGTCCGTAACAGCGTGATGTGGATGGATAGATGGGTGAGCTGACACATATGCAGAGAGAGAAAGAGTGTGAAAGAGAGTGAGAGAGAGAAAGATAGAGAGAGAGAGAGAGCGAGAAAGAGAGAGAGAGGGAGAGAGAGAGAGAGAGAGCGAGAGAGAGCGAGAGAGAGCGAGAGAGAGAGAGAGAGAGAGGGAGAGAAGGGAGAGACAACTGGAGAAGGAGAGAGAGAGGCAGAGAGAGAGAGAGAGAGAGGGGAGGGGAGGGAGGGAGGGAGAGGATGGAGAGAGGGAGAGAAAGCGAGAGCGAGAGATAGAGGGAGGGAGGGAGGGAGGGAGAGAGCGAGGGAGAGAGACAGAAAGAAAGAGTCAAATATTCTGAGGTCATAATCAATTAGATCACATATATGCTGTTACTATCAAAATGCGAAAAGATTGACGTATCTAGCTCGGTCATAAACATTGAATAGTCCATCAAGTGTACGAAGTGTATGCCTTTACTATTTTCTGGCGCTCAACAACAGCACCGTGTCACATTACTTTCAAAGTAGTCCCTGCATAGTTACCTTGAAATTGGGATTCTAGCAATTCAAGATTCAAGGTAGGCCTATATAAAGCGACCCCAACACACGCAAGACATAGAATCCTGTCAAAATAACAAAATTTGACAAAACCTACTACTAATTGCAACAGAAATGAAACCATGTAGAATCTGTTCAGTAGGGTTCCTTAAAATATAATAAAATCTTTTTGAGCGGAACATGTTGAATTCAAGATGGCTGCACACATGGCTTCCTATCGAGTATGATATGGCAGAAATCTCGAGAACGGTTCATTTTAGACCACATAAATGTATCACAATTTGATAGAAACATGCCCCTAATCTACCGAAAAATTATGCCTTCTGGACTTCGTGGCCACTATATGACGTCACAACCCAACAGTTGACACTGAATTTCGAGGTTTGCAAACCATGTATACAATAACGGGCAGTACTTAATTCTCATTATCATCCAAGTCAACAACAGAAAACAAAGAGTAGCAGTTAATTATTCCTGCCACAGCTGGTCAGCAGTGATTGGTGGGATACCCTATGGAAGTATTTTGGGGCCAATACGGTTCAGTACTGTCCGCCTATTTTATTAGCGACATGCCCAAATTTGCCCACAATTTAGTCAATATATTCGCCGACGATACTACGTTACTTTTACGAATCGCTACAAAAGAAGACTACGACCAGCTACAATCAGAAGTTAACAGCCCATAAACAAGAGTCATATACCTGCCAAATCCGATTTAAAGCATCCAAATGCACAGTAATTGCCCTGGGATAGATCAAATATGAAGTTGATGTACACCACGCCAAAGAACAGTCAGAAGATCACTTCAGAATACACCACCTGTGAAATGGACCTAGGAGTTTGCGTTGGCTGTAGTCAACATGTGGAGACAGCAGTCAACAAAGCCAACACGATCATTGGTATGATACGGAGATCCTTTGTCTGCCTGGTAGTCACGTGTCTGCTGCTGTACAAAAGCCTAGTGAAACCACATCTAGAAAATAGAAATGATGTATGGTCCACTTTGTACAAGAAAGATATCTGCCTAATCAAAGATGTCCAGCGTCGAGCAACAAAACTTATAGCAGGGTTGAAAACAACGCATAGGAGGACCGCCAGAATGCAATAAAGCTACACAGTTTGATATCCCGGCGCTTGCACCACGAACTAATTGAGTCATACAAGTACGTTCATGGTATCTATGATGTAAGCCTTGAGAATCTGTTGCCATCCTAGGACGCACAGCGCCTGACAGGCCACAACTACGAAAGCGACGGTTTAAAGGCAACACACACGATATTCTTCAGTGTGCATGTGACAAGTTACTGGAATGGTCTACCTGCTGTAGGCTATCACGACTCCTACGCTTAGCACATTCAAGGGAAGTTATACAAAGTCCAGTTTTTCAAAACGGGTTCTTCGGTCCAGCTCGTCTGCACTAATCCACATGTCCAACATGTATTAGAAGAACCAACTTGATGACAGAAATGATGATCTGCTATTCAGTAGAGAAGACCTATGTAGCTATTGAACTAAGTCATCATTTGACATGCTTTGGGAAATGTCTGTGAATCCTGAACAAACTGACGAACAATCTGATCCATGACAATGGCACCTGCAATTCAAAGGTCCCCATCCCAACTTGCAGGTGCATCTGACTAGCGGGAGAATGGGACTGCGGCGCAGGATCCAAGTCCGAGTGTACTGATATCGTTGTTCCTTCAGAGACGTTCTAGTGCAGATGTTGGTGACAAGATGTTTGGCTAGATTGCCTCTTTGCTGATAGCAACAGGTTCCTGGAATCTCTGTGCCAGTTGCTTATAAAATCTTCAAATCGCGCCTGCTTGTACATGCTGCTGCTTTCCGTAACAGTTCTCATACGGACTATCATTACGAGCTGCCGATCTTTTAAGAATCATTCAGTAAAATAGGACAGGGGAATATATAAATTAACGGGCCACATTCACACTAGAATGTTTAACAACATAATTGTTAGAATTGCAACAACACCCAGTCAAATTAGTTTCACAATATTCAACAGCTTTAATTAATGTTGAGAGTGGACAGGGATCGATTGAGCCCAACACGGTTAAAGTGTCGGCGAAGCTTAGTGTCGCTTGATCGGCCTGATGAGTACGGACTAACCCAGCTAATCTGGGTACGGGACGACCGCTCCGGGTATGTTCCAAGCACGCCCCCCCCCCTGGGTAGGATAGTACGCGTATATAAAGCCATATAAGAGAGGTTGATGTAAAATGCTAAGTCCGTGAAAACGCGTAAGGCGCATGCGCGCGCGTCAGAGCTTCCCTGGCAACACATGTAGTATTGGGAGAGGGTGTATGCTTATAGTGTACCGAGTTGGTACTTGTGATTTCTTCAAATCACTCCATTCCCGTCATTCGGCGAAGAACAGACGATAGCGAGGTTGCTGGACCAGCGCAGTGCTAGATGTGGGCTAACTGCTTACTGACTGTGGCACCCTACACCGCAGCAATGCCTATTGGAATTCAGATCTCCTACGCCGGTGAGCAACCTTATATCCGCAACAATAAGTTTTTGTAAGCTCTCGGACGGCCATCTGAGGGCAACTAATTAAATAAGAAGGACTCCCTACCCGGAACAACTCACAGAGGAGCTTCCCAGCGGATGGGCCTTGTGGGCCCGATGTAAATTCTACAGGTTGTAGAACCACGTGATTCTTGGTGACTAACTCGCCGGATCTTCTGGACCACGCTAAAAAAGGTATCAAACTTCTGCGCAGCATATCGTGTGTTTAATTAACTGTTAGGCCACATGCTTCTGGGCCTCTACCCGATACACCGCAAGAGCTATGCGATGTATCATGCACGGTGTACCCAGCTATGTGCATGCAATATTTAATTATAACTGTAGGCCTTTGTGTTATGGGCAACTTTCAAACAATTGTCGCCGGACGGATACTTTCAATTTACTGTGTAAATTCATGGATTAGTTATTCTGACAATCTAACGGAAATCTTTCTAGAACCGTTCTTCTTCACCATCTTGAGAGTGAGCCGCATCAACAGTCTGCCTGCGGAAATCGTCCCAGCAACTTCGGAATCATGCCACCTCGCGCTACTCATCTACGGTGCATCAACTACAGTGATTTATGAACTCTTATCGTACCGATGACCAATAGGTACTCAAGTAACTATACTATTGTGTTATTCATTAATATCGTAATAGGTACTGATAACTAATAGGTACCTTCCGGGTCGTGAGACCGCATTTTTATATTTTCTGTTTCACACTATATATTATCTTTATTTCCGTTTGCTTACAACTAATGAGCACCGTAATAGTCCGGGAGCCAATTTTCAAAAGGGGTCTAGAAGAATTGTTTCGTAGCACACCCAGTATTCAGGAGGTTTGTCTCTATATTATGCTAGACCGATGTCTTGGGTATATTCTGAGCCGTGTTGTACAAGAAAATTGTGGTATCACTAACCCGTGAGAAGCCCATTTACAATAGGTGTTGAATGTAGCTCTCAAACAATTTTCACAATGGTAAATTTTTCACAAACTTAAGCGCATGTTATATCAATACAATCTTAACCAAAATGGAAAGGAGTGATCGTATATCGCAGATTTATACATAAACAACCTCGTTTAAGACTCCCGTATGTTGCTTTGTACATATTGGGACACTTAGGTCTTCTTGTGACTAGCAATACCTTAGCTACAACAATGCCCATGTTTTCTACATTTTTCATAATTAAACTTTTAACTGACATGCAGTGCATGTCTACACAAGCTGGCAGGACATATTTATCACGTGAGCAAATGAGAGAATGTTACTCATCCGTGTCAGAGTCATCTTCGACAATTGTATGCTGAACATTGTCACACATTTCACCTCCCATACAAAGGCATGCTTCAGTGCGGAGTAGATTGTTAGCCTTGCATTGACAGAGATCTGTTCTTTTGCAGGCAGACTTTTGACATCTACATGATGTGAGTTCAATTAATCCAAATGGAGCAGGATCCTTTGACATTAGAACAGGCTTGAGTAGACCATCCGCTATACTCCAGCCATGTCCATTTGGAGATGGAAGATTCTGAACAGCTTGCAATGAACGTCTCCAAACAAGAGCTTGAAAATTGGCCCTTTCGGTGTGATGCTTTAGACTATTCGATGTAGGTGGAAGATTTTCATTTTTTTGTCTCTTTTGACAAAAGAGTCAATAACGGGTTTCCTCAGCTGTCTTTCCCACATCCCTGGTGGTATACAACTCACAGCAAATTTCTCACATAGAATTGCAGTATTTGGTGATAAGTCAACATGTTCGCCGAGTTGGGCTAAGCTAAGCTGATGACATTCAGATGACTTTAAGAGATTGAATGCTTTTCTCTTAGCGACTCCAAATAATGCACTAGTGCTATCACAACCTGTAAGAGAATGAAACCCAGGCAAAGACAGACAGATAGCTGGGCCCAGTACTTGAGCAACTGTATGTATTGGTATGTATCGCAATTTGTCCTTTGTGCCCGTACGGAACCATAGTTCAGAACAGTGAAGCGAACGATACGTATATATACTAAGTACTGCCACGTCTGTATCAGGAGACTGTATAACAACACGCATGTGGTCTTTTGAAGCGTGTAGCGCGTGCAACATCATATGCGTATCTGCTTCCTCGTGATCTGATCGAAGTTCTTCCAAATACGACGAATTGTTCGCTGAAATGACAACAACATCCATTCCATCGTTAAAGCCACCAGCAAGAATATGTACTTGGCCCATTGCTTTGGAACGGGAGTATTTTCTCCAGCAATCTTTACTTCCAATGCTGTTGATGACCCACGTTTTAGCCGCTCTTCCGCTTTGAGAGATTCCAGTCTATCATATCTGTCAAAAACTATATCTACTCTGTTGCAGTCTTCTTGATTCAGTGGAACTGTAAAGATGTGCCAGTATTTATCAGCCAATTCTCCAAATGTAGACGTACCTTCAGTTTTAACCATTTGCACAATTGCCATGCCATCTACTACATAAGCTGTTGCGCCTGTCTTGTCAACAGGTGGAAGCCGTCCATCAACATTTACTTCCTTTTCTAGTTCACTTAACAAAACACTTTTCACATTCTTTGTTAGAGTCCCATACGTATGTGACAATGATACTGGAACAGCAGACAGTTCATACGTCATCACTAGTTTTAAATCAACATCTCTGGACCTTGCGGCAATAATTAATCGACCAAATAGTTCGCGGTCAGATCTCACATTGTGAATTTTTTCATCATTTGTTTTGAGTTTTTTCTTCTGTGCTAGGCTGGCAAATGTTTTAAGTTTTAAGTGTGGCAACGTGTCCCAAAAGCTTCTCGTGTTAGTGTCCAGCCGATCCTGAACAAAATTTTCCATAATCTCCTTACCAATGTCACAGGCGGAAACAAGTCTCTTGGCGATTTCACTAGGCAATACCACGCCAGTTGCAATGTTTACAAGCGGAAGACACTCGCTGTCGTCGTTTTCCGCAATATTAAAGGGATTGGTCATTATATCTGATGAGAACATCGAAAGTATCTTCTGCACATCGGTTTCATCCCTGTTCATTCGATTAGTCCCCATTTGCTTATGTACTCCAAACATGTGTCTATCTTGTAACCCACACATTTGCTTTGTGACCGTTGTTATGGCTGCCCTCTCGTGGCTAGTTAAAAACCACCTCTCCAGAGCTCCTGGCTTTTGTGTTATTCCAATAATACCACCTCGCTTTTTGGAATCCAAATTAATCGATTGCTCTAAGACCATATCTCTCCACACTTGATTGAATGGATGGTCTGAGCGACTTACGGAATGATTTCCATTAAAGAATTGTTCATGTACATGGGGATGTGTACTTGGAAGCATCTTCATGTCCGCAAGATATATTGGCAGCCATCTTGCATAATTGGTTCTGTCCATGCTGCAGACATATGGCGCCATAGCAGCAGTAGCAGATAGGTGTGCCTGCCAATCTCCAGTTCTCTCAGCTCTTATGAATCCAAGCAGCAGCTCTACCATATGAATATATGAGTTCCAAAATGCGAACATGTGTGATTTCGAGCTTGACTCAACTTTAAAGGATTTGAACAGCTGTTGCAATTTATTCACGTACATACACACCCCTTTGAAATTTTCTTGCAGTGCGTCTAAGTTCATTTTAATTTGTTTTTCCGCACCGATTACCACCACATCCATCTGTCTCATTCCAACCACCATTACCTGGGTGCTTTGTCAACAGTGGTACAGCTGGATATACAGATTCTATGATGGAGTTAGTATACATACATAAAATATAACCTTCACATTTCACCCTCGCCTTTGGTATATGCATGCAAAATGTATGTTGGATATATGTTAGGTCGATATCCGTCTAAATATCATATATGGTGAATCTAATACGATATTACTTTGAGTTATGACACGATCATGCTTATATCGTTGTGCACTGTGGATACAGCCAAAGCCTAGACCCCCTATGCAAAGAAATCAGGATAACTAATTAGTGCTACCACAATTTGTTTGTACAACAGGGCTTAAAATGTGTGGGACATGTCCCCCAAGCCACAGCAAGTGTCAGACCTTCCGAATACTGGGTGTGCTACGTCACGATTCTGACCTAGCTTTAGCTCCTGGACTATAAGGTTTCCATGACCAGATATGCTGTTAGAACTGTATTAGTTAGATATGTATATGGCATGTAGCCCTCCGAGTTATTTTGTTTTGTTTATATAAAAACTCTAGGACGCAGTATGCTAGACTATACTATACAGCCACTTCATATCCACATCACTATTTCATCCAGCATCAATTTCACACTGAGGTCACTGATCATGCTCACATTGCTCGAGCCTGGCATATGATCGACTAAACCTGGCTATCCTAGCCCGATAGGATAGGTTTAAAGTAGGTAGGGACAATCTCTCCGTAAGAGACATATTTTTGTATGCCTCTTTTCCGGCTGTAGTGGATATGTAACACCTCACACCGTCTAGATTGTATATATTGGCCAAAATAACTTAGGGCCTCTTAGTAATGGTGAGAGATTGTCTCTTTCTGCGCTCCTCCAGTCGCAAGGCATAATAAATATCTGGACCCATTGGCAGGATCCGACTCTGGGAAACTATTGGGGTTTCCGAGCAGTGAAAACTAAAGTGTCGATTTCATATGCACTCCCCCTGTATCTTCGGATACCAGTAGGTTTAAATACCCCCGCCAAGGTAGGAAGCACTGCGAAAAGAAATTATATTATGCAGTGCACCTCTGCGCATTCTGGAACATAGCCCTAATGACAAGTAAAATGTTAGTTCCGTAACACTCGTGTGACGGACGAGACGCAGATCTCCATCCAACTCGGTATGGTGACTGGGTGTCGTCTTAAAACCCACCACGCCCTCACGGTAAGGTCACTAGCAATGGATATCTGCCTCTTACTCCCCACCATGAAAATACTATTGCACTTTCTAAATTGCTTATGTGAACTGTAAATTGTCCTAGTGATGTTATATGTGGTTTCGGTGCGATACGTGACCGGATCGTTATATGATTCGGGAGCTGTCGTTCCGAAACATGTTCGCACGCTGTCTTTCTGAGGGAGATGCTATGTGGGGCGACCTTTGGAAAGCTGGGCATCTTCGCTAGTTAGACTTATGTGTCAATAGATAGGTAGGAATACCTGCCACTTTCCAAATCTTGGAAGCATATCTAACAAATAAACGATAGGTTAGAATTTAGCAGAAGGCTCATCATCCCGTTTTCACGCAAACCAGTGTGCATCACATTAATTATAATCTCACTAGAATTGACCCACTGCACATAACCTTTTGTTTGAACAAAAGAGTGGCCCTTTTTGCCCACGTAGGAAGGACACCAGTTTGGTTCTATGTACTACATTATTTTGATCATTTACTAGCAAACAAATACCATTGGTTGTGTAGTTATTTACTTTTAATTATTACTATGTCCAGACTTTTAAATTAGGTTATGGACCGACATACCAGTGACACCAACAGTTGGGATGAGACCGTGAGGTTCACTCTCGGCGGCAATGGTCGCACGGCCCCGCTGCAACGTTATCTTTCAACCGGCAATAGAAGCCTGTCTTTGTTCCAGAGAGTCGCGATACAGGATCTGTAAACCCGAGAACCTTAGCTTACCAGCCCTCCCGCGCATCCTGTACATGTGGTACAATTGAGTGTAGCAATATAACGGACCAGCGCGTAACCCCTCGAGCTACATTAGCTAGAGATGAGCTGGGCATAGCTAAAACTGGGTTCGTCCATTTTATGGCTTTGGTGAATTTTCCATTTCATAGTCATAATCAGCAACAGCTCCAGTCAAATTATTGTTTTAATATACTCAACAACTCACCTGTATCTTGAAATGTAGAGTCTGGGAATTCCAAACTGGGCCTCACATAGCTAGAAATATTATTGTTTAATAATGATGAAAAATGATGATAAATTAATAATCAGCACCATTACATACAATAACACAATAGGTAAATGTCAAAATCTAATCCAGAATATTGTTGTCGCATTGGCATTACAACAGCACCGTGTCATATCATTTCCAAATAAGTCAACATAATATTTCCCGGGATTTCAAACTAAGTGGAATCTGTCTTTAGATTTGAAATATTTCATGATATATATTATTCTGCTGTGGGAAATAAAAAATCCAGTTATATCATGTTATAATCATTCGTCTGACTGACCACGCATGCTTGATCTATTAATAGGCCAGAACCGAGACTTAATCTTTAACTAATGCTTGGTTGAATATCAAGCTCAGATATGTAAATTGGAGAAAAAAAGCTGGCTGACATCATTTCGGTACTAAGTAAAGTGGCCGAATATGTGTCGGCACACGAGATACTTGTCCATTTACAACACTAAGAGAATCACGTTATACATCTTGCGTCCAGTTTACCATTATTCGGCCAAGTCGTCCAAGGCGGATGGCATCTAACGTGGTTGTGTGGAATGACAATATCCAGGTCTAGAGAAGACTATTTTTTGACAAATTACCATGATTCGATCAGTAAAATGGGTATTCAGCAAGTAGTCTTCTCTTGGCCTGCAAATGAACACTGACTAAGAAAACGCTTGGATTCGCTTGCCATTTAACCCTTTAATTGCTAAGGCGGCCAAAACACAGTGTATCTCCGCAAATAGCGCATGCTTTTATGTTTTGAATTGCATACACTTTTGCTATTTATTTATGTTTGATTAATACATATTTAATTCCATTAAGTATGAACGAAAAGTAATTAACAGCATTATCGTAACAATGTGATAAGTGCCAAGTGTTTCCATGACGACAGTCGTGTGTCGAACCAATCAGAACGCATCGTAACTTACAAAAGCCACTTATAACATTATACAACATTTGCTTAACTTGAGACAATCTCTAAACTAAGCATTGTGGAATCCGTTAATTCATGGTAAGAACATTTCTCCATTGGGATGTTTACTTAAGCATGTGTAAGCTTAGCAAATCTCTTCGGCTTTATGTAATCCAGTCATGTCAATTTACAGAGATATATGCAACAATAACACTGCATTTGTGTCTGGATGGAAGCATAGGCTAGGAAATGGAATCAAGTTTGCAGCATTCCGATTAATTTGTCTAATAAGTACGGCTTGCAATATTATTAGGACACCATTAATTACATGTGCGATATTTCAGATGCAGATGTTCCCTCGGCACGTCCGTCATCGATCGTGTCACTGGATGGGGCACAAACTGTAAACATTTGTATGCCAGCAGTGTTTGAAATGTCTTTCTGAGATTGCGGAATCTCGCCATCCCTTTTTTACGACTTTTTAGTTATAATTTTCGAATTTTTCGGACGTCTCGCAACCTGAGATGTGAGATCCTAGGGCACTTGTCAGGACCTTTATTGATAAAGAAGGAATTTGATCCGTTTCGGATCACTGTCCATTAATTTGAATCACGAGTCTGGGTGTCCTTTGACTAAAGCTCGCACGCACACACATTCACGCGCACACGCACGCACACACACACACACGCACGCACGCACGCACGCACGCACGCACGCACGCACGCACGCACGCACGCACGCACGCACGCACGCACAACGTACGCATGCACGCAAAATCCTATCGCGTCTGTGAACCATCTGCCTAGTGCGCTGTATGCAGATCGTGTATTCAAATAGGATCAACTTAACGCGTTTAAAACAAGAGGAATAATTTACACTAACCTTACCAGATTGTGTCTTATCCAGGGACAAGCTATAACGTTTCTTTGGAATTGAAGCTGAATAATTTTCTCATGATTACGGACAACAATTTACATTTTCACGTGGGAACTATCAGAAAAGCGTAGTCTTTGAAGAATTCGACGACCTCTTTTCCAAGTTGTCGCGTAAGCATCATGTGCTAATAAACTAGGCCCGTCTGATAGCATTGATCATTGGCACATCTCCGGTAAAATGTTGATAAGGGATCTCACTGTCCAAAAAGGTCATTTACACATGGTCCTAACTAACTAACCGTGCGTGCGTGCGCGCTTGATGTGACCCCATTCTCCGTATGATCCACTCCAGGAGTGTGAGATGTGTCTGGCAGTTGCGATACGTGTGTGTGTGTGTGTGTGTGCGCGCGCGCGTGCGTGCGTGCGTGCGTGCGTGCGTGCGTGCGTGCGTGCGTGCGTGCGTGCGTGCGTGTGTGTATGAATAAGCATGTGCATTTGTTTGTAGGAATTGAGGAATCCAATTTTAGCTGCCACTGTTGCTGTTGCTGCTCCCGCTGCGCCTGTATATTATTCTGGAAATGGATATTCAGGGATCGATCGATCCCAACACAAGCGAAGTGTGGAGGTAGTGTAGCTAAAGATTGACGGAACATAATTAAAACTGTATTCTTAAATTAACCCGTTGATGGTCAAGATTTTGCAAGACTACTATAATTTTTGCAGACTAAGAGAAGATAGTATTTTTGTAAATTTACCACTGCCATTTATAAAAATAGCTTTCTTTTGTCCTGCAAATGAATATGCCTCAGGAAAACGGCAGATGTCGTTTTTAATCTAATTTGACTGGAAATTGTTGCTGCCAAATTAATTTCAACATGGCCAACAGTTTACCTGCATGGTTGCTCTTCCACAACATAGCGAAACTATAAATGTCACCTCTATGATTGAGTGAATATTGCTTGCAGAACAAGAAATAATTATATTAATCTATTCGGAATGAAATCAGCATATGTTAAGATTTATTCCGTTTCATAATATTGAAGTGCACAATTTAAGACCCTAAAAGTAGATAATTCTAACAATTTTATTTTTAAACATTCCAGTGGTCCTTTAATCTATATTTCCTCTATACTATTTTAATGGATGGTTCTCAAAACACCAGTAGACCCTCGTGATAGCCCATATAAGAACTGTTACGGAAAACTGCAGCAAGGTACACGTAAGAGAAATTTTACGAATTGTTTAAGGAACGAGCAAATGGCCTACTTTATTTTCACATGCATTACGCTGATGATAACCTGTTTGTAACAAACACAGTTTCGACAGTTCCTTTCACACTAATGAGCTACTAATCACGTGCGATTCTTCATATACAGTACAGCCCAGAAATAACTTATAACATTCAATGGAGAAATCCAGTTTTATCCATGCCCCGCCCATCTTTAGCTAATCTCCACCCACACTTGGCCGGTGTTGGAATCGATTGATCCCTGAATACCCTGACTTAATTTCCAGATAACTATACAGTTACATTGCTGGAAAATTTTGAAACAAATTTGACTGGGTGTTGTTGTTGCCTACGACAGCAACAGCGCTCAGTCAAATTAGTTTCAAAATATTCAACAGCATGTTTATTAAATAGTAGAGCTACAATTCGTAAAAACGCCGCTTAGTCCGTCGTCAATTAAGCGTCCGTGACGAACATATCTACGTCATTCATGGCGTAATTGATTACGAGGCCAGGCGATACGCCGCGTACTTGATTATCACGCCATATGATTGACTGAGAAACTGAGAGCCTCCATTGAATATATTGAACAGCATTAGATTGGAAGATCTTTCAATCTAATTTTGTACAAAATATTCAACAGAACATTTCTTACATCGTGTTCAAAATTGGTCTAACTAACATGTTTCTGTTTCTGTTTTGGACACCGTTTAACTGATTTTTTATCTGTACTGTGGGAAAATATACGAGTACATATTCTAACTGTATATGGTTATTAATTACACAACTTCTCCAGTCCATACCATCAAAACACATCTCTTCGGGATTACTTTACAACGGAATAGCGGAAAGGATAACTCGGTTAGCAAACATGCAGAAGGGTCTCAATTTGAAATAACGCATTTACAAATCTACCTCTCTTAACCCAACCCTATGTCAGGATTTCTAGTCCAGTGGTATTTTTCTGCAAATTTATTGCACCATGCATTTTTGGAGGCTTTACATTTTCACTTCCAAAATGTGAAATGTGGTGCCAGTTTTTCTTTTCGGATTTTAGCCCCTGTTTGTCAATAGTAAATGACGCTTATAAGTACGAATGCAACGATTTAAAAATGAGTATTTTTATAAGTATATCATTCTGCCATTTAAAATGGCCGCCTAGTGGACTATGCTATATGTATGCGATCGTGAGCAGTCGCGGAGAAATAGGATCTGCTAGAGAGAACAGTGAAATAGATAATGCCTGGATAAAAGCATGGTTATTTGCTCCAACAACAACCAGGATACTCTTGGAATAATAATACATGATGCAATCAGTGGAAGCACATGTGACAACAATTCAGGCACTGTTTGACATGATGTTAGCTACGTTTACAGACAACATTATTTTGTTACCAGAAACTCTCTCAGAAATTATTTCCGGTTTCTACTAAGCCTGTGTAGATTTGGACAACAAAGCTGCTCTGCTTGTCCACAATGAAATGGCGTGGAATATTTATGACATCGCCTTGGTTGATAATCTAGAGGATATCTGCTGAAGTAAGGGGGAAATTATACATATTGTGAAATCGACAGAAATGTACGTGAATATGGTGTCCACATTGTTACATTTCATCCGAGCATCACATCAAATTCTCTGGGGGTTTTTGGACTTAGCGTCTTTCAAACAAATCTGCGCGCACTTCTTCAGACAAAGGAGATTGAAATATGCACAGAATATCAGCGAGAATTTGGCAAAAATGTGTAAACTACAAACCAGTGATCCAGGTAGGTGGAAAGAATTCGCTAATGGGAACTTTTCTCTCAACAAAACAAACACCAAATTTACTCGTATCGACGTGGAGCACAGGTACACTAGAATAGGGACATTGTAATATGAATGGATCACACGCATAACGTGAAGGCCAACAGCACTGACATGTTTATTCCTTAGAGCTCCAAAGTTGGCAATGCTCTCATTTAAGGGTTGAAAATATGGCTGGTTTACTCAGAGTAGACGATCACATCACCCCCATACACCGGTTATTGTAATTGGACGGCAGGAAAACAACATCAAATGTCTCAAAGCAGTTATCGAAGTAACCCACCCATTCAAGAGTGAAACAGGAAACGTGATGAATTTTGCCACAAAAACATCATACCCGATGAAGTAGTTTGTGGCATTCTGAGACGTCATACTGTGGGCGAAGAAGCATACAGCAAGTCGCAGAGCGTGTTCCTGGAAATGAATATCTATGGCACAGAAAGACTGCGCATGGGTTGATGCAATGAAAGTAGTCCAGCTGAAAAGGGACTGGAATCTAGTTGAAATAAAGTAAAACCATTCTCTTTGCCAGGATGATAATTGCAGCTTGTTCACGGTCAGATATTGACATTCAAATACGTACTTGGCATGTTTGAATTTCAAAATCTGTCAGGTCCCTTGTTTACAAGTATCAGAACTTAACATCTTGTCAAAACAACAGCAGTCTGACAAGTTTGCTGGAAAAGGTCCCAGTGGAGTCCACAGACTGTATAGATGCTATTGGACAACTGGAGGAAAACAATCAGGAAATGGTAGAAAGATTCGAAGCTGACACAATGAATACAATCGATGGTTCTCCTGAACCAGAGAAATTTCTGATCCTGGATGGAATAATTTTTCTCCATGAAACTCGATTCCAATACAACAATAGTACACCACGTGTAAACATAGCTCGTCGGTTTCTTTCTATACTTGATAGCAAAGTCCGAAGATATGATGTGACGCATGTTATATTTGATCATTATGATATGTAGCGCGGATCGACCGGTCAGGTACGAACTGTCCCAGTATGTATGGGTACGGAACGGCCGGGCGTGGTACGGTCCAAGCACGCCTGGGTAGGATTATAAGCGTGTATAAAGCCATGTAAGAGAGGTTCTCAAAAACCGAGTCCGTGAGATCGCCTAGCGTCAGAGATTGCCTACCAACGCGCGTTAGCGTTAGGGAGAATAGCACCTTATAAAAATACCGAGTTTGTATTTGTAATTCCGTTAGAATGAACGATCCTCGTCGCTCTCGGTGCATATCATTACCAGAATGAAGCGAGGATTCCGAATCTTTTTACTATTGAAAAAGTAACAATTTTGCACCACTCTTTAGAACCTGTGCGTCCATGCCTTATTTTTTCAGCTAATTTATTCCTGAAGTTTTCTTTCGCTGTTCGGACTAATGTATTGATGAGGTTTCTATGTTTTTTAAAGTTGGCCACGTCTTGCTCTCAGTTAGTTTTTCTTGATTTCTTGAACAATTTTTCTCTGACTCTCAATTCGTGCTTTATCTTGCTGGACATCCAGGCTTTATCGTTTGGGTTTATACTTATGGTTTTATTTGGGATACTAATACTAGCAGCGGCGATAATGTTTGTAGTGATTGTCTGACACCAAATGTCGACACCATTAACATCGGAGATGTTGTTCCAGGGTGCGTTAGCTAAGTGATCCCTGAATAAATCCCAATAAACTTTCGCATGGTCCCATATATGGCGAGTGTATGTTTTACGTTTAGGTATGGAGGATGATAAAACCAAATATACTTGAGTATGATCACTACAAAATTGCGCAAGTACCTCACTCTCTTTTACTATTCTGACACAGCTGATAATAATTGGATCAAGTAATGTATTTGAAATGGGTCGGGTTGGTTCTTGTATTAACTGGTGGAAGCCAAACGTAGATATGATGTCACGTAGATGATGCTTAGATGGATTGAGAAGATTGTCGTTAATATCGCCGAGTAAGACAAGATTTTTGTTTGGGTTTAAGTCGCGAACATTCTCAATATTGTCGGTGCTAGTTTGCCATTTGTCAACACTTGTGTTAGGCGGCCGGTAGATTACACACAATAATAAATCCATATCATTTCAATGCCACGAAATTCATATTCAATACGACGGGTAGTTGCCATGTTGTTAGAGATATAGACACACACGCCTCCCCATGTCTGCTGGCGATCCATCCGATAAGTCTCCTGGAAACCAGGTAGTTTAATTAAGCTATTGTTAACATTTGGGGTAAGGTGGCTTTCGGTAATGGCAATGATGTCAAAGTTGGACAGATTAGCTTCGATAAGATGTATTTTATCTTTGAGGCCGCATACATTGAGGTGGACAACAGACATTTCTGAACAGTTAGTAGGGCCTGGATTAGTTTCTACATCGCCAGCCAAAAAAAGGAGAATGTAAATTATTAAACAGGTCAATACATTACTCAGGTAGTAATTAAGAAGGGGTGGTAGGAGGGCTGTGTAAATTCCTCGAAGGCGTCCACATATATCTCGCAATGGAGGTGGGTTAGCTCGATGGTGCTTGGGTTTGACAGAGTGGCAGTTAAAAAGCCCAATAGCCGCACGGTAACTTGCTATGTCATTATCCATTGTCAATTGGGTAAATCACCGAAGGCCATTTACACGCGCGGGCAGTAAGGCAGAGGCAGACTTGAAAGATCAACATATAGAGCTCCATAGATAGTAGGGAGAGGGTGGTAGGAGTAAGAGATAGGACAGATAAAGAACATGAAGGAATAGAGGACAAAAAAAGACAGAGTCATTAAAGGCTTAGGTGGTAAGGTAAGGCGCTTGTGGAGTAATAGTGAGAACCACTGGCTGTGGTGGAGAATTTTTCTTGGTGTGCTGTGTTGTATTCAAACCATGGTTGGATTTGGATGATGGCCTATTCTATTGTGGCAGAGTGGTTCAGGGCAATAATAAATATAAACTGTTGCGTATTATGCAACAGAGTCGACGGGGACCCGGTGCCGCATCAGGCAGCAAAGTCCTCCGATCAAAATATTAAACAAGAAATCAGTGTTGCACTGATGATATATTGGTGAAAAACTAGTGTGCTCACTAAACACAACATCTGCAGAAAGAAATACACTGTTCAATTCAGAGTATTATTTCAAGGTCGCGGAGACCTCGACCTTTGACCCTCGTGACCCAAACTCATTGTGGTGCATCCAAATGACACAGGGAAGCATATGTCCAATTGGTCCCAATATCTTGAACCAACGTTGAGATATAAGACACTATGTGGAGCCAAACGCAAAAAGCTCAACCAAAGAAAAAAAACCGTAACCTTATTCGAGGTCACAGTTACCTTGACATTTGACCTCATGGCCCAATTGTAAGTGAAAAATTCTAAACACCAATAATATGATTCATATATGCTACTGTTGAATATACAATCACAATTCTGGAAGACGTCCGGTGCAGCCTTGTGCAGCAACAGTCCCCCGACGAGTCACTTCCAAAATATAAAGCAACGGCTTCCAGTCAAAAATGTTCCGTATAATATTTCATGCATTGTAAACCAGTACCATTGCTTGTTCCTACTTTAATTAATCTTAAACATGTCTAAATATTGTGTAATGGACCGCCACACCGGTGACGCAAACAGCCGGGACGACACGGTGTGGTTCAACTTCGGCGACAATGGCCGCACGGCCCCACTTGTACATAAACGTTCCACAGACTCACGAAGCCGGTCTTTATATAATCCTGAGAGACGCGATGCAAGATCCGCAACCCCGAGATCCGCAGCTAACCAGTAGCCTCGCCCCAAACGCACCGTGCACATGCGGTGCCGCGGTGCGAAAAATCCCTCGGACCAGCGCGTAGCTCCAACCATAGACTACATGCTAAAATTTGACCGCTCACATGTGCAGTGAGAAATAGGATGTTGCAAGAGCTGAGACAACCTCGATTGATATCAGTGGCGTAGTTTAATCTAGACAAGGTTAAACTACTTAGATATGTGCCTGTTAGGTTGCTTTGAGATGTCCGGATTTTCTTGTGGAAAGGTGACGCTAACGTGTGAATGTTTCACACCGCATAGGTAAGGATGACCACAATCGCAAATGTAACAAGATTAAATATGCTATTTGATAATTTAAACACATATTGTATGTCGATATGACGGTTGTTTATTGAGTAGGAAATATTGTCATCACAATATGGTCACTGTCATTTGATAAATCATGAGCTATCTGGTAGGTGTTGCGATTTGAAGTAAATAATTACATAGTTATAAGGGATTAAGTGAATTTAGGATTCCAGTTTTTGTATGCCCCGCCCATCTCTAGCTAAGCTCCAAACACACTTCGCTCATGTTGGAAGCGAGCGATCCATGCATTCCCTGAAGCTTAGTTACCAGAAAACAATACCGGCACGCTGCTGAATGTTTAGAAACTAATTTTACTGGGTGCTGTTGCTGCCAATGGAGCATGTTTATTAAATAGTAAAGAGATACAATTCGTACAACAACGCTTAGTCCGTCGAAGTAAGGTTCATGACGAATTTGTCTCCGTCATTCATGACGTAATTGATTGCGACGCCACACTACCCTTCACGTAGTTGATTTTCACGTCATATGATTTATGGATAAACTGGATTCCTCTAATGTCTCAGAAATAGTTGGCACGTATCAGTAAATGTACTTCATGATCGCATACATTATACACGGAGTGCTTTCTATTCATCAATCCAACCAAGATCTACCAGCATATAGCTAGCCATACGTATAACAATAAACGCAACTAGTCCACGATCTGCATAGATCATTTCGTTTATAGGCCCATATGTTAACATTCGGTCAAGTTAATCAGAAATATGTACCATCGTTAAATCATGTTGCCTGCATTGTCGGAGCAACACGGTTACCAGGGCTACAACAATCTTTAATCCACTAGTTGATGGATAAATCTGCAGAAAACATCGAACTCTATCTAGGAGACGCGGCACATGAATAGATTATTGTGTTGAGAACACTGTGAGAAAAGGCGACACCAAAGAGCGGATACCCGTTGGTTTTAAATTACTGGCGGTGTCTTATTGGGGAAGTGGAGTGGTGTTTGTTTAAATGAGTATTCGCTCTCAGAAGGACTTTTCCTCAGTATCATTTCCTGCGATTACGTGCAGTGGACAATTTCTATAGACGCCGCCTTACGTTCAGACAATCTGATTAAGCACATTTATGTGCGAAAGCTTGTCAAAATAAATAAAGTTAGTCGACAAACGGTACAACCTCTAATACTTTTTATCCCATATCTTTCAATTATCCAGAAAATGTTGACACTCGAAAAGAACAATGACGGAGACAATGGATTTGACCAGGTTTACAAAGTAGCAATACTTAAAATCCGTATGCAAACACAATTTAATAGCCAATTATACAATATATAGTTGAAGTACAATAAAAATCCGTCTCCCACATAGAAATTGTGCGAGCATAAAGTAAGAAATAAGCAACAAATTCAAATTTGAAAACGCGCCAAACGGGAATACTGATTTCAACTTTTTCAAACCTGGCAATCGATAGGCCAACTGTATATACGTCATTCCAGTTACGGCTAGCATAGCCCTGCATTGGAATCAATATTAAACAATGCATATATCAAAAGCCATATCGCCACAATTACCTTTAGTGCACGCGATATTTGTACATGTTTATTTTTGATTAAACAGACTGGTTTTCTCTAACTTATTTATCAAAGAATTTTGGAAAATCCCACAAATTTTGCAGATTTGCAATGAAATTATGGTGAAAGGGAGATAAATGTTGTCTTAAAAGAACCGTCTGAGCAAATAAATGAGCATGATTACGTCCCATACATGTATGCATGTTTTCAAACACCTACAACGTACATGTGAGTGCTAGCCACACCTCATTTTAATATTGATCTTTTGCTGTTTAGCTTTATAGCATTTTCTTCCTTGGCCTGCATGTCAATTCATCTAAATGAGAATAGTTTGCAATTTTGAATGGTGTCTTGTTGAATGGAATCATAAATCGATTGCGTTCATTTAAAGATAGTCTTCATATCACCTTGAATCCAACCTAGTACTAGTAGCCCATACAGGAATGGCAGCGTTTCAGAGAAGTGGGTTGTTCACGCGATACATCCAATCAGTTTGATGGTCCAATTCCCGCTGTTAATGAATCACGGGAGTGATTTGATCGGCCTCGGTTAATCTCTAAGTTTACTCTCACACAATGCATGTCCTTTGTTCTTGTCTGAGAGATTGTAGATATAATGTTCGCCATGGTGCGCCGATGCTGTCGATAGTACAATCAAAGACATTTCCTAAATCCACATTACACAGCACATCAATCAAATAGAGTGGCGTGGCCTTCAAGAAGCGATGGAGTAAGTACACACCTTTCCTCATCTTCATCTAGAGAATGGCTAAGTTTTCTTGAAAATGTGTAGCCATAATTTCAGATATGTTTCATCAATCGAACACATTGGCAGATGACTATCCTCATATATATGTAAGCCACTTCTCACACAGACAATGAGATGAACACTTGATGTTACAGTTGGAATGCAGATTTACTAGTGTCCCAGGACACACATTAGTAGATATCTTAGCATGACTGTGCTCTGCGGTACACATGCATGCCACCATTGTTACATTAGTACACGTATTAGCATAGTCGATGCTCTAAATGTGGTTCAAATCAGCAAGATTGTCAGAATAACTTAATCCCATCCGTATGCACATTTATGCTATTACACGCACGGGCCGACAAAGACTTTTATCCTCTCTATGAACATCAAATTAGTGTGTAGATCATAATTATTTGCGAAGCTCGAGGATGGGAGATTCCAGTTTATTCATCAATCATATTACGTCATAATCAACTAATTGACGTCTGGGATGACGTCATAATCAATTACGTCATGAATAGCTTAGATAAATTCGTCACGGATGCTTAATCGATGACGGACTATGTGTTCGTGTATCAATTGTATGGCTTTACTATGTAATAATCATTCTGTTGAATATTTTGGAACTAATTTGACTGGACGCTGTTGCAGCAGCGCCTGGTCAAATTAGTTTAGCTTACCTAAATAGGTTTGTGGAAATTGAGGTTCAGAGAGAGAAGGCTTCGATTGATCACAACACGGACAACACGTGGGTGGAGCTTAGCTAGAGATGGGTGGGGTGGGGAGGCTGAGGACAATATATTCCTAAAAGCATTTCATAGGAATTTAAATGCCTCTGATAGCATTTAACCAAATCGGATAATTATACTTAATCCATAATTTGACCTGATCATGTTCGGATCTTTAATTCTTATAGTCCCAAGCAATGACCACTTCTGCCACAACAACCTGACTTGTGTTAAAATTGACTCATATTGGATCAGAAGTTGCTGAGGTACAGCTATTGGTAGACAGATAGGCACGTGCGCACACGCGCACACGCGCACGAACGCACACACACGCACGCACGCACGCACGCGCGCACACACACGCGCGCGCACACTGGGGCACGAATGCATACACGCAGGTAAGCAGATGTGCACGCACCCACCCACATACGCGCACACAAACACACGCTCGCACGCATGCATGCAGGTATGCACGTACGAACGCAAACATATATGCACATAAAAAAACTCACACAACGCATGTGCAAAACGTAGATAGACAGACAGACGGACGGACGGACGGGCGCACGTACGGAAGGGTGGGTGGGCGGGAGGGCGGGTGGGCGAGCGGGCTGGCGGACAGGCATGTATGTAGGCAGGCAGGCATGCATGCAGGCAGATGGATGGGCGGGCGGACAGAATGCGAAAGAGTTCACGTTATGCAGTGATGGTAACCAAAGCTCAATGTCTATATAGATTTAGACTAGTGACGTCAGTCTTTATTGGCCATTGAGCTTTAGTTACCATCACTGCATAACGATACGTATTTAGCATTCTATCCTAACCAGTAAATCAAAGGACCATAAGCGCACGTTAATACGGGGACATTTATAGTTCAGTGTGATCGAAACGATCTTTGGTGAATGGGCAAACACTCCGCCAGCCACTCTCATTGAAATAGGACCGTGGAACAATCTTGCCGTAATTTATTCTCAAAATGGTATTCATTATTT
Source organism: Chaetoderma sp. LZ-2023a (assembly GCA_034401795.1). Lineage (NCBI taxonomy): Eukaryota > Metazoa > Mollusca > Caudofoveata > Chaetodermatida > Chaetodermatidae > Chaetoderma > Chaetoderma sp. LZ-2023a. Next base: position 151,916,348 of record CM067372.1, on the reverse strand, counting down.
CGATCATCAAGTTCATGTAGACGATTTCACTTCATCTTTTACTTGTCTGAAATAAAGAAATATCATAATTTAACTGTCTGGAATCAAAAGAAGTATCAGAAATTAATATGTTATGCAACATACAATACCAAACTGACATTAATCATTGTCACATACAAGAAGACCATTATATATATAAATATTCTCTCTAACAAGTTAGATCATGTAGAATAACTCAGCGCACCAGTGACTTATTCCGTAAATTATGTCTTACTATCCGTCTACGTATAACAAATTTGAAACAGTTTGATCTGTTACAAAATTAGCTTGGCAAAAGAGATTTTCTGTTATCTACATAGAAGTTACACCTGAATAAGTTTTGATATTCATCAGCGGGGCATTTCTATTACAATTCTTACACATTCACTCTTCCTTATCGTCTCCCATTTACATATTGAAGATTTCGAGATTCTTCTCTTCAAAGGATTTGTCGTCGGGAACTTCTTACTACTTTTTCTTACACTAAGATCTACGATGATGATGGATCCCGCTTCACTACCGGTAACTTGAAAGTGTTGCTGTGACAACGTCGCCGGTGGTGATATAGGGAACTGACTGTCTGCAGTCGGCTCGCCTCGTCTGACAGATGGTGAAGTAGACAATATTTATCTTTGACTGCTGGGCCAAATCTGACTGATACTAAGATCCTGGTAAGGACTGGGTTTTGCTCCCAGTTCGGCTAGAGTCCTACTCTAATCAATTTGACAAAGACTGGTCTTACATAAACGTAAGATGAAAACTGTATTTACAAGATATAACAAGTTTTGTTGTCTAGAGCAAAATCGCTCACAATGAACACTTAGTACAATTCGTTTGTACAAAACTAACAATAGCTAATTATCTTAAGTCCGATCCTATTCTAAACTGGCAAAGCTTCATTAGGCGTAAGAGCCACAGCTTATAACTAAGCAAGCAAGAGATGCTTAGTGAATCACAGATGGTGATGGATTGATTATTCTGAGAGAAATCTCGCCTTTTATAGCCCAGATCCAGAGCTCTTACTTATTTCACAATATTGTGCAATAACGTATGTTTCTCTCAGAATCCATTCCTAACTATTCCTACAACTCTTCTAGGTATTCAATAAGCACACTTTGACTGGCTCAATAATCAGTCCACCAATCAACCTCTGCTTATTTCTTCCTAGAAGTTCTAACCTAATAACTGATTAGTCCTCTCAGCCAATCAACGATTCCTCCCTCACTTGCCTGGCGCGTAAATCTATTCCTTATAGTTCTTAATTGCAGAGTCTGATTGGTTATGACGTCATTCTAACCAATCATACTATGCCTAATTCTTCCATGAAGATCGTGCCTCACATAGACAAGGCAGTGGGGACCGGTTCTGATTTGATGTGATCTGCCAGCTAACTAACACCATTACGGAATGTGTTGTTGTTGCATGCCATCCAATGAGTGGCATATAGTTTATCAATAAATCTCGATTCTGTTATGAATTCCTAAAGGACGCTACAATGTCCATGTCCTGTCCATTGAGTACTAATGGAGAAGTCTCGAGAATGCTAGGGTGCTAGGCACACGTGCTGGATGATTTATTACTAGATGGTGTTGTTCTAGCCCACGGTTAAATACTAGAGTACTTACGTCATCAACTAAGTCAGTTTGTCACGTTCAATTTATTCTCATAATTCATGATCCCAACACTGACTACAAAACATTGATTATTTCCAAAACTACACTTACCAGTAACTGCTGAATATTACAAAAGTGAATGCTGGCTAAGCAGCAATAACTTTTATCTAAACTATTTTCAAATACACATCAACTCAGAACCATAGAATCTTTTCCAATTAATTCATCCATTTCTTACATTATTGTATAACACTCATCTGCTGGTTATGTAACACTATAATCAGCATCCTATTCACTTAGCATTAGTGCACTTCTATTACATACACAGAGATGACCTGGCTAGCTCGACTTTCCACCGTCCCAATGATTGACATATTTATAAATAACACGTAGTTGAATCAGCCACGGTACACTTAGTCATCTGGACTTTCATCTAACCGAATTGTATGTGATAAATAATAGTGATGCACTGCTACAGCATCCATCCTTAGCTCACCTGGACTTTTAGCTCACCTGGTTTTTCAAAACATAATTTCTTTTGGGTCTTACGTGAATTATAAGACATCTTGCGGGGTCATGCCTTCCCACAAGACAATCCCATATTTACAATATGCCCATGCGACTCTATAGTTAATAGTTTGGAACATAGCCAAAGTTTTTTTATTGGGTTTATTTAATTTCCATTGGGACGGTTCTAATTCTAATGGACCCTTGCACTTCCTCCATCCATCATATTGAAGATTTTGGATCTCCGGGTATGACTTTGTGAATTGTTTACTCGATGATTCCACTTCGCCAACGGTAGGATGTATGATGTTAGTGGTTGCTGCGACAACCTCTTACCGATGATGAAGAAGAATACTGACAGTCGGCTCGCCTCGTCGTGAAGATGATTATGACGATATTTATTTGAAAGACTGTCGGGCCTATCTGACTATGAAGATCTAGCGTACGGATTGGATGTTTCTTCCAACTCTAGGATCAGACTCTAATGATGATTCTACTTGAATAAACTAACCAAACTAGTGTCTTACTATGTGTAAGAGGATAATTTTATTGAATATATTCTAACTGTACAAACTGATAAAGATATTTAAGCTGGAGCATAAAATTTCTCAAAGACAAACCGTACCTCGCTGGTACGAATCAAGTAATTGCTAAGCTAATCTACAACTAACCACGAACGTAACACAAGCGATGTGTTACGTGAACCACAATGTTTGATTGATTAATTTCTCTAACTGAAATTGCATCTTTAATACTATTTAGAATCTCCAAATCTGAAGTTCTATACATATCTAAATATTTAGATTCTACCCGAATCTGTTCTGATGATTCTTCTAGGTATGTTATAAGCACAGCTTGATTGGCCCGGAAAATCAGTCCACCAATCAACTTCTGCTTATTCCTTCCTAGAAGTTCCTACCTAATAAATGTTGGTCGTTCTGACCAATCAACGATCCTTGTATTTCGATTTCAACTTTTAAACCTATTCTGTTTACTTCTTTGCTACAGAGTTTGATCGACGCTCATTGATCGTGACGTCATTCTGACCAATCAAACTCTGTGCTATTCTTCTATGGAGATGATGCCTCACATAGACAAAGCGGTGGTAGCTGGTTCTGCTTTGATGCGATCTGTCAACTAACTAACAACATTACGGAATGTGTTGTTGTTGCATGCCATTGTATGAGTGACATATAGTTGATATACAAATTTCGATTATGTTATTAATTCCTACAGGACGCTACAATGTCCATGTCCTGTCCATTGCCTAATGATGGATAAGCCTGTAGAATGCTAGAGTTAATAGGCACATGAGCTGTATGATCTCATTGCCAGCTGATGTTGTCCTAGTCTCGTATGAGAACCTAGAATGCCTAACGTCATCAACTAAGTCTGTTTGTCACGTTCGATTCCACTGATTATTATACCTCAATTATTTTCTAAACTATCGATCCAAACGACTGCTGAATATCATAAAAGTGTATGCCGACTGAACAGCAACAACTTTCATCTAAACTATTCCCAGATACACATCAACTCAGAACCGTAGGACTTATTCTAATCAATTCAACTATTTCGATTTTGATGATAAAACTTTATCCAACAATCCTGATTGTGCTACATTCACACCCCATCCATTTCGCAAAAACTGTATATCATCAGCACTGGCTGATGTAAATAATAATAAATTAAATATTAAGTATAACGTCAACCGGTCCATTAGCTCACCTGGTATTTTCAAATCATAAATTTCACTTAGGACTTACTCGCAAATATAAGACATCCAGCGGGGTCATGACTCCCACAAGACAATCCCATATCTACAATATGATGTCATAATTAACTACGCAACACGTAGAATGACATCATAATCAATGCCGTCATTATGATGGCATGAGTGACGTAGATAATTGGCTCACGAACGCATATTTGAAGATGGACTATGCGTTGCTCTACACAGTGTGTGTCTTTACTATTTAATACATTTTCTGTTGAATATTTTGAAACTAATTTGATTGGGCGCTGTTGCTACCATAGTTAAATTAGTTTCAAAATATTTAACAGCGTATCTGTATAGTGTTCTGGAAATTGATAGTCAGTGAGTTCGGGGATCGGTCGATACCAACACGAGTGAGGTGTGGGTGGAGATTAAATAGAGGTGTGCGGGGCTTAGAAAAAACTGGAATGGTGCATTGGGATTTGTATATACTCTTAGTCTGTGTTCACACTAGAGAGTTAATACTGAAGTATAGTGCCACTCCGGATACACTCTCTAGTGTGAACATGGCCTAAGTTTTATACTCACGTGATATGCTAATGTGGCAGGTTTATCGCTGTAAACACGACTGTAAGAATTTGCTTTATCTGTTTTTGCAGGTAAATTTCTTAGAGAACGCACATTTAAGAGAAGGCACATTCCCACTTTTTCAAGTATACAACTTACTATGTTGAGGCAACTACATTGTGTATTATTTCATCTCAAATTGCTGTAAATATACTTATACAATATGGAACAGACGCTAGCTTATTTCCCGTTAAAAGTTGTGTTCCACAAACCTATCTATTGATTTGTGCATTCGTGCGAGGTCTAATGGAGATTTCCCGAGCTCTCCATTCAGCATATAGTTTTGTGTTCATTATTTAGCATTTAATATTCGTTTATAGAAAAATCAGAGTGATTTTTACCATAACATTAAGGATTCCCATTTTCCAAATTTCAGATTGCAAAATAAATATTGATACAAGCTTTGAGTCAACTAGATTATCATGACAGGTTAGTGCTAATTCAGTGTTTTAGTTTGTCCGAATAGGACGTAAAACTCTTTGGTAGCTTGTTCATTCAGGTTTTTCATGGCTGTACTATATGTGCCAGTATAGAATATATAAATGACTAGATATTTGTATTTGTCTATTATCTCCTGTATAATTAGAAAATTCAACTTTCCCCAAAACCGACGATGTAATACTTCCAACGATGTACTATTTTGTCATTATTTATTCTAAGATTACCTTTTTCGCAATTTGTCATATACACTTCTCGTTTTTCTCGTAGATCTGAGTGATTGTCTGTGAATAGACCCGTTTCATTGACATATATATAACAACACTAAGCGTTCAAGCCATAACAATCTACATTGTCTGTCACTCACAGTCCTTTGCCATTGGAGTTTTCTAAATGTTCACTTATGTCATTCAGATATATATATATATATATATATATATATATATATATATATATATATATATATATATATATATATATATATATATATATATATATATTGAATAATAATGGACATAGCGATTCACCTTGCCTCATGCCATATTCTCGCCTAAGCATACCACTCCTAAACACTTTGTGCTTTTTATCTAAATGCATATTACGAATAACGTTTGTCCCATTAGTATTTTCTTTTTTGCCACAAATCCACCATCGAATGATTTTATAGGTCTACAAATGTTGAGTATTTTTATTTAAATCCTGTCTTTGTTTCCTTTAGTAGCTTATTTTTTTCTTCTAAGTATGTGTCTATTTTATTAAAATGCCAGCAAATAAGTTGGCTTATCTCTATGGTGGTGTGCGTCTACTGTTTTGAGGAGGTTCTGGGCTGCATTTTCCTTCATAGCTGGGTTTCATCTACTAGTCCATATTCCAGTATTGAAAACCTAAGTAACAATCGTGTGCCATACATGCATCACATAATGTGGTCATAACATATTTGGGGTTTTTATTTTATCCCCGACAGCTGTTTTATTTGCTTTAATCCCTCTTGTGTCAACTTAACTCATTAATGGTCCAGTTGGTCAAATACGACATCTGCAGTGATCTTGAGAAATATCCATTTGGAGGCTAAGAGAATATTTTTGAAAATTTACAACAGTGGTAAAATTTCAAAAATACTCTTCTTGGTCTGCAATTGGACACTGGTTAAGCAGAAATTTGAATTTTCTTGATCATTACACTTTTGATGAATGTTCGTTATAAATTTACAAACAGTACTCTTTTTGTCTGCAAAAATCAAAATTTCTTTGAAACATTTTGGCAATTAAATGGTTAATTGTCATAAATAGTATTTTGAGGGGCCAAGCGAAGCTGCCTTTGCTACAGTTATTTCTCAATTAAATATAACATTATTTGTTTGCTAGTAGGCTAGTTGATTAGGGGCCATAGCTGGATTATCAGGATGGCGTCCGCTATGCATTACTGATTAATAGAATTCAAGCATATCATTAATCTAGGCTTACCTTACATGGATCAGGAATCGAATCTCAGAAATTAATTATTATCCAATGTCCTCATTTGTTTGTAGTTTGTACTACTTAGTTTCATTTTCCTTAGTTATTGCTTTGTTCATTGCATAGTTTACTTGAACGCGCCTTAACATGTGTGGTTGTTTTACAGATTCTGCTATTAGTTCAGCACTTATGATAATTATGTCTTGCTATCCGGATATCTTGATTAAACCATGGGCATTTATCTTAGTGTTCTTCTTGGTAAATGGGGTATGGTGATCATACAGACGTACGACTGCATCGCTGCTTGTTCGAGCAGGGTGGCTATCGTTGCTGCTGCTTTGTTAACACTATGTTTTGTTTGGTATTACAAATGTGCACATTTATCTAACAATTGTTACATGAGTACTGTAAAAAAGTGCCTTTCTGATAGGTACAACTTTATAAGTCAGAATGGTGGATGTGTATGTTCAACAATCACAAAACATCTGCGTGTGTGAATCAGCTCTTCATAAATATGTGTCAAAACACTGGGGCATAGTACTGAGGGATACTAAGTCTATTTGTCTGTTTTGTTTCATACAGAAGTAATCCGCATACACCATTCTCAAATTTCGGTACAGTTAATGCACGTTCAAACAAATCATTTCCGCTACACACCTTTATTTACAGTGGATCCACACATCCTCATCATGAACGCAGTTATGTTCGCCAAACCTCCTGTGATAACACTCGTTGACGTGCGTTTCTATACCAGTGCACCGTATGTCGTCAAGAAGAATGGGTGCGCGGTGAAAACCCGGATATCTATAATTATGGAAGGTTGCATCCGTGGATCTAATAATAATAATAATAATAATAATAATAATAAATAATAATAATAATGTTAATAATAACGACGAAGAGGGTTTCTGTTCTCTTGATGTTGGTATAGTGCTAAGTTACTCGCCTCCCAAGCACTAGGTAGAAGGTGTCATAGATTTTATTGATTCGAACCCCATTCGGGTCGAAAATTGAAAACGGTAAAATTTACATTTCAGATGATGAATGCGCTATATCCTAGTGGCAGTGTGTCGTCAATGACAGGGTTTATAGAACTAATGCTTGACAATAATAAGAACTGCATACTTGCGAGTGCCTAGTGATATAGCAGAATGGATCTCAGAAAAACGTAAAAGTAAGAATATCTTAAATGCACACCATCAATTCTAGTCAATTCGTGCGTTTGTAAGATGGGTAGGTGAAAGATAGTCCGGTGAAAGAGGATCTCTGTCCTCTGGATGCTGGTCTAGTGGTAAGCTACTCACCTCCCAAACGCTAGGCAGAAGTGTTATACAATTCACTGATTCGAACTCCTCTCCGGTCGAAAATTGAAAACAGGTAAAAATTTCCAGTTGATGAATGAGCTATATTCTAGTGCCAGTGCGTCGCAAATGGCAGGGTTCATAGAACTAATGCTTGATATAATAATAAACACTGCTCTACTACTTGAACTGTAACATTTTGTCCCCCCCCCACCTCTCCAAATCAAAGTGCAACCTTAGTTAGTCATTGAAGTAAGCATCGGTTCGATATTAATACACTGGAACTATATTGTAGGCTTATATCAATCTTGACTGACACATTTATATCTCAAAATCGCATGTTTAATTATTATGGTGACTGACGCCAGGATTGAATAACATAAATATCATATCCAGTTCCGCCCCCTCCATTCTCTGAATTGACAAATCTGAGCTTGGAGAACGAGTCATCAAGATGAGATGAAAACACAACATATATCCAGGATTCTGTCAGCGAGTAGATAGTTTATGTCTTACGTAATGTAGTCACCATGAATGAAGTCTATTTTAAAAAATGTAAACAAGTTATATAGCCAGATAAATCCGGCCACATCAAGTGTGTTTCTTGTAACAACTTTTTTATTCAGTCAATTTTAACCCTCTTGTGTCAACTTAACCCTTTCCTGGTCAAACTGACGCAAAACAACTTTGCAGTGGGCTTCAGACATGGCTATTTGAAAGACCCAGAGAATAGTATTTTTGAATATTTACCACTGGAATGATTGGCTCGGTAACCGAGCCAGTCATTCTAGTGGTACATTGTCAAAAATACTCTTCTTTCAGCCTGAAGAGAGTCACTGGCTAAGTAAAACTTTTAATTTTCTTTACCATTTAATGCTCAAGCTGGCAAAAAAGATTCACTGGTATATTTAGAAAAATAATCTTCTAAAATTTAAATATCTTGAAAAATATTAGTCAGTAATTTTATTCAGCAGCGAATACATTAGTTGCATTGTATAGTGGCCAGGCTGTGCATATGGATTTGAGAACTAGATACTAACATGTTCAGTAATTTTCATAAATGACATTTGAAGATGCGTCATTTGTTGTGAATTTGTTGGCGTCATATAAGAAATGCATATTCATTGACTGTTGTTGCCATTAAATGTATGTTCAGTCATTTTTCTGAATGCGAGTTACGAAAAGTTACGTGCTAGGTAGACGAATGGAGAAGTTTAAATTGTTATCCATGCTATTACAATTGATAACGCAGCTTCTCAGAGTATCATGTACTGACGATGTGGAAAAATTATGTAATGCATTGTGGCAAGGCGTCGTGTATCAAGACTCAATTTTACTATGCAGTGTGGGCTGACATTATGGCCAGGTGAGATGGCATTTAATGCTATGCGCAAAATGTCCTGCACAATTATGTAGTTGTTCGAGAATGATTTCACGGTAACTCGTGGGTATTACAAGGTGACTTCGATCGTAAAGTTGTCTGTTATGTAAACAACAATCTTGAAGTCGTTGGTGGTAATACTTGGTTGTGCTTGAGGAGGATGATATCCGCTCATGAGAGGGATGTTCACGTATATGTAGCCAGCTCATTACAGATGTGTGTGTGTGTGTGTGTGTGTGTGTGTGTGTGTGTGTGTGTGTGTTGGTGGGTTGGTGTGTGTGTGTGTGTGTGTGTGTGTGTGTGTGTTGTTCATGTGCGGTACGCAGATGGTTTATGTTCCAGTGTTAACTGGAAAGTTGTGGAAAAAGAGGTAGCCAGGATATTTTCGAGATATGGCATCAGCGTTTTCACGCAGCTTGCAACGGGCAATGAAACACATCAAATTGAAATCTGTGGATGGTTTCTTGCCAATGGTCAATCTGTCCCTCGGGGTTCTATAAGTTTCGTACCAAGGGCAAGGATGCGTGGTCAGTTCATAGTGTAAAAGCCTTGCCATAGAGGAAGTGTTTGAAATGTTTGATGAAATGAACAGTAGCAAGGAGCTCATGCTTGATGGTTGCATAGTGGCATTCAGGGCAGGAAAGACGTCGGGATCCATAGCTGATTACTTTCTCATGTCCGTCCATATCAAGCTGAGATACCATTGCAGCGATGCCAGTGTCTGATGCATCAGTATCGAGGATGAACGTGCATGATGGGTCTGGATGCACGGGAACCATGTCGGTGACTAATTTCTCTTTCATAGGCTGAAATGTGGCATCACATTTTGTGATCAATTGGAAGGGGCAGTCCTCGGTGAGTTGACAGAGTGGTGCAGCGATTTCTCTGACTGGTATATAAGCGTGATAGTATTGGCAAAATCCAAAGAAACTGCCAATTTCTGCATGGGTGGTAGGCGTTTTCCAAAATTGGATACAGCGGCGATCTGAGTGGGTTGAATAGAGACACTGTGGGTGGAAACAACATGAACCAGGAACTGTACTTCCTCATGAAATAGATGACACATGTTTTACGTCAATGTCAGATTAACGGTGGCAAAACGGTTGAGAACTTCATGGAGGTTGTTTACCACATCATTGAATGTAATCCCAAAAACGATTATGGCGTTCAAATAGCAGAGACAAGTTTTCCATTGCAATTTCGAGAATACTTGTTCAATCCGAACTGTGAAAGCTCCAAGAGCCTTGTTGAGCCCATACGGCATTTTTCCTGGACGGCGGGTCCTTTCGGCAAAAGATATCAGCTTATCCGCAGCGGTGACGGGAATGGAGAGTGTTTGCAGATTGAGTGTTGTGATATATGATGTGCCTAATTTACGTAAAAGGTGGAATGTGCCGCAGCTGGCTATTTTACCACAGGTGTTTTTAAATCTTCCCTACCCGTATCTAGATGAGACAATTCATTCTCAGGGCGCTAATGTGTGGGGTGCAGTGATGGGAGAGAGAGAGAGAGAGAGAGAGAGAGAGAGAGAGAGAGAAGTCACGAGGGGTTTTAATCTAATTTCGGTGTCTCATGCACATTATTTTCAATCAGCCGTAAGTGCGTAAGTGAGGTGGCGGGAGGAGCAACTCACGTCCTTGTCGACAGATATACAGTCACTCTTACTCTGATCATCACTTAGGAGGTGGGAGGGCTTGTTTGAACGATGTGAGCTGTCTCTCGGCCGCTAACTTAATGGAGCCAAGAAAGAGAAGGGACAAGGCTCCAGGGAGAGATATCGGAAAATCTCCCAGTGGTCAGCTCATTGCTAGCGGTCACTACAGTCCTTTTCATCTAGTCATGAAAGTCGTTGGTACCAATTTCCTAAGTCACCTAAGCGCTTAAGCCAGAAATACACTTCGACTTTACTGTGTGATAAATGGATACCTTTAGTTGATGTTTAATGGATGCCTTCTGGTTGATCAGATGTTCTCTGCAGTCGTCCTGAGGTGGTCATTCTGTGTGTACCTAACTTAATGGTTGGGATACTAAGGACGGCAGTAGATTTAAAGCGAAGTGTTTTGCAGGTATGGCCTCTAATGGGCTTGAAATGATGCTATCGGATAGGTTATGCAAGATCCTCTATCCTCGTTAAATTGAGTAAATCCTTCCCCCCGGAACAAAATACTGCATTGCATGGCATCAAGAAAGACTTGATAGAGTCCAAGGACAACCATACCGCGTTTGAGACGCTACTTCTGACTCATGTAACTCAGAAAGAAGAGATTATGGAATGGCTTTCAAGTCTAGTGAGACAACTGTCTCAGAATGGCGCAGTCGACTCTGGGTAATCTGACAGTTTACAACTTTGGTCGCTGAACTAAGCAATGATAACCACAGAGCCGAGTGAATAAATTGTGTATCCAGACCCCAGCCCAAACAGTGAAAAAGAATAAGAAGTCGCTAACCGACTGAGGGGATCTTTCCGCTGTGAAATTTCTTTAGGTTGTGCTAAAAGCGTCATAGTGGCTGTTACAATGTTAAGAAGCAACATCTTTCCTAACGGGTCAGAAAAAGGAGGAGGGGTCGCTTGACCTCCAAATTACTATGCGTGTGAAAATGCCAAAAGAAAGTAATGCCTGAGGAGTGCCTGAGGAGTGTATGTCCGCGGGGAGTGGTCTCAGTGGCATTAAGATCATTCGCGGCGAACGCAGGGAAACAACACTCAAGAACAAGTGGAAAATAGTGTGCTAAGGAATGCAGCGAATTGGAGGCTCAGCTTTCCTTAACATATGCATTGTCTTTTACTCAAAGAGGCTTGAGGCCTGCTAGAACGAACTTGGAGTCTGTGACATGTAGCAGCTGTCGCTGTTCTAAGCAGAAGCTATGAGGAGGGCGATTAAAAGTCTGCCAGAGACCTTTGTTTTAGGGGAAGTTCAAGGTGAGATGAGGTGCAATTAACTTTTAAAAACTCCCTTTGTTGGAAACATGCGTCTTAGGTCACAGTGCTATTATATTTCGTCATGTTGCCCGATGCGCTGAGTATACCACCCATAAATTGGGGGCGAAGGCGGGCATGTTGCCCGATGCGCTGAGTATACCACCCATAAATTGGGGGCGAAGGCGGACGTCTTGCTTGATATCACATGGCACTGCTTACAATTCTATTATATGTCTTCATGTTGAGCAGAGCGCGAGATTGTCATATGAATTTGGCGGCCAAGACAGGCAGTCACTTCCGATAATTTGGAAGGAAATTAGGTTGCAATAAAACAAAATTGAGACGTCATGCGATGTTGAACACAGTGCAGAAATAACAATAACATAAAATCTGCAAGAAATAAAAACTGAGGATGTTAGCGCATTTAAGATTTAACACGCTTCCTTGGTTGTCGGAAATCATAATGCTGCGAAGATGACCACGGAATTCCTGGTGGAATGGTTTGAATAGTTCCTCAGAACAGGAGTAGAAGAGTTATCCAAGGACCGGAAGTTCACAGGATTTCAGAAGCAGGAGGCAGCCGTGTGCAAGTTTCGAATGTAGGCATATATTTTGTAGTTCGAACAGCAAAAGTGTGGTGCCACTGGATGCTCCATCAAAGGTTTTTCAGACGGAGGTACGAAGCAAAAAGAAGCGAAGCCGGGGGCAGAACTTGTTGGAGACGAGTACCAAGCTTAAAGTGCATTCTTCTTCCATGGGAGGCAAACTTCAAAGTGATCTAAAAGTGACAACAAGGTGGCACGGGAGGCGAACGTATGCAGGTTCCTCTACGAAGGCCACACAGATTCAAATTTTTCCACAGCGGACGCATGCGTGAAGTTCCATACATACAGTTTAAGCAGCACAGTAGGAAGCAGAGAGATAACAGAAGAGATGGAGGAACAATTTAGGATGTTGATTTGGCTGCTCAACACCGGCCTTCCAAAAATGAGATTGAGCGCTGGCAGCTATGTAAATGTCGATCTCGGTGAGCGGTCGGTGTAATGTTCCATAGTGCAGCCTCACTGGGCAGAATGTTACTACCACAGTGGAGAGGCGCAAGAAAACTGTGGATCTAACAGAAGAGCTCAGGCCTCCTTTAATCAGGCAGAATAGGCCCCTTTTATACAGGCCAGCTCTGCATTTCATTATTTCTGGACGAATAGTCAGCATCTTGGAAGTGCCCTCAGCTAATCAGAGGTCGGCTGTGCGAGAGTTTGAACTCCAGCAGCATCTGAGCGAGAGGCTGGCCAAGCAATAACATCGTTCGTGCTTATCAAAATGGAGGAATCCGATCTGTCACACAAGTATATGTCATAATGTAGTCAATTACACCATGTGTAGACTGACGTCACAATCAAAACGCATGATGAATGGCGTGTCTAGTGCTACCATAAGAAGTAACATCGCTCAGTCAAATTAGGTTACAGCTTACCTGTACAGTTATCCTGAAATTGGGATTCTGAACGTTCGGGTTCAGAATATATGTGAGTAGAGCATAAATTGACATGGGCGGGCATAGCTAGCTATTACTCCCTATAATTGAACATATACTGTTAGACGTACGGTAGGTTAAGCATTCGACAGAATACATTAACTGCATTCCTATCAAATCCATCATCACAAACAGTTCCCCATGTTCCGCTATGCTGAACTTCCAACAAGCCATATGTGCTGTTGCCTCTTGTAAGACGAACATCAATGTCGCTGTATGCTATAAATAATAATAATAATAATAATAAAAATAATAATAATAATAATAATAATAATAATAATAATACTAACCCCGCCCCTCCCCATCAGGGTGGGTGTGCTGGGAGTGGTAGTGAAATACCATACGCCAGAACACATTACGGTATCAGTGGTTCTCAAGCCGGGAAATACGATGATCTCCGACGCTCCCGGCTTGAGAACCACTGATACGGAAATACGCCCTGTAGAGCCTCTGCAGCCATGTAAGTATTTACTACACATCACACTGTGTATTTTAACGATACATTTGTTTATGCTAAACGGATTCTTGATATGGAATCCAGAGACTGATTAAAAGAATCTGACTATTTTCGGATACATTTGGAGTGACTGTTATCTTGATTTGCCTTATGAGATGTACGGTGTATGTAGCACCATGCAATGCAATAAGCCCGTTTCTGTTGTTAGTGTTGCTACTTACGCAAGCAGGCAATACGGGTTGTGGTCGAACACTGTCCAACACGGATTGCATTGTGATAATAACATTCCAGAATGTTTTTCTCATAACCAAGGCAGTTAGTACTATACACGAAGCCGGTAGTGCTATTGCCCAGGCTAACGCCAACCTGTACGCCATAATGACGACTGCAGAAAACAGGAATATCATTATTCATTAATAATGTAGAATGAAATAGGCCTTTCCAAGTGCATCCATCCATCACATGACATCATAATCAACTAAGTGACGCGTATGATTACGCCACAATCATGCCGTCGTGAATGATTCCAAATAGTCCGTCTTTAACGCGTAATAGTCTGACACGTTGTACGAATTGTATGGCTTTGGCATGGAGAGAGAAGAGAGGGAGGGAGGGTATAACTTATAAATAAATTGCGAAAAATGCCTGATTTTCTAGAAAAATAACAGAATGCGCAATTTCGTAAATTGATTTATGCAGTGTTTTCACTGGATAGTTAATCAGGAATAACGCATACCTCAGTAGTGTGCTACGCCGGTTAATTCTCTAGTGAGAACACGGCTTTAGATTACCTCAACTAAGTAGGCCTATGAAAAGACCACAAGACGCTCAATAGGACAAGCTATATCAATCAGACCTCTGATCGGCTGAACGGGAGGAACAACCCCGCCCAGTATAATGAAATCAATTTGGAATCCATTGGCCACTCGTTCTAATTGGATAATGGTTTTAAGAAATCGGCTTGTATGCCCAGATTTTCAGGCCAGTAAAAAGGTGTCAATTTAATTTTAACATTACATAGATTAACTTTTAATTATATAGAGATCGCCAGTAGCGCCTATCTACGAGGTTTCCCTAATTTCTAGCATTGAAAAAGCGGAATAATTGACTGCGAATTCTTGCTGCCTTAGGCAACACCAGCTTTAAGTCAAATTAGTTCCAAAACAATCGGCAGTATTTGCGAAAATGTGTATCACCCGTAGTTCCTATCTACGCCGTTTCCCTATTTTCTCCGCATTAGAAAATTCGAATATTTTGAAAATCATTTCATTACAAATTGTTGCTGCCTTAGGCATCCCCAGCCTTAAGTCAAATTAGTTCCAAAACAATCGGCAGAATTTGTGAAAATTTGCATCGAAATTTTGTGAATTTACTATGAAAAAAAATTATTAATTTTTTTAATTTTTCGCAGTGGTCACCAACACTTCCGCCTATTTACCTTCAGAGGAGGATATTGTTCTATAAACAGTAGCAATGAAATGTTTCCAATAACTGGAGTATCAAGCAATTACTTATATAAACATTCGCGTGCATGGACTGTGATTCGGGAGGTGCGGGCTTGAACGTCAGGAAGAGATGTTTATACAAATATCTTGCTAGAACAACAAAGCCACCAATGCATTAGCTGTATTACAAGACTAAACACTAAATTATGCCTGATTAAAATAGATAATTGATTTTTGCACGATTAAATCGATTTTTTTTTTTTCGATTATTTAATTTTACACTTGATTATATAATCGGCAGGAATAATAATCGACTATCGAGGAAATATCGATTAACCGAACAAGTCTAGATGGACCAGCATATTATTAGGCGGAACTTCATTTAGCCCAAGCCAGAAGGTAGGAATATTATCGCCTTTCTTGTTGGATATTATGCTATTGCATTTATTTGTATTGTGTAGTAAGCGCTCCTTGGTCGTATTTTGGGCTGCATTATTGAGCAACACCTGCATATGTAGAGGCGAATTTGCTATACAAATAACGTCGTCGGCGCAAGTTGGGGTTGAGATGTCGACGCAGCCGATCTTGGTACCAAACTTTATATCCTCTACCTCCCATAACCATGGGTTTATGAATTGGAGGTAACGGTGAGGAGAGATAATAACCCCGTTTCTCACACCTTGCAGTAGCTCCACCTGACTGGACAGATGTACGTTCCTCTTTACCCTTGACTTGGGTCTGTCATACATTTCCTCTCCCCTTTACTCTTGACTTGGGTCTGTCATACATTTCCTCTCCCCTTTACCCTTGACTTGGGTCTGTCATACATTTCCTCTCCCCTTTACTCTTGACTTGGGTCTGTCATACATTTCCTCTCCCCTTTACTCTTGACTAGGGTCTGTCATACATTTCCTCTCCCCTTTACTCTTGACTTGGGTCTGTCATACATTTCCTCTCCCCTTTACTCTTGACTTGGGTCTGTCATACATTTCCTCTCCCCTTTACTCTTGACTTGGGTCTGTCATACATTTCCTCTCCCCTTTACTCTTGACTTGGGTCTGTCATACATTTCCTCTCCCCTTTACTCTTGACTTGGGTCTATCATACATTTCCTCTCCCCTTTACTCTTGACTTGGGTCTGTCATACATTTCCTCTCGCCTTTATTCTTGACTTGGGTCTGTCATACAGTTCCTCTCCCCTTTACTCTTGACTTGGGTCTGTCATACATTTCCTCTCCCCTTTACTCTTGACTTGGGTCTGTCATACATTTCCTCTCCCCTTTACTCTTGACTTGGGTCTGTCATACATTTCCTCTCCCTTTTACTCTTGACTTGGGTCTGTCATACATTTCCTCTCCCATTTACTCTTGACTTGGGTCTGTCATACATTTCCTCTCCCCTTTACTCTTGACTTGGGTCTGTCATACATTTCCTCTCCCCTTTACTCTTGACTTGGGTCTGTCATACATTTCCTCTCCCCTTTGCTCTTGACTTGGGTCTGTCATACATTTCCTCTCCCCTTTACTCATGACTTGGGTATGTCATACATTTCCTCTCCCTTTTACTCTTGACTTGGGTCTGCCATACATTTTCTCTCCCCTTTACTCTTGACTTGGGTGTGTCATACATTTCCTCTCCCTTTTACTCTTGACTTGGATCTGTCATACATTTCCTCTCCCCCTTACTCTTGACTTGGGTCTGTCATACATTTCCTCTCCCTTTTACTCTTGACTTGGGTCTGCCATACATTTCCTCTCCCCTTTACTCTTGACTTGGGTCTGTCATACATTTCTTCTCCCCTTTACTCTTGACTTGGGTCTGTCATACATTTTCTCTCCCCTTTACTCTTGACCTGGGTCTGTCATACATTTCCTCTCCCCTTTACTCATGACTTGGGTCTGTCATACATTTCTTCTCCCCTTTACTCTTGACTTGGGTCTGTCATACATTTTCTCTCCCCTTTACTCTTGACCTGGGTCTGTCATACATTTCCTCTCCCCTTTACTCATGACTTGGGTCTGTCATACATTTCCTCTCCCCTTTACTCATGACTTGGGTCTGTCATACATGTCCTCTCCCCTTTACTCTTGACTTGGGTCTGTCATACATTTCCTCTCCCCTTTACTCATGACTTGGGTATGTCATACATTTCCTCTCCCTTTTACTCTTGACTTGGGTCTGCCATACATTTTCTCTCCCCTTTACTCTTGACTTGGATCTGTCATACATTTCCTCTCCCTTTTACTCTTGACTTGGGTCTGTCATACATTTCCTCTCCCCTTTACTCTTGACTTGGGTCTGTCATACATTTCCTCTCCCTTTTACTCTTGACTTGGGTCTGCCATACATTTCCTCTCCCCTTTACTCTTGACTTGGGTCTGTCATACATTTCCTCTCCCCTTTACTCTTAACCTGGGTCTGTCATACATTTCTTCTCCCCTTTACTCTTGACTTGGGTCTGTCATACATTTTCTCTCCCCTTTACTCTTGACCTGGGTCTGTCATACATTTCCTCTCCCCTATACTCATGACTTGGGTCTGTCATACATTTCCTCTCCCCTTGACTCTTGACTTGGGTCTGTCATACATTTCCTCTCCCCTTTACTCTTGACTTGGGTCTGTCATACATTTCCTCTCCCCATTACTCTTGATTTGGGTCTGTCATACATTTCCTCTCCCTTTTACTCTTGACTTGGGTCTGTCATACATTTCCTCTCCCTTTTATTCTTGACTTGGGTCTGCCATACATTTCCTCTCCCATTTACTCTTGACTTGGGTCTGCCATACATTTCCTCTCCCCATTACTCTTGACTTGGGTCTGTCATACATTTCCTCTCCCTTTTATTCTTGACTTGGGTCTGTCATACATTTCCTCTCCCTTTTATTCTTGACTTGGGTCTGCCATACATTTCCTCTCCCATTTACTCTTGACTTGGGTCTGCCATACATTTCCTCTCCCCTTTACTCTTGACTTGGGTCTGTCATACAGTTCCTCTCCCCTTTACTCTTGACTTGGGTCTGCCATACATTTCCTCTCCCATTTACTCTTGACTTGTGTCTGTCATACATTTCCTCTCCCCTTTACTCTTGACTTGGGTCTGTCATACATTTCCTCTCCCATTTACTCTTGACTTGGGTCTGTCATACATTTCCTCTCCCCTTTACTCTTGACTTGGGTCTGTCATACATTTCCTCTCCCCTTTACTCTTGACTTGGGTCTGTCATACATTTCCTCTCCCCTTTGCTCTTGACTTGGGTCTGTCATACATTTCCTCTCCCCTTTACTCATGACTTGGGTATGTCATACATTTCCTCTCCCTTTTACTCTTGACTTGGGTCTGCCATACATTTTCTCTCCCCTTTACTCTTGACTTGGGTCTGTCATACATTTCCTCTCCCTTTTACTCTTGACTTGGGTCTGCCATACATTTTCTCTCCCCTTTACTCTTGACTTGGGTCTGTCATACATTTCCTCTCCCTTTTACTCTTGACTTGGGTCTGCCATACATTTCCTCTCCCCTTTACTCTTGACTTGGGTCTGTCATACATTTCTTCTCCCCTTTACTCTTGACTTGGGTCTGTCATACATTTTCTCTCCCCTTTACTCTTGACTTGGGTCTGTCATACATTTCCTCTCCCCTTTACTCATGACTTGGGTCTGTCATACATTTCTTCTCCCCTTTACTCTTGACTTGGGTCTGTCATACATTTTCTCTCCCCTTTACTCTTGACCTGGGTCTGTCATACATTTCCTCTCCCCTTTACTCATGACTTGGGTCTGTCATACATTTCCTCTCCCCTTGACTCTTGACTTGGGTCTGTCATACATTTCCTCTCCCCTTTACTCATGACTTGGGTCTGTCATACATTTCCTTTCCCCTTTACTCTTGACTTGAGTCTGTCATACATTTCCTCTCCCCTTTACTCATGACTTGGGTATGTCATACATTTCCTCTCCCTTTTACTCTTGACTTGGGTCTGCCATACATTTTCTCTCCCCTTTACTCTTGACTTGGATCTGTCATACATTTCCTCTCCCTTTTACTCTTGACTTGGGTCTGTCATACATTTCCTCTCCCCTTTACTCTTGACTTGTGTCTGTCATACATTTCCTCTCCCTTTTACTCTTGACTTGGGTCTGCCATACATTTCCTCTCCCCTTTACTCTTGACTTGGGTCTGTCATACATTTCTTCTCCCCTTTACTCTTGACTTGGGTCTGTCATACATTTTCTCTCCCCTTTACTCTTGACCTGGGTCTGTCATACATTTCCTCTCCCCTTTACCCATGACTTGGGTCTGTCATACATTTCCTCTCCCCTTGACTCTTGACTTGGGTCTGTCATACATTTCCTCTCCCCTTTACTCATGACTTGGGTCTGTCATACATTTCCTCTCCCCTTTACTCTTGACTTGGGTCTGTCATACATTTCCTCTCCCCTTTACTCTTGACTTGGGTCTGTCATACATTTCCTCTCCCCATTACTCTTGACTTGGGTCTGTCATACATTTCCTCTCCCTTTTACTCTTGACTTGGGTCTGTCATACATTTCCTCTCCCTTTTATTCTTGACTTGGGTCTGCCATACATTTCCTCTCCCATTTACTCTTGACTTGGGTCTGCCATACATTTCCTCTCCCCTTTACTCTTGACTTGTGTCTGTCATACATTTCCTCTCCCCTTTACTCTTGACTTGGGTCTGTCATACATTTCCTCTCCCCTTTACTCTTGACTTGGGTCTGTCATACATTTCCTCTCCACTTTACTCTTGACTTGGGTCTGTCATACATTTCCTCTCCCCTTTACTCTTGACTTGGGTCTGTCATACATTTCCTCTCCCCTTTACTCTTGACTTGGGTCTGTCATACATTTCCTCTCCCTTTTACTCTTGACTTGGGTCTGCCATACATTTCCTCTCCCCTTTACTCTTGACTTGGGTCTGTCATACATTTCCTCTCCCTTTTACTCTTGACTTGGGTCTGCCATACATTTCCTCTCCCCTTTACTCTTGACTTGGGTCTGTCATACATTTCCTCCAGAGGTTACACAGATTCCCTGGGAGGTCTATCTGATGCATTTTACTCAACAAACGCTGGACCCCCGTGACACCGAAAGCAACAGGAATTGCTCCTGTTACCATTAGTGTCGCATTTGTGCATGAACTACCTTCTCTAAATCCCCACTGCAATTCAGACTGGTGTGTATTCAGAGTAGCTTTTGCCCTGGCCAGCCCGATCTTTTCGATCAACTTTTCCAGAACTGTTAAAAACAGTAATTTCACGGTAGTTGCCTGGAAAAGTGGGAGGTTTCCCACTTCTTCAATACCTGAGTAATTTGCCCTTCTTTGAAAATGTCTGGAATGCCCAATGAACTGAAGACATGGCCCATGAGTTATGTGAGATATGGAATGACTGTTTCAACAACATTTTGCAATTGCTCTGCTGTTAAGCCCATGGAGTCAGTAAGCCTTCCCTTTGTATATGGAGCTGATTGCGTCTCTCACTTCCTTGGAGGTGATGTCTGGAGATTTACCCTCTGCCAACTTCATCATGATAACAGAGTTGTCATCTATGGTTCTCTGCCTGTAGGCCTCATCAATGTCGGGACACGCTTTAGGCATTGCTAGATTTTGAAAGTAGGGTCGCCAACCATTACGTATCTGGTCTGGTTGGTTAAACTGCATCCAGAAACCACAAGTTCTTTAGTATGATGTTGTTGTCATTGACATCAACATGTTTTACACTCATTATTTTCAAAATATGGCCTACAACAGCGCTATCTTTCCCGGAGTGTCCCCCAAAATTATATACACTGTCAACGAACTGTATTGAAATATGCGCTGTCGGTTTACTACCGTGAACACGCCACCCATCCTTACGCCCCGAGAGCTGGCTAACAAATGGGCGTTTATAGTTTCAGCTATGGCCCGCCCATCTTTAGCTAAGCTCCACTCACACCTCACTCGTGTTGGGATTGATCGAACTCTGAACTCCCTGACTATCAATATCCAGAAAATTATACAGGGAAACTTGTTAAATATTTTAAAACTAATTTGACCGGGTGCCGTTGCTGACCAAGGCAGCAACAACGCCTTGCGCATTAGTTTCAAAATATTCAACAGAATGTTTATTAAATGGTAAAGCCATACAATTCGTACAGCATGTCCGACTAGTACACGTTAAAGACGAACTTTATCGAATCATACATGCAGCATTCTTAGACTTCTCAAAAGCATTGAATACTGCACCACACCAAGTGGCATCAATCACATCTGAGAAGCTATGGCATTGGAGAAAATGCTGTTAAGTGAATAGAAAGTTACTTGAATAATGGAAAACCTAGGGTAAGGATCAAATAATACAACGTCATATTGGACAGCCGGTCTTCTGCAAGGGAGTGTACTGGGGCCTGCACCTTTTTAAATCTATATGTATGTTATATATAGCCATGATCTACCAGAGCTATTAAACTTCCATATTTGTTAAAGACATAAAATATATGGCAACCCAGGTACCAGTATGCTTCAAAACAATATAGACAGGGTATATAAGTCGTCGCATACATGATAACTATCCATCAACACAACTAAGCTCCCATTTCTTACATGTTGGCAGGAAGAACTCACAAACCAAATACTATACAACAGATTCGTCTGGCATACATCCTGTCGCAACACCAGAGCTCGAAAAAGACTTGGGATTGCATATCGATAGGGA
The DNA here is from genome assembly GCA_034401795.1 of Chaetoderma sp. LZ-2023a. Lineage (NCBI taxonomy): Eukaryota > Metazoa > Mollusca > Caudofoveata > Chaetodermatida > Chaetodermatidae > Chaetoderma > Chaetoderma sp. LZ-2023a. The sequence continues at coordinate 151,894,221 of CM067372.1, read as the reverse complement.
CCTTTCTTTTGATATACATATAAGTAATTATGTCTCAAAGGCGAGCAGTACACCATAATTAATCAACTGGCCGCTTGTCTACTCATCTGTAAACGTCTCCAGTGAGATAGCTCTATTCTCCAATACTGCTACTCAGCATTGCCATCTATATTGAAGAAGCAAACATAGCTAATAGAACTATTTCAGCGCAGCGCAGCATAACTCATAACGCAAATCAGCGGGTATGGCTACACTGAAAGATTTAAAGTCCTAGTTCTAATTCCATTTAACTACAGACAGCGCCAATGGTATTTTGATAAAACATTATAAACAAACTTGCGTTTTCAAAACATTAACTGTTAGTCCCTCTCCTATTGTCGAAAATAATAGTTCCGTGGGAACTTACTGGTGATTTTTTGTCATGTGGATTTTTATAATATTTGTTATCTGTAGATTTCAAAAACCAATGTTGTCACTCCTGAAAATCATGATATGACGTCATAATGACCTCATTTTGACGTCAAATTCCGGATGTGTATCAATTGCTTTAAAACACAGTGCGTCGTTGGAAGTTATGCTGTCGGGCCATCGGTGTCCAGTAATGGTGCATAGGTGTTTGCGGTGGCAGGCAAATAGTGTGTCTAGAGCTGCCTTTGGAGCTGCCGAGCTGTTACAATTATACAACATCAAGGATACGCAGGTTGTATTGTGTAAACGTAGCCCCTCCTTTATGGGCATCTTTGATCTACGAATTCATAGCTTCCAGAAGGACTGGAAAGCTGTGTTCCCCCATGACGCAGCGTGCAACATTCTCAGCAGTACTGCAAAGCAGTGAGCCCAGGATTTTACGTTCCTCCATGGTTCGCCGCCACGAAGTGACTCGTCATTTTCTATAGTTTCATGCTTTCTAGATAGGTGTATGTGGGTGAACTCTGTTTTGGATTCATTGATAAAGAGATTATCAATTTTTAGTTTGCTAGCAGCTATTGGGAGAAGTTCGTCAATGTGATACTTTTCCTCATCTATGAAGTCCACATCGTCGGCGTATTCCATCTCTAGCGGTTTGTGGGACCGAGTTAAGCAAACAAATGCCAAAATGCACACAGCTGGAAACAAGAAATTGGCGGTTAATGTAAAATGACGTGTTCTATAAATTACAGGGAGTACGGCTTTGTTTGGGAGGTTAGTTGTTCTTGCCAACTCTAAAGGAGAAATTGATCTGCATGATTGCATTGGTACATAGGAGTTCGCTGTAACACCGAGATCATTATTTGTTGTGTGTGGAACCGGGCTTCCCTGCAATGATACGGCAAAAGTAATTCATGCCTTAGAGAAACATGTGAAATCCATATCAGTGGATGAAATACATGTACAAGCTGTACTAGAGATTTCTCAGAATGCATGTCCTAATACATGTGCTCGGAGAATTGCAATCGTTGGTGCAATGGTCGTGGTAAGCAAAACCTCAGAACGCCTACGTGGATTCACACAGTTGGGAAGTTGAGTACCATTTTCTGTGAATCGCTTGACACAATGATCTCAGGTTACCAAGAACTGATCTTAGCATTTGATACATACGGTAATGATTCATGTATGATGCAACAATGGAAAGAAGGAAACATGGTAAATATCCTATTCAATATCGTGTAGAAGACGGAACACACATTCAGATTGTGACACTCGCTATGTTTCTGTCTCATGAAAGGACGAAATCAGACTTAACTAGGTATCTGGCTGCAAAAACACTAGATTATTTTAAAGATTCAGATAAAGTAGTCATTGTTTCAACAAATGGTACAACTGCATCAAACCAGCCGAACACACTTACTAACGAAATGACTTTAAAAAATGAAGCAGCAGACACGCTCATGGTTTGGTTAGGTGTCTATGCAACGAAACGATGAAGTCCTGATGTAGAGCTCAGCTTCTTCTGACCAGATACTGATGTTTTCGTCCTCTTGATCGCAAACTTTGAGCAGTTGCCAGAAGCAACATCGATATCTATGGTGTCTGGAGTTGTGCAAATCACGCCAATCTATATTGCATTTGGACCTGACCGCGCAAAGTGCTTCCATCATTTCATGCATTTACGGGTTCGGACACGACTGGGCGTTTCAGTCGTCGCAGCAAGCAGACATAGTTCAAACATTTTCCAGAATCAGATATCGATGTCATCAAAGTATTTCGAAGTCTTGGAAATCCAAGTGATTGAGATAAGCAAGATACCAGGGCTATGGTGGTTTATTTTCTGTAAGGTTTTAGCTGAAATTGAATATAGTCCACCAACCATGGGAGCTCTTATCGAACACGTGTCGGGCGCTCAGTTGCAAGCAGTGGTGTGGTACCAAACTACAACTCTGACACAAAGATCTTCCTTGATACAAGCATTAATGGCTACTATCGGGACACAGATAGGTGTCTAAAACATGTTGCACCGAAACTAAAGCTGGATCCAGACGTAATACCTAGGTTTGTAAAATGCATCTGCCAGAAAACGAACTGCTCCTCAAATAACTGCTCATGTCATTAAAAATAATCTTGTATGTACTGATCTCTGCAAGTGTATGAATTCTGAGAATGATGAACCAGCAAGTGCTGTGATACTCTTTGATGAAGATGATATTTTGGGCGAAGATGCTTGAGTCCTAGTTCGAGGAGTTATTTTTAAACATTCAAAAATTAGTTTAGTATTGCAGCATCAACTGGAATTCACTCACAGGAGGTGCTGACTTACACATTTGTTCTCTGTTTTTGCGAATTCACTCCATGACCGTATACCTTAGATATTTCACTATTTAAACTCAAACTCAATACAATCCTAACCAATAGAGGGATCCATTTCTAGCTTAGCCCCGTCGATTTCTATCTTAGCATTGCCCATGTTCTGCACGTGTTGGGGATCGATTTATATTTATAGCATTCTGAATTCCCAGAATCTCAATTTGAAGCTAACAATACAGGTAACCTGTTGACTATTTGTTAGCTAATATGACTGGGTGCTGTTGCTGCATATGTTTATTAAATAGTAAAGACATACACCTCATGCATTTGGCGAACTATTCAATGCCCATGCCGAACATAGATACGCCATTCATTACGCATTTTTATTGTAACGTCAGCCTACATGTATGGTAATTGATTGTGACGTCATATACAGTAACAGATATGATTTTTCCATTAGGGTATGAACAGTGTGCCAAATTTGGTGATAATATCTTCTTTCATTCCCAAGTTAGACAGGCGAATAGACAGGCAAGAAAGCAGAAAAACAGACGGACGGACAGATAAACAGACAGCAAGACATCAAACGGACGAACAAACGAACGGACGGACAAACGTACAACAAGCCAGCCAGCCAGCCAGCCAGCCAGCCAGCCAGCCAGCCAGCCAGCCAGCCAGCCAGCCAGACAGACAGCATGACATACAGACCGACCGACCGACCGACCGACCGACCGACCGACCGACCGACCGACCGACCGACAGACCGACCGACCGACCGACAGACAGACAGACAGACATTAACAGTCGCAACAGTCGTGTCGGAAAAACCTATATAGCCACTTTAACATAGTTGATTTCTTTGTCTCTCCAAGAACCTAATAGTTTGCCAAACCTATAGCAAGCACATGCTTTTGGGCCCAAAAGATAGTGGTACTTTAAGTTAGGTCGTCGTCTGGCCACATAGGCGCTCACATGAACCACCATCATATTATTACAAAAGCTGTTTACTATGCTGCCAATGAGTTGAGTCGAGTAAGCATCCATCTTTTGTAAGTAGTTGTTGATGGCACCCTGTTCGTTGAAGTTCTCTTTGTATGCGGTGTCTGACGTCACTATGACATCATCATCATTATCATTGTGTTGTGTGGTTTTTTGTATGGTTTATATGACAATGACATTAGATATCTTACGCAGGAAATTTCACAAATATCTTGCAAAGAGATTAATACTAAACGGGGTTTTGCATTTTCCCTACTGATGACGTAATTTTTTGGTCATAATGACGTCATAATCATATACTATGGTGTTCCAAAACTGTGCTCATCTGTAATATTGTCTTTACATTCCGGAAACTAGTTAATATTCGCATAATAAATGTTAAAGATTCATTCAAATGCCGTTTACACCTTCCTCTATAGACATGGTAAATTTGGGTTAGAAATGACGTCAATATGACGTCATAATCTGATTTGCCAAAAAATGACAACATTGGTTTTTTAGACTTTGTAGGCACCAAGGATAATAAAAATCCACATGACAAAAAATCATCAGTAAGTGCCCACGGAATGGCAATAGCAGAGGGACTATGTTGTGTATACCAGAGTCATCGGTTCAAGCTCAACATAAAACGCAGTAATAAAGATATTCGGCAATACGCTTTCTTTAAGAAATATTCAAACGGTGCCAGAATAAATTCGATCTCTATATCGTTGAAAGAATTTTGAATTTGATTGAGCAAAACACCGAAGCAATAACAAGCCGATGGTTTATGTCTCATAAATCATTGGAGCAATCTGGTGACGTTGGTACTCACTTGAATCCGAGCATATGACAGTAAACTTGGATACTCTTGGCCGGTATATTAGAGCCACATAGTGGTCCGCTATCACCTTTGTATGCTAATTGCAATTCTCCATATGTGGAATTCCCCTTTGTCAGAGTCACACTAAAATGTCTTCCACCTATGATAAATAAGTGTTTTCCTGTGATTATTAACGCAACATCATTCTAGCATGGATGATGTATGGGTATTACATGAGGTGTTCTACTGCGCGTGTATCTATAAGAAGAGTTCACAAGGATTTTAATACTAATTGTTACTAAGAGTGAACCTAACTGTAAAACATATGATGACAAATGCTGAAATGGCATGGCAATAGATTTATTAAGGTGTGTCTTGGTCGATTAGGGACATAGATGTGAACTATATCACAATTTGAAAACATACCCTATGATTATTCGCGGCACAGCCGGCTTCTAGTTTTTGGTCTAGAATAATAATGGACCTTTCCAGTTTTAGCTATGTCCGCCCATCTCTAGCTAAGCACCACCCATATCTCGCTCGTGTTGGGATCGATCGATTCCATGAGATCCCTGACTACTATCAATTTCCAGAAAGCTATAGAGTTAAACTGTTAAATATGTTGAAAGTATTTTAACTCGGGGTTATTGCTGCCTATGGCAGCAACAACGCCCAGTCAAATTAGTTTCAAAATATTCAACAGAATGTTTATTAAATGTTAAAGACATACAATTTATACAACGTGATGGACTATTACGCGTTTAAGACGGACTAAATTGAGTCATTCATGACGTAATGATTATGATGTCATCATACACGGTAGTTAATTGATTATGACGTCATATGCTTGACTGAGGAAATGGATTCATGCCTTATAATTTTGCCTCCGGCTACTGTGATATGTCTACCGCTCCGAGAGTTTTATTGGTCTACCAAATCAAATTATTGATATAGTCCCTGCTATTGTTGTATATAAATGTATTGCTGTGCCACAGCATGTTCACAATGTTGTAGCTCATGTAGTGTGACATTGTTCAGTCCATATATAAATCAATAGTGGTTTCATAGTTGAGGTCAATTCGAAATTTATATAGATTAGTGAAATATCAGTGGTTTTGCGAATTCGAGACGCATTGTTTGGACCATGGTCATAATGTGACTAGTATGCAGTGCTTTATTTGGTGTATACATTGCGATGCCGGAGAGGTGGGGGAGATCCGAAATTGAAATGCATATGATGGATCTCCCGCACCTCTCCCAGTTTAACCCATTGCACAGGGCAATCTCTCCAAAGAAACTATTCCTGGCTATAATGCAACATCCTATGATCCTAATAATAAGTAATTCTATACTTACCAAGACAATCAATTCACCTTTCCCGAGTATCCATCCATCATCTGACCTCGTAATCAACTCAGTGCGTGTATGATGACGTCACAATAATTACATCACAAAGGGTTTCATATAGACCGTCATCAAATCTCAAATGGTCTGACACCTTGTATGAATTGTATGTCTTTGTAATTCTTTGCTATTTAATAAATATGCTGTTGAATATTTTGAAACTAATTTGACTGGGCGCTGTTGCTGCTTTGGGCATACAATAATTCAAAATAGTCAACAGCTTACCTGCGTAGGTGTAAAAAAAATTGATAGTTATGGTGTTCAGAGATCGATCGATCCCAACACGAGCGAGGTGTGGGTGGAGCTTAGCTAGGGATGGCCGGGGCGTAGCTAAAACCATTCTATGCTTACCAAGACAATCAATTGCAATGTCGCTGTCATGATCACAATCGTTAACTGCATCCGTACTCAAAGTGGTACATTCTGACAAATCGTTCTCAGTACCTCGGCATTCTACCCACGCCATTAAGACTGGCATATTGGGGCTTGCTCCATAGACGGTGCGATTCAGTATCAATGGACTGATATCTGGCTCTCTGTAGACAAAAGTATGTAAAGAATTTAACAACTTGAGTGTATGATGAGGTATAACTTTAAAACCAGCGATAGACATAACCGAATGGGAATCATTCAGTATATCATCTGAGCGCAGGCATGCGCAAAAAAGTGTCTCAGAGGAAATGCATCGGAAATTGTCAGTAATAATATTTGACCTGTGACTATATCGTTGTTTTAGGTTCATCCCCCATAAGTTGGTAATATAATACGCTGAGAACCACCGACATGCCGGTTGATTTGGGGCTTAAAGGTTTTACATCAAGGTTACATTGTAAGGGGCAAAGTCAGCAGTTATTGTTATGGAATAAGAACGCCTATAGTTCTTTTATCTGAACATCAATAAACTTGGCCAGGATATTACTACTAAAGAAGCACGTTGACGATAACGTGCAAATTGATCACATAACGTTAACGTGATTCTAAATGAATCCAGAATTTCGCACAGAAATCCTCGAGTGTGACCTAACAATTCGATATCACGCGTTAACGACAGCCCGTATCTCATCACAGTTACCAGTCTTCGTTATTGACAGAACTGAATCAGAGAAGTACAGTGACAATATTAGAAGCTACTATAGAACCTCTATTGTTCAAAATTACATGATATTTTCTTTTTTTGGCAGATATCATTTCATTCCATTGCCTGAGAAATTTGCACAACCAAAATTTGGTGATCGATTGGTGCTACCATTGCCGTCCTACTTACTTTGTCACAAAATAATTTCAGCTCAACGATTATCGACCAATTGGTGAATCCGATCTCTCACTCAAGTATATGACGTGTATATATATATCAATCACGTCACATGTAGGCTGACGCCACCATCAAAACACGTATTTAATTACGTAGCTACGTTAAAAAGTCCGTCATGTGTACAAAGTGTATGTGTATACTACTTAATAAACATTATCTTGAAGATTTTGACAGTAATGTTACTGGGCGTCGTTGCGTCCATATGCAGCAACATAACCTAGTCAAATCAAAGTAGTTTCAACATATTCAACAAGTTAGTTGTTCAGGAACGGGGATTCTGGTAATTTAGGGTTCTGAGTATATCAATCGATTCCACCGGCGCAAGGCAAAGGCCGAGGCATAGCTAAAAGTGGATGCATCCATTGTGGCGCTAACCCTATCTTTTCTCAAAGCTCCACTGTATGATGACTGTATTCTACAGCAGCATTAGTAGAAGATGGTCCATGGTTGGCCATGTGCTAAGGATGCCAGAAGAGCCAACCGACTCCCATCAACTACTGCACAAGAAATCATTCCATCCACCGCATACTTTCAAGGGACTTGTAAAATCACAAATAATTCGCTTTCATAGAAATTCGAGTGATAGGAAAAACTTTGAATCATCATGTTCGACCTTATTCAAAGCTCTCAGACCGAGCAGGTACTCTTCTCGGTTCCTACGTAAAATAAAGTCTGAAACTTTGCGTAATTTGGTACTCATTCCGGATAATGCCAGAAATTCTCGGCCTACCAAAATCTGTCATAATCGTCCGATTATTTGTGAAGGAGATTCTCGGAAATGTGAAAAGAAAAGGTGTAAATTGGATAAATTTCTTCCTTCCCAGAGTACATTCATGAGCCTTCAAAACAAAAACAAATTTCAAATTCAGTCGAAATTAGATTGCGATTCTGAAAATGTCATTTACTTAATTTCATGCAAATTGTGTCAAAAGCAGTATGTTGGCGAAACGAAAAATCCATTAAGATGCCGAGCAACTAGACACCTTTCAGATATTAGACTAGAGGAAGACACACATGTGGCTGAACATTTTAATCTTCCTGACCATTTAGTCACTCGTGACTTTGAAATTATGCCTATCGAACAGCTACCTCTTTCAGACACAACAGAGGAAACTGATAGACAAAGAAAACTAAGAGAATCATTTTGGATTAAAGAACTCGAAACACAATGGCCAAGGGGCATAAATTCGGACCCAGGCCTCTCGGATCAACGTGAAATTATCCCATTTACTCTCACATGCAATCGGAAAAATGTTGAAATTGCGAAAATCCTAAAGGATGAGTATCACAAATTACAGGACAATTTAAAACAACCATTCAACAAGCGTCCGGTAATTGTATTTAAGAAAAATCCTAATCTACATGACATCTTGGTAAAAGCGAAACTCAAATAAGTGTTCAAAACATCAATCAATGATTTATCATTGCATACTAATCAAGCCAAATGGCATCTCTTAAACAAAATTGACAATCTCAGGTGATAAAATAAGCAACAATATTTTCAATTTTTTTAAATTTTGAAAATTCTGAGCCGGTGCGTTTACAATATTACATACATACATACAGTAGTAGAAACATCATACAGCTGCAATCAGCCCTTCTTCACTTTTGCCCACTGTGTCTTGTCCTCGGCCAAAATCCTTAGCTTCATCAGGCCCATTCTTGACTCTAATGGTTGTTCCCAAAATATTGGCATGCCCAAATATAAAATAGACGAAGGAAGAGAGGGATTATGGTTCGGAAGCCACAGGCTGATTTTGTGGTGAACCTGGATTTGATGGATAACGATTTTTCTTAGCAGTCTTTTGTAGTCCAGGGGTCACCCTTCATGATTTATGGTGGTGAACGTTCGCAACCCATGGGCAATTCCAGATATTAACCGTTTTAACCCGATTAGCCCGAAATAAAATACAGGTTTGTCTCCATTTCCTTAAAGTCAGAGGCATTAAATCTGCTTATGGCAATGTTTATTCATGAGATAGGTAATGTGCATCCCTAGTTGATACCATTTTTATGAATATTAACCCTTCCGCACCTGAATGGGATATACAAGAAACCCATACAGAGATTTACATAGAGTAGGATAAAATGAGAAGAATTATAATAAGATAATATAGAAATAAATCATAATTTTAGTAACTTAGCCTTTCCTTCCTACCTACTGATTTGTAAAGCATATTCGTCTAAGTATGCTCTTGCCGACAATGAAAAGAACAAGGCTACTGTACATGTGAGCACCACACAGTTTGGAAAGCACACACTAGTGCAGGGTAGACCTGGCAAATGCACCTGATCACTTCCAGGATATAATCGGAGCCGAGTTTGATGCCATCCGGAATGGTAGTTGTTTGTGATTAGTTACTGATGACCTTTTTCGATCCAATATCCTTTTGGTTTAGTGCTGGTGGACGATTTGTTACCGGATTTCAACACCAGATTGCTTGATAGTGAGCCCCCTTCATATTTTCTGTGAATGCCCCTATTGTTGGTGGCATGGCACATAGTTTCGCCGATGATGTATGTCCCTTGTCATCGTCTTACCCAATATATGTCATATTGTCTCTCACATGTCCTTGATTTTCGTCATGGCATAACGGAAATGAAAGTATTCGATTGTTCCATGACATCATGTCTACGTTGCCGTTAGCAGATAACTCATCTTCGAGCGTTCACAACAGATCCCTTCCCTATCCCATATTATTATGACATTGTGTCACATCCTGACCGAACATGGGAAGCGAGACTGTATGTTGAAGTCAAATTTATGACAAACACTAATGCAAGGCACACCCTGAAGTAGCTGCCAAGGGCAGAGTTGGTATCTATTAGAAGTTGGACACTTGCATCGATCTCCATTTGATCCAAATGAACACCGTGACGCAATAGTGAACATTACACAGTGCAGTGACAGGACAGGTTCACCCACCGTAAATGCGCATAATCATTGGAGAATCACGGCTTGTGGAGTTTGAGATAAACCAGCCTCCAGGTTTCAGTGACAGGACAGGTACACCCACCGTAAATGCGCATAATCATTGGAGAATCACGGCTTGTGGAGTTTGAGATAAACCAGCCTCCAGGTTTCTACAGTACCTTACCAAATAGGTGACAACTATGACAGCAACATCCAAGTCAGTACAAGTTGGTTTGGTCTGAATGCAATATATTCTAGGGTTATATTGTTGTTGTCAGCAGGAATTCCTGATATGCAGATGTGATCGTTATTGATGGTTCCGTTCACTGTTCCTCTAATGAACAATGTATAGGTCAACAGATCGCATAGTAGAAGATTATGTCGCAATACATACGTGAGAAAAACTTGGCGCTACATACTCAGTGGACAGTGATGGCCAGCTGATATTTGATAAGCACCAATATCTTCAGTATATGGCCACTCTCTGGTGCAGTTTACATGCTACGTTGCTGCAGCCATCTCATCTGACTGAGAGCACTCCACAACACTAAACCCACCAGTATCTACACTGTGGCGGCACCCTAGAGAGGGAGTATGCAGACAATGTAGAGTTCATAGATGAGGAAAAGAAGTCAGTCGAGAGCCTTCTACCTATAGATGCAGAACAAATCCGGAATGTGCTTCTCTTCCTAAACGACGACAAGACCGAGTTTATCCATAAGCGAAGTCAGTGACAAAAGCATTCAGCTGCGTGGTGGAGAGGAATTGAGGAAGAGCAAAATCCTTGGATCATTAATGTGTGCCTCCCGACATCGCAACACATTGCATCATGGGAAACATTGCATTCCAGTCCGTTGGGAAACTGTGGATCCGTGGGTGACGGTTATTTAACAGTCTATTTTATGGAAATTGATAGTCAGGGATTTCAGCGAGGTGTGGGTCGAGCTTAGCTAGAGATGGGCGGTGCATAGCTAAAACTGGAAAGGTCCATTGTAGACATTAAGCTGATAGTAGAAAAACCTGGGTTGCGAACGGTCCCCCAACCCTACCTCTATACATTATTGAGAGCTATGCCTAGATTTTAAGAAAGAGCAAAGAGAAAACTGTATCCAGCAAATCCATGTTCCACCTCTTGGTTCCGGGATTTTTAATTCTCTATCTTTTTAGGAACTGAATGGGGCAAAATATCGATGTTAGTGTAAAGATCAGTAATGAATACCGATGAAAAAGAGAGAAAATTGGCGAATCAAACACAGGAAAAATGGCAAGCAAAAGAAGAAGAACCATAGCATCAAAACAAGTGACAGAAAAATTGGAGAAAACGATAGAACGCGTCACCTGCTAACAAAATTTGAGATGAAAAATATATTAGAGATTACGTTGTGATCTGTAAATAACATCATGAACATAGTTATCAAGGCGAAACTTAGAACAACTTGCATGGTTAATAAACTCGCCTGACAGCCGGTTAAGAATATGAGGAACAAATGTGGAGAGAAGTGGAGCAATGGCCCTTTCCAGTTTTAGCTATGCCCCTCCCATCTCTAGCTGAGCTCCACCCACACCTCGCTCCGGTTTGGGATTGATCGATCTCTGAACTCCCTGACTATCAATTTCCAGAGAACTTTACAGTTAAGCTGTTGAATATTTGAAAATAATTTAACTCAGTGTTGTTGCTGCCTATGGCAGTAACAGTGCTCAGCCAAATTAGTTTCAGAATATTCTACAGCCGGTTTATTAAATAGTAGAGACATACATTTCGTACAAGGTGTTGGACTACTAAGAGCTAAAGGCGGGCTAAATAGAATCATTTATGACGCCACTTAGCTGATTATGACGTCATATGACGTCAGATGTTAGATGGATACTCTGGAAAGGAGATTTCCAGATTAACAGAAAATATGTGTTCATCCAGTCCGACATCTCGTGTGCGGATTTGTTGATGTGACCTTTTTGAGGGGCCAACATTGCGACCTCACTAATGGATGAAACTATATTTTCTTTCTATACTTTCTTTGTCTCAATTTTGTCTGAAAGCTTATGTTTTTGTGGACATTTATCTTATTAATACCATACTTACCCATAACCCAACATTCTACAAACAACACGTGATGCAGTTTGGCCAAAGAAGCCATTAAAACAGACAGTACCAGATATACCGCCATAAGTCAGAACTAGCACGCCATCTGTGTTTGTCCCGTTTTGAAGCTCCGCGACTTTACCTAAATCATGTCCTATAAATAACAAACAATTTCTGAATTAAAACCTATATATAGTCCTGATGTCAAATGCGATCTTTAGGGTACACCTGCAATAACGTTCATGCGACATTTTTTGCAATTTCTGTATACTTAAAAGCTGTTGACTGATGATATCGTGTCAGCTTGGAGCATATTAAAAAAAAAGTCATTTTTTTCTATAAATTATCGCAGCGAAAAATAAAAAATACATCTTTTATTTAATATATTTGCAAGTATTAATGATAACTTCATAAATCCGACGTATAGCCCTATGTTATAAGGGATTGTGATTGCGAAATAAATACGAGTGCACGCGTGAGTTTATGTCCATGACCTTATTTTAACAAATTTCAACACATAGTTGACCGCTTATGAAAAATAGCTTGAATTTTATGCTAATAATAGTTATTAATTTAAAAGATAAGTCGCCCTAGGATCGTTTCAGAAATTCAAATAACTGTGTTGTGGTTTAATTCACATGCAAAATGTATCACATTTTATTACCTGGATTAGAAAATGTGACGAGATAATGGCCGTATTCGACTCGGACTTTTTCCGTAGAGTAAATTTACTCCTTCAAAAATGTTCTCTACGCAAACGTACCAGTAGAATAAAAAAACCTGGCAGTATGGACGACACAGAAAACAACTAAATCGCCTCAATCTTACTATCTTGAAAACAAAATCCACCTTTCGGCGCCGTTTTCAGACATAATGAATACTGAATAATAGTACAGTTCAGCTGCTCCAAAGTCCTGAATTTTCATATTTTGCACCACATGACATACTTCACGAAACATGCCACACGTTTTGGCTCCGGCTTGTTTCATGCTCTATTTTCTTTCGGGACATATTATTCGAATAGAAAATATACTCTATGAACCCAACTTTTCGCCCAGTCGAATGCAGCCATTGATCCTTGTAACTTTATGAGGCATGAGCTTGTGCCAGTGTCCATCTCCAAGTTTGATGACAAAGGCCAGTTGAGAATTATAACAGCCAGGTTTGTGCTTAAAGGAAAGAATCAGGGAACCAACATATGCTCTTGACTGACAGCTTTATATAATAATCAACCTATAGTCCCCAGTTAAAAACAGAAATAAATCAGAATAATTAGAAAAAACTTCACAGAAGAACATATTTCTTCAAATTAATCTTACTTAGATCACCAAGATAGTTATTGAATATCATCAGCGTGTATGCCTTCTCACAAACTGGTAATACAAATCATCTTAGTCGCTCATGGATAACAGGATCGTGAAAACAGTTCTCAACCAATGTGTGAAGTCGCTTTCTGCCAGCTTCATAGCTATAAACATGACCCGTTGAACTAGTCCATGACCTGCGCAGCCTTACTTTTAAATGGAATCACTTGAACAGGTGAGACAAATAATAATCTCTATTATTTCTTATTCTGTGTGTAGTATTTGCTTATTCCATGCTTTTCGCATATCACCCATAGTTTAAAGTTATTCTAGTGACCTCAAAATAGTCATTTAAGTCAGGTCTAGTCACTCGACCACGTGTGAGATCAGTCACACACCGACGGCATAACGACCTTCTCCACCTGTTGCAAAAGCAATTTGGCATATATCTAATAACTAAGGTCCAGGTGAATAGTGCGGCCAGATCTGTGTTATAATGCCGAGGCTGAAGAGCCTATGTGAACTACTTTGTTAAGACTAATTCTCATTTAATGGACGTATCAGATCTGTCACTTAAGTAGCTGACGTTATGATTGGAATGCATTACGTACTAGCTGACGTCCCAATTAGCATGACGCACGTCAGTTGTGAATCGAGAAAAGTCTGTCTCGAAAGGAGACCAAATTGTATGTTTTTGGTAAATTTGTAAATTAATAACCAATATGTTGCATATTTTGATATTAAATTGACTGGGTGTTTTTGTTTGCAGCAACAGCTGCCTGTCAAATTAGTTTCAAAGTATATAACAGCTTACGCATATACTTAGGAATTTAGTGTTCAATGTCTCAAATTGATTACGGCCTGCATAAAATGTGGGCGGAGTTTTGCTAAAAATGAGCGGTGAATAACTAAAAATGGATGTATCTATCTATTCACAGTGACTGCATTCATGACTCCTCCTTTCTGACACTAGGGCTATATCATCCAATCAGGCTCTAAGAACAGCTAGTACCAACTACTTCTAACTACCAAGTGGCTTAAGCACACATACTTATTCAATAGCTTTACAATAAAAACTATAGTGAACAGCCCGTTTCAAATATACACTGGACAAGACCCCGAGCATAGGTTACTGGGCCGGTACTGGGTCTATACCGAGTCATGCGGAGCATTCTGAAAGGTGAAACACGTGTGGATTGAAAATATGTATCAAGCAAAACCATTGACCATTACCATAACAGTCAACTCGCACATCTTCACCATGACTGCAATCATTGGTGCCAATTGACTGGTGACTGCATTGTAATATGTTGCTCTCATCGCCTCGGCAGCGCACCTCGTCCAGAAGGATTATCCCCGTACCAGGAACAACATAGAAAGCCAAATTGAAAAGAGTAGGTCGCGCACCACTGTGGGAAAAATGTACATATATTGCATACAAGTTCATAGCTATAGAGCTCACCTAGACAGACCGTTAGCATTTATTTTGTTATTATGTAATATTTATTAAGGGAGATATGAGATTTCACAGTCAGAATTAGCATTTTTCTAACTGGATAATTTTTAATTCTTCATTTTTTTAATGTACCATTTATTGAATGCTGTGTGAAACATATTTGTTTATATTTATTCTGTGTAGTATATAAACGGGATTTTAGCTTTGGAAAAATTAGATTTTTATCATAAATTAACACACTTACATTTTTGTTTTAATTTCTTGTGTTACTTACAAACGCATATCTCAAACACATTGTTATCATGTATTTCACATGCATACACGAACAGTGTGGTCATTTGAAAACTTCACTAACTACATAGAACGTGATTGCACTACCATAAATTTACTAAAGCTGCATAGGCCTTAGTCATCAACATCAACAATGACTAACACCGTTTTGGTTAATGAATTATGTTGCTTACATACTATATTTCCGTATATATATTTGATATCATATTCAATAAAACGAATTTAAAAGGTTTTACTGAGCATGCATATTACGTCTCTCAACCTAATCACAATAAATATGTTCATCTAATGTGAAAATAAATTGAAATCAGTGCTGTTGCCTAACTACACGCTGCCTACATACACATCGGCCACAGCATACGTGAGTAGTGGCGCAATATGGTTAACGTTGTGCTACAATACATTCAATTCGACATCAGCAACCTTTTCGTGAAGCCGCACGTTAAGTAAACACTAATAATATTCAATAACTATCTTGGTGATCTAAGTACGATTCATTTGACGTGAAATGTATCTATAAATAATTGTATGAAACCGTTATCTAATGACAGCAAATACCGTACGTCCTTACTACATGGGCGATGACTGGGACAAATCATAAAATCTGTGTTGTGAGTATAGTTTTAGTCAACATGGTACGTAAACAACATCACTGAATCATAGGTTGTGGATATTACCTTAGAATGCATATCATAGCACGAATATTCTCCATTATACTCTCATAAATTAATAAATTATTATTTATTATAATTGTATTCAAGAATGTTCTATGATGATTATGTTGTCAATGAGTTGGTGAAATCTTTTTCCAATGATTTATTCTTTGCCTCAATGTTATGTCCAGTGAATTGAATTATACAGCTAATTGTGTAAAATCTGTGCTTAAATTATGATTGCAATCGAGATTAAAGAACCATAAAGCTGTCTAGTTTTTAAGCAGCACTTTAATTGTAGGCAACCCACTTTTCATATAGTATCTGAATTGATGTTAATCACAGACATCTATCATATGTCTAGATATTAGGATTAATTACTTTTTTTAAGTCGTATTTCTTGCAGGAAACTGGAGAGAAAGAGAATGAACACTGTAGTCGCAAGGTATATGCAATCTACAGAATAAGACGAATTACGCCTGGAGGGAGAAGGCAACATACTGGCATGAAGTAAGCATACTGATCTACAAGCAAAGTCCTCTGATGAGGTGAGAGATGTCTAACTAGGCAATCGATTTGATTAGGTAGAACTGTTGAATCGCCTCACTGGAAAATAAACTGAAGGAAATAAAAGTGGCATTGAAGCAAGTGACAAACAACACAAAAGGAGGCTACCTTTGCTCTGCAGGATATAGGTGTGTCCCTGTTGAGGGAGTCTGTCAAATGAGCAATGGAGTTTGCATTCTATAAGTTGCTCATTCCTAAGTTTTGTCAATTCAAATATGTAGATTAAGGCCGGCTTATTACCCACCACAGGCCTGGTTATTGGAAATCAGTCCAAAGTTATTTGCGTAAAAGAGAAATGAATCCGAACTCCTTAAAATGGCAAATTGTTCAATCAATTTGTGCATAACGTGTCGACACATCTTTCTACGTACATCATTACCATGGAAGCATGGGTGCGCCTAATGACACGGCAGGACTTCCTAAAGAGAATAGAACAGTTGGCAATCTTACTCCTAAGAACAGGCAGTAATGTAATGCTGCTTGGTGCGAAGAATGTCTTGAAAGGTGGCCGAATTAACATGTCAGACATATAGAGCAATATCTATGGCAAATCTTTTCTGGAATCCCATATGACAGTATGTCGTTGTCCGCTTTATGAAAATTTTGGACAAACTGTTTCGTACGCCTGTGTTGGACCCTCATGGGCAATACCTGTGCATGCAACACCAACGTGCAATCACTTAGACCCAAAAACTGCCCGAAGATTCGGTACTTAACGTCGGCAAACCAGTTCTGTTGTAATAACACACATGACGTATCTTGAATTGTCTGTCATTCCAGAACAATCGTTGAAATACCGTTAATGATACACAGTAAGCAATAATTTCAATGTTTAAGTTATCAACAAAGTAAGATGTACCAAAGTTAATTGCCATCAAATTTCAAAACGTATTTGCGTATGTTACATTATTGGTAAGGTGGCGATTATTACCTTGGATACCAATGATAATGTATGATGGGTGAATAAAGCATTTAGATTCTATTGGATATTTTCCAAATAATTATGTCCCGTGTTTTGCAAACTACGTTTTAAATCTTTAAATAACATTTTTGAAACACAAACTTAAAATAACATTTCGGAAATACAAACTCAGTCTTTTAAAATAACTTAAAAAGTACTGACAGTCTTGTGCGTGATAAGTAATGTGGAATTTAGAAACATTTTCATCTACAGTCTGGCGAAAATTACAGAGGATCAAATATCAAAAACTCAAAGTCTTTAAAGTCATTTAGTGAATACAATCAGCCACAGAATATTTCAAAATTGCACAATAAAGCCAAGAGTTTTTCTTAAAATGATTTATATATGATTGTGGGTGTTGCGTGCGTGCGTGCGTGCGTGCGTGCGTGCGTGCGTGCGTGCGTGCGTGCGTGCGTGCGTGCGTGCGTGCGTGCGTGCGTGCGTGCGCGTGCTTATGCGCGCACGTGCTTGCGTGCGTGCCTGAGTGCATGCTTGCGTGTATTTTGATATTAAACATCAGGATGAAATGCAGCGGCATATGGTCTTCAACCCATTTATGCTTAAGTACATGTATGGGCAGCGAATTAGGATACTAGACGAGGCATCACTTAAAGTTGGCATGATGTAACAAAATAACAGATACGTAGTATTTTAATGATACAGAGGTATCCTCTTAAAAATCATCACGCGAGTTGATGCCCTATTATTCGCATTACGTCAACTGCCGATCCGATTTTGGTTAAATACAGGGGTCTAAATCAGATCAGTCTAGATCATGTAATTCGTTGCCATTTCAAGATGCACGTTCACCTGCAATTTTCTATTTGGATATATATATATATATATATATATATATATATATATATATATATATATATATATATATATATATATATATATATATATATGTGTGTGTGTGTGTGTGTGTGATGCGGTTGCAATGTCCCCTTACTGGCTCTTTTGGGTGGCACTTGGCTTAATCTCAATCAAGTCTAATAGCGATAACAATAACAATAAACAATATATATAGCATATACGAATAAAATGGCTCAGTACGTAATGGTCGCACCAGAATGATAAATCCGCCTGAAAATGCGTGTTCTATTCACACGCTTTTACATTGATCATATCATTATCGCACAGCAAAAATAGCTCTTGAAACAGTTTGCACGATACTGATTTCTGTGAAGATAGTTTTTATTATCGTTAGCTTTGTGATCGCTCTCATTAAGATTTTACGGTACCCATTTTATAACGATAATCATTACCAGTTATCGATATCATTATTACTACGGTGTGGCCAAGGTTTTGAACTTGCCAACTCTTTATTGAACTGAATTTGTCTGCAATGTAGCTTACCGTTTAGCAATTTTCTATATACTATTGCTCGAAAATCCTCTTACTTTATTGAAGTACATTAAGTAAGATCAGAGGTTTTTACCTGAAACCGGCACTTTGACATACGACCTGAGCAGCCACCTCATCGAATCCATCGTCACACACGGTTCCCCATCTTCCCTGATAGTACACTTCAACACGGCCATTTGAACGAACCCATCCGTCAACCAATCTCGTATCTCCATCTGCATAGCAAAGAATATTTAAAGAATGTTTCTTTTATTTTCTAGACAATTTACTAACTAGTATGTAACACCATAATCAATTAAGCCACATATAGGCTGACGTCACAAAATCCATAATGAATTATGTATCTACCTCCGGCATGAACACGCACTGGAGCTTAGCTGGACTACATGTATAACTACATTGAAAATGGGATAAAATGTTGCTGGAAATGTCACCACTTTGGATGTAATATGCTAGATATGGACATCAAATATTTTAATATCTGAAACACCCGTTTTTGGCAAATTATTTTTAAAAGTATTGTGATCTTTGCATATATGTCTGTTTTAATATTAGGTGTTTAGAACAGCTATATTGAAAGTTTTCAATCAACATCATACAATCAAACTTACTTCAGACATTTATCATGTATGTAGGCCCTATGTCGTTATTCATCATTGAAAAGATCAGAGTGTGTTATGGTCACTTGCACAATATTGGGACACATTTCTATCTATGTCCAGTGGTAACACTTCAAAAATAGTCTTCTGTAGGTCTGCGAATTGACAGCTCTCATTAGCCTTGCAAACACCACTATTGGCGGCATGGCCGACGTGACCTGAAGCCTTCTGACAAAATTATGATTAAGCAGTATTGATTAAACCGAAAATTTAATTAAACTCGGGGTTTTCGGTTTGAGCATGCTTACGGCGGTTTGCAAACTATAAACATATTGAACTGGTTTACGATTTGAGAACGGTATATTGCTCAGCTCTAGCCCAGGGTCGGATTACCCACTAGGCCACTTAGGCTACAGCTTAAGGCCTCGCGCTTTAGAGGGGTGGGGTGAGCCGCACGCTTTAAGCCAAAACCGATTTCACGGTGTTGCTTTCTATAGACTGTCTAACGAAAGGAAGAGACACACTACAGTAATACAGTCGTCTTGATTAATACCGATTTGCAGTCCAAGAGATAAGTATTGGTTGAGAATTTTCCATGGGAATGACTGGTTCAGCAACCAAATTTTCAAAAATATTCATCTCTTGGCCATCCAGGACGAGAGAATGCTATTGTCGTAAATTTCACCGGTAAATTTACAAAGAAATTGTCTTATCTTGAATAATCTTAAACAATTAATAACTAATAAAATTGTGCCAAATAGGTCTCACATTGTATTTTAGCTCGTCTAGATGTTAAATATCGAACCCTTAGATGCTCCAGCCTAAGGCCTCGCACCAGCTTAAGCCGGCGCTATCTATACTCTTTATCAAAGCTCATTATATACCTGATATTTCCTATTGTTAAAATATGTATTTGAAATTTGAAATGAAGATATGAAACTGTATTTTATGTGTTTGTGTCAGAATACGCATTAAACCACATTCACTGATGTGTTTCTATGCAATGTGTGACACATAGTTTACACAACATGTGCATATTCACAGCATAATGCTTGAAAATAAAATGTGTATACTTTTAGAGGCTTGCATTGTGTGCCTAGATGTAATGAAACGAAATAAATCTTAACATATAGTAATCAGGGCCGGATTAACCACTAGGCTAACTAGGCTGCAGCCTAGGGCCTCGCTCCTAAGGGGGCCTCGCTCTTTAACCATTTGCTGCCTAAGCCAGCCAAGAACAGCCTTTATATTTGTCTTGAGAAATGTCCATTTGCAGACCACGAGAAGACTATTTTTGAAAATTTACCACTGGAATAACTGGCTCGGTAACCGAGCCAGTCATTCCTGTGGTAAATTTCCAAAAATAATCTCTTGATCTGCAAATGGACATTCTTATAAGAAATTTGTTTAGTTTTTCTGACACATTTAGACATTAAAGGGTTAAACCAAAAGGCATTTTAGGCTTTTTTTCTATATACTACGTATCGGCAAGCGTGTTAAAACCACATTTTGTCCTCAATAATAATTACTAATATTATGCCAAATTACGCGTCTTCATTTACACATTTTCCAGGGTGCCTTCCGTACTTCCCCAACGAGAGGGGACATGTCTTATACTTTCTTCCCCACCTTTGGGTATCCAGCCTAGGGCCTCGCGACAGCTTAATCCGGCACTGATAGTAATTTCATTGCGTATAAATTAATAAGAAAATTAAACTTGTGAAAATGAATTAAAGACACCTAAAGTACCTATTCCAACTTCGCAACAAATTTTTTTGAAATTTTGTATGGAACAAAATAATCATATTGAAGGTTTTTGGATCTCCGGGTGGTTTCTTAATTGATGATATTCGCTCCTACGTCCATGGTAAGATATGATGTTGAAAGGTTGCTGCGACAACCTCTTACCAAAGAAGCAGTAGAAGGATGATCGTCGGCTCGCCTCGTCACTGGATGGACCGCGACGATATTTATAAGACGATCGGCCTATCTGACTTAATGAAGATTCCAGGCTTCGGTGGAGTGTTTCTCTCCACTCTAGAGTCCGTACTTAACGAACAAAAACCAAACTCTTGTCTTGCTTTTGCAAGATGATAGTTTTATTTATGAAGCTACTTTAACTGTACAACCTTGAATAAAAGACTTTGATAAATTCCAACTTAATATTTCTAGTACTGAAACAGTACCCAAACTAACGTAGCATCAGCGATGGCTACGGAACCCAGGTGTTGGATTGATTGATTCTACAAACGGCAAAGTGCCTTATTTATTCTCTTCAGCAACTCTGAAGTTCTATACATATTACGATATATAGTTATATACATATCGTAATATTTATTCTTTGTTCTAATGATTCTTCTAGGTGGGTTATATATAAGCACAGCTTAACTGGCCTGGATAATCAGTCCGCCAATCAACGTCTGCTTATTCCCTCCTAGAAGCTTCTATCTAGTAACTGTTGGTCGTCCTGACCAATCCATGATCACTTACATTTCAATTCTTACTTTGAAACTTGTTCTTTCTAGTTCTCTGCCACAGAGTTTGATCGACGCTCATTGATCATGACGTCATTCTTAACAATCAAACTCTGGGCTTCTCTTCTACGGAGCTACTGCTGCACATAGTCAACGCGGTGTTGGCTGGTTCTGATTTGATGCGATCTGTCAGCTAAACAACAACATTATGGAATGTGTTGTTGTAGCATGCCATTGTATGATTGACATACAGTTGATATACAAATTTCGATTGTGTTATTAATTCCTACAGGACGCTACAATATCTCTGTCCTGTCCATTGCCTATCGTGAATAAGCCTGTAGGATACGAGAGTTAATAGGCACATGAGCTGTATGATCTCATTGCCAGCTGGTGTTGTTCTATTCTCGTATGAGAATCCGAATGCCTATCGTCATCAACTATAGTCAGTTTGTCACGTACGATTCCATCGATTCTTATCCATTAATTATTTCCTAAACTACTGATCGAAATGACTGCTGAATATTATAAAAGGGTGTGCTGATTCCGCAGCAACAACTTTTATCTCAACTATTTCCAGATACACATCAACTCAGAACCGGAGGTCCTATTCTATTCAAATCTATTCTTTAAACTTTGATGCTAAATATTCATCCATCAATCCTTATCAGTTTCGCCGAAACTGAAACTGTACATCATCAGCTGATGTCAACCAGTGCTTATAATACTTAACTAAATAATAATGCATATAGTAACTTGGTCCATTAGCTCACCTGGTATTTTCAAATATAAATTTCATTTAGGACTTACTCGTAAATATAAGATATCCAGCGGGGTCATGACTTCCCACAAGACAATCCCATATCTACAATATGTTACGATTTATTTCGTTTCGTTTTATTGAGGTTAACAAATTATGATTCTAAAAGTAAACAATTTAAACAATTTTATTTTCACACATTTCGGTGTGAATGTGTACATTTAACAATAGAACGTCAATTCACATTTCCAGAGTATCCATTTATCAATCTGATGTGATATGCCGTCATAATCAGCTAAGTGGCGTAAATGATGACGTCATAATCAGTACGTCATAAATGATTATAGTTGGCCCGTCTTTAACTGTTAATTGTCCGAGACGCTGTATGAATTGTGGTGTAGCACGGAACACCCTGTCGGGTGAATACCGGCCCAGTTCGACTGGATACGAAACGGCCCAGTTTGGGATATTCCACGCTCACCTCTCCACTAGTCGCCCAAGACCCACGCATAAACGACCATTCAAAAAGGAGAACAAAATAGTCCGCGAGATCGCCCTACGCGCCTGCCCGGCCATGAGATGTAAACAAACATTGGCGGAATAGCCTATGGAGACTGGCAGCGTATGTAAAGAGTTACTTCTATTATGGCGATTCCATAATATGTGACTGTTCTCCAGTATTTTGGTATGTATTAATACCAGAATTGAACGGGGAATTTAAAACACTCAACATTATTTTAATTGGTTCAGATCTGGCGAAAATATGATAAAATTAAACGGACTATTTGGAGCTCCAACTAGAGCTCAGACTTCGCCAGAGCGTGTGCCTGATCGGGTGAGAGCTAGGCAAGATTGCTCTAGCTACCGTGCTTTGTACACAACACGCACTCAGATTGGCTAAACCCACTGGCGCAGCCTCTCCAGCGAGTATAAAAGGAGTTCTCAAAGTCGAAAGCCGCAATCAACCCGCCCTGGAGAGATGCCGTTGGTCGAGTGGAGTGGCGACGCTGCTTACTTGCTGCTTTTATCTGCTGTGTACTTATATCTGCTGGTGACTACGGCCGAGGTTGCAATCACGAAACCGCTGAGGACGACAAGACGAAGATGATGGACACGGAGGTCGTGATTGGCGTTGATTTGCTTTGATGTAGATGCTGTCGCTCTCTTCGCTCTTCTCACGCCGTCACTGGATAAAATTTTAGCATAAGTAAGGAATGATTTTTAGTGACTCTACGACGTGACTTAAACCCATTCAACTCCCAAATAGCGCCACGTGCATTCGACTTATTATTTCTAATAGCAACAAGTTATAATTCTAAGTTAAATTTAGATATTTAGTTTACAAACACCGGATTTTAAGTTCAATTTTCCCCGTTTCTTGTTTATTTAATCACAGGCCATTATCTTAATTTGTTTCTTCTTATTTGATAGTATTATCATTCAGTTTCATCATAATATTCTTTATTTAAATTGTCCTGATTTCCGTTTTGGGATATTATTTTACAGACTGCCCTCCACCCCCATCCCACCTCCATAAGAAATAAAGTAATTCCCCCTCCCACCCCCTCCTCAACACTGCATACAACATGGACACTAGCCAAATACAATACATTAGGTAACATCTGGCAACACACTCCCAGCAACAACTTAATTTTTCGACCTTTTTCAGTTTTCACTTATTTAGAGCAGCCCTTCGGGGAAGCAACGCAACCCTTCGGGGAAGCACCTCTAAGAGCGAGTCATGGCCCAAATACATCTAGGTGTGAGTGGCCAATAAATACCAACTAAAATGAAATGAAATGAAAATCTACACAGTGCTTGAATTGCAAAAGAAATTACCATTATATAACAACATTCGTAATCAACCTATTATTTCAAATAGCAACAAGTTTTAATATTTTTATTGCATAATTCTCACCTGAGTTCATTTTATAGATTTAATTATACAGACTGCCCTCCACCCCCTATCAAAGGTGTCCACCCCACCCCACCTCATTTCGCATGGATGCACACTCGCCATGCCATCCAATCCTTCTGCCATCCAAATCCCCCTTGGGGATTTGGGGGTGAGATCAGAAAATGTTGTAAAATTTCAACCCTGGAGAGAGCATTTAGGCTGCAATGGGGGGGGGGGGAGGATGTATGGGGTGGGTCCCTGGGTTAATACTTTGGATAATTAGGCGGTCCTGGGATCCTCAATTTGACTCTGAGTGGCCATTTCAGACAATATTTCTAATAAATGGGATTAATAATGTGTGGTGGGGCACTGGTGGGGTAGCTGGACACTTGGTTCCAACACCCGTGTTTAGTGGGGGTTTTGTGGGAGGCCTTGGGGGGGTGGGCATGGTGGTGGTGGCGGAATTGATTTTCCTCCTGATTCGATGGGAATGCAAACTTATTCTCTGACCCCCCCCCCCCCACTGTGGAAGCCCCTGAGTCCCCATCCTACCCCCAAGTGAGATAAAGTAAAAAAAACCTCCCACTCACTCTTACACTGCATCCAACACTTACACCCGCCAACAACAGTTCATTAGGCAGCAACATGCACCTCATACACCCCTAGCAACATCATAATTTTTGTTAACTTTTTTCAGTTTTAGCGCTTATTTAGAGCAACCCTTCGGGGAAGCAACGCAACCCTTCGGGGAAGTACCTCTAAGAGCGAGGCATGGCCCAAATACATTTCGGTGTAAGCGGCCAATAAACCAACTAAAACAAACATCTACAGCAGGTTTCTTGATGGGAAAAAAAATTAAATTGAAAAAAGAAAAGGATGGAGGACTTTGTGCTTTGAAGCCAGAACCCGGGAATTTGGTGATCTAGGTCAGCTTATCGTTGAGCCGCAATCAACCCGCCCTAAAGAGATGCGTTGGTCGAGTGGAGTGGTGATGCTACTAGCTTGCCGCGTCTATCTGCTGTGCACCTGGTGACGCCCGATGGTGCAATACCACAGACGTTGGTGTGTGGTGGTGGAAACATGGAAACTGGACACGGAGGTCATGATTGACGTTGCATTGCTTTTGATGTAGATACTGTCGCTCTGCTTTGCTCTCCTTTCGTCCTTCGGTGGTTCAACATTTTATCATAAGTATGAAAGGATTTTAGTGACTTGACGACGTGACTATTAGGGCCATTGTAACCTACAAATAGCGCCACGTCCATTCAACTTATTATTTTTAATAGCAACAGGTTATAATTCTAAGTTAAATTTGGATATTTAGTTTACAAACACTGGATTTTAAGTTTAATTTTCCCCGTTTCTTGTTTATTTAATCACAGGCCATTATTTTAATGTGTTTATTCTTAGTTGATAGGATTATCATTCACATTCGTCATAATATTTTTTATTGTAAATATTTCTGATTCCCTTTTTGAGATTTTATTTTACAAACTGCCCTCCACCCCATCCCACTTCCATGAGAAATAAAGTAATTCCGCCCCCCACCCCCGCCCCCTCAGCACGGCATACAACATCGACACCTGCCAACAACAGTTCATTAGGCAACATCAGGCAACACACTCCCAGCCACAACTTAATTTTTCGACTTTTTTCAGTTTTGACGCTTGTTTATAGCAACCCTTCGGGGGAGCAACGCAACCCTTCGGGGAAGCACCTCTCAGAGTGAGTCATGGTCCAAATACATCTAGGAGTGTGCGTCCAATAAACCACCTAACCTACCTATCTACCTATCTACCTACCTACCCACCTACGTCTTCAGGGCCAGAATCATTTTGTCGATAAACATACATTTCCCATGTATCTTCAGATACCTATTAAGCAAGCCTTTGTATGCCAAAGTAGGAAACACTGCGAAAATATAAATAATGCAATTTATTGCAGTCCCAGCAGTGTTCTTTGGGCAACAAGTTCCAACGCTAAAGCAGCTAAATGGTAACTCCAGGGTTCGGGTCTCACATGACCCGCATCCGAACCATCAAGTGACGGACAGAGACACGTATCCCCATCTAACTCATAACGGTGACTGGGTGAGGCCTTAGAGCCCACCACGCCCTAGGGAAAAGCCACTATAGATGGAAATATTTTTCTCTCACCACCATAAATAAGCTAAAGACTACTTTCTAAGCATGCTTTCGTTAATGTGACTTGTCCATGTGTTGTTATTTGTTGTTGTGATGCGGTATGTGGAGTGATTGTTCTGCGACACTGACACTACCACCAGACAACATATTGCATGCTGTGGGTCTGAGGAGAGATGCACCATGTGGTATTGGCAATGGGACCGAGCATCCTCGCGAGAAAGACGTATTCGTTAAAGACAATTGGTGCTGAGACATTTGTGGCCTAAAATATGTGTTTGGACTTAAAACCTAAATGGTAGTCTAGGCCATTGAAAGGTCCGCAAAAATTAAAGTGGCACCGGCTAAAATATATCTTTAGCTCACAAGATGACGGTGCTGAGTTCCAGGGAAATCAGCCTCCCCATCTTTACGTAACAACCACACGCACACAACATTAAAATAACTACATTACGTTAAAACACATGATAATCTTTTTCAACTTTGTAGGATAGGAGGGTGACCATTTTTACTTCTCTCCTCCTCTGCTTCGGCTTTGAAGGTGTTTTTCCTTGACGGAGGCCCGCGCGAGACATTTCCTCTCGCAAAATCATATATTTCTTTCCATACAACTGGTAATGGTACCTCCATTCGTGCCTTGCATTTTTATAGTTGGCTGCTTTTTCAGCCGTCTCTTTCACACAAGGCACATTCCTCTTACCATCATAAATACCCTCCCACCCAAATGGTACGGGTACCTCCATTTTTACCGTGCATTTATTGCCTTTCAGCTGTCTTTTCGCACAAGGCACGGCGCTCTTACCGTCATAAATACCTTTCCACTAAAACGGTAAGAGTATCGCCATTTTGCCCTACATGTCTCTCTCTCGCTCTCTCGCTCCCCTCGCGCTCTCTCGCTCCCTCGCGCACTCTCTCTCTCTCTCTTTCTCTCTCACTCTCTCTCTCTCTCTCTCTCTCTCTCTCGCTCTCTCTCACTGTTCTTGTTTGCTCTCTTCCTCCACTACAGCGGTGTAGGCATTTTTCTGTGACGGAGGCCCGTGCGAGGCAGTTTCCTCTCGCAAACCAATATTTGTTGGCCACCATGAGGCAGATATAGATTATATTAAACCGACTGACGTGCCCTGTCCGGACTGCCCCCCCAACCCCACAGGGGAACCTTTCACGATACCCTCTATATATGACTAGATCGGTTGGGTACCACTGGCGAGATATTAAACTGACACATCACTTTTCTTTTTACGTACACCGTTCATAAGTAGCAAACAAGCAATATTGTTTGTCACTTTTATTGAGTAAAGTAAATTCTGCTAGCACCGTTCTTGGAAATGACAGCTAGACACACTGGGACAAGAACAGGCGAGATGAAACGGTAGTGTTAAATTTTCGCAGCAATGGCTGCACGAGCCCACTTGAACGTGATCGTTCCACTGGCCCTGGAGGTCGTTTTTGTGGACACCAGAGGCACGCGACACCCTTTGCCGAGGCCAGCTGACCAACAGCAGATGCTGCGGCGGCAGCAACGCCCGACAGCAGTAGCGGCAGAGCCACGCGCGCCCCCGGCGGCTACAGTATGTTTCTACTATTTAATAAACATGCTGTTGAATACTTTGAAACTAATTTAGCTGGACGCTGTTGCTGCCATAGGCATCAGCTGCGGTCAGTCACATTAATTGCAAAATATTCAATAGCTCCTCACTGTACGTACGTACATGCGCGTGCGAGTGCGTGAGACTGTGAGCGGGCATGCGTGAGCAGGCGCGTGCTTGCATTCTTGCACGCGTGAGTCCATCGTTTGTGTAAATTCACACATTGTAGATATCGGATTGTCTAGCAGGAGTCATGACCTGATGGACGTCTTATATTTACAAGTAAGACCTTAGTGAAAATTTATCTTTTGAAAATACCAGGTGAGCCAGGAGAGGGATAACATCGTATTGGTAGAGTACAGAGTAATAGATGTTTGCACTGGGTGACTGGATGACGTCACCAGCGATGATGCAGATACGAAACTAGTATAGAGACTGAGAATAGTATTAAAACTGAAAATGAAATGAAGTAGGGGGAGAATCGACGGTGCTGGGTTGATGGTATCTGTCAGTAAGTGGAAAAAGTAAGGATGAAAGTTGTTGCCATGGGATCAGCAAGTAGTTGATAGTATGCAGCAGTTGGTCAGGGCAGTGGTTTACAAAATAATAAGTTAGTAGAAATCAAGAGGAATCGATGGGAATCGTTAAGGATAATGAGCGAAATAACAATGAACCGACTGACCCGAATCTTGATAGAAAGCACAACAACACCAGCTGGTGATGAGCTCATATAGCTCCAGTGCTATTAACCTTCCTAAATTACAGGCATAGGCCTAAAAGCAAGGAAGAGGACATGGACAGAATAGAGTCAAAAACATAATATCCTGTTGGGAACAAATTTGTATATCAAGTATACGTCGATCAGACATGGCAGACTAATTATCAGAAATAAGTAATTGGTGATAGAAACCGACAGATCGCATCAAAGCAGAACCGGCACGAACCAGTTGGAATACGTTCAGTGTGGTATCGTTTCCGGAAGTAGTTTTGGGCAGGGGAAACGTCATAATCAGGGAATGGCGGATGGGCTTCTGAACGCGGTAACGGGTACACAGAGAGTATAAAAGAAGCACTTTGAGGTTTTATCGGGAGAAGGAAAAACTTGTATTGAAAAGAGGGATGAGCTCTGGTTGAAATTATTGAAGTAGGCAGGAACGGTACGTGACTAGTTAGGATATCAGATCAGCTCGACTGAGAGTAATCCTTTTAGTATGGAATTGAATAGAAATATTACGGTTAGATAAGTAGTTACAAGGATTCAAATTCATATAAATATTATTCATAATTTATGACAGTAAAATTCATCTTCTTTAGTAAATGTACAGTTAGAATTAGTATTAAAGTCATCACCTTGATAAACCTCAAGGCAATAGTTTGTTGTGATTGTTAACTCTGGAGCATACGGAAGACCACCGTATCTTACATCATTCTTCTGAGACTTAGTCAGATCAGGCCCAGATATCTTATACAAATATTGTATAGTACATCCAGTTATGAGGCGAGCAGGTATCCGTCTTTTGTGTTTTGGGTAAAGAGAGTTGTTGCAGCAACTTAACATACAAACTTTACGTAAAACGGAAAAGACTTCATAAGCAGTTAGATCAGATAATCATTCTGTAGCATCATCAAGGTTGAAGATAGAGAAACAAAATCTTCAGTGGCGAGCCTGCCAGGATCCGGAGTTAAACAGTGAGTACAGAAGAATAGATGGCCCAGGAACAGGGGAGACGACCAACAACTATAGTGGTCAAAGACGTAGCTGACAGGGTAGCAGATTTCTTGGTAGTAGCGCAGCAGTCGGAAGGCTGCCAAGTAACACAACACCGGGAGTACGGGAACAATTCAATTTGCAAGATAACCACTGCTATTAGTTGTCCAGAGCATCCGAGGGTGGCAAGGGTGGTAATTAGTATTCACTACAGTTAGCGACAAAAATGGCAACTGGGGGAGGAAGACCAGACCCGACGCTACCACCGATAGAGAGACTACCACCGATGGAACTTAGGCCAGAGACGATAGCCGCCATGCGAGCAATGGGGACAGCCATGGCGGGGTAAATTGTAACAAGTAGTGAGAGACGGGAAATACGGGATACCATATACCGAATACAGCCATGTGATGGTGTAGTGCCTGAAGAGGTGCGTACCTTTCTGGATGAAACCAGGAGGGCATGCGTAGCCAATGAAGGATGGTTAGACGGAATACCGGTGTATGTGGTAACGAGAGCGGCTAGAGGACAGTTGTCGAGAGCGATCGACGGTTTCATGGTTGGGAAAAGACGAGAAGACGTGTCCTACGAGGAGTTGGCTGGATACATTACAACCAACTTCGTATCCACAAATGAAAGTGAGAGGATCAAGTATGATCTGGAAAGCATGAAGCAGAGAAGAAATGAGACGGTGATTACTTTCAACCGGAGATACAAAGAAGCTAGCAGTAGGGCATACCCTACTGAGAATGAAGACAATCGCCGTACCATTCTTGGTATTTATTTGAGAGCTTTGAGCAACCAAGGGTTAAGCAAACGCATAGTGCGTAAAAGAACCACCACCTTGGCCCGAGCAATAGAAATAGCCGAGGAGGAAGAAATTTGCAATGATTTATTACGGGCGATGCAGATAGAAGAAAGACAGGAAGAAAGAATGGAGGTAAACATGTTGGAGGAGGCTGAAGAAAGGGAGATATGGAGTGTAGTCAAGAAGCTGAAGCAACAGATAGCCGCACAATCTAAGATGATTGAGCAGCTGTGTGGGCTAGTAAAAGACTTACAGAAAACGGAAGAAGCACCAAAGCCAATGAATCAAAGAAAGCAAATTGCGAAGAGGGTGGCCAAACAACAACCGAAAAGACCTGTCACCACAGAAAGAACCACCCAGTCGAGAAATATGAGCAACGTTATGTGTTACAATTGCGGTAGGAGTGGCCACTACAAAAGTGAGTGTAGACAGCCAATACAACCACCCCGTAGTGCACCACGGAAGGTAGTGCTGCGTCCTCGACCCAGAGGCCACCAATGATGTGTTTTCGGTGTGGGCGGGAAGGCCACATGGCCCGAGATTGCGGGGATAACATGTTCGGAAATACTCCGTCAATAGTCAAGTGTTTTGGCTGCGGACATGAGGGACACTATGCTCGAGATTGTCCGAATAACGGGCAAGAACAACGCGGACAACAGCCGTCAGGCTGGCCTATCAGATGACCAGAGCATAAGATAATGCGCCGAGCGACAAAACGTGCCGCCAGTGATGATAGGGACATAGACGAAGTCAATAGTAGCCATAAGGAGCAACATATTATTCCTAGGGAGTGTTCGCGAAATGTAAGAATGGATTATAACAATTCGCGAAGACGAGACAGTGAATACGAGGACAGGGACGGTTTCGTGTTAACGGGTCCAGGAACTGACGCGTATGGGCGATATGGTGGACGCGACACGTCACCTCGGCGAGATTCGTACATGGAGGCAGTGAGCGGGAGAAGGAGCCCGGTAAACTAAGATGGAGAAAGCCGTTGGTGCAAGCACCGACCGAACGGGTTTTAATCCGTCTACAAGTAGATTCTAACGGTCCAATGGATCAGGGTGAGTACCTGCATGCCTTAGTGGATACTGGTGCTAGCACATCCTTGGTTCGTAAAGATATATGGCGTAGCATGTTAAAGGCAAGGCCATTGAAAAGAGCAAAAACGCTCTTAGCTGTTAATGGTTCTCCAATAGAATTGTTGGGAGAAACCCAAGTAAAATTCAAGAATGCCCGGCCTATTCCTAGTACGGTAGTAGCAAGATTGAGGCATGAATGTTTGCTTGGAGCGGATGCTTTGCACTTGGGAAATACAAAGATTGATTATCAGGCCAAAATAGTAGTATGGTTTGGCCAGGTATATTCCTTTAGGTATCCCTATAAGGAACAGATGAATTATATCTATGAAAGTTGTAAGGAAACGACCGGATATAAAGATATCGACAAGGTCTTGGGGGACTTTGCGGATATCTTTGATACGGCTCGTCCAAAAACGCTAGGATTGGTCCCCAAAGTGAAGTGTACGGTACTAACAGGAGATACATTTCCTATATGGCAGAAGGCCTACCGTCTACCGCTAGCCAAGCAGTATATAGTCAAAAACAAGGTGGCTGAGATGCTGGCAGCAGGTGTCATAAGACCGTCATCATCACCATGGGCGTCACCCATTACATTGGTCCCTAAGAAGGACGGGTACACTAGGTTTTGTATAGACTACAGAAAATTGAATTCTGTATGTCGTAAGGATAGTTATCCTTTGCCGAATATATCAGACATTTTTTATTCTATGGGCGGCGCAACAGTGTTTTCTACTATGGACTTGAAGTCTGGCTATTGGCAGATACCAATGGACAGCCAAGACATAGAGAAGACAGCGTTCGTATGCAGTGAAGGCTTGTTCGAATGGATTCGGATGCCGTTCGGTTTTGCGAACTCAGGTGCCGTATTTCAAAGGGCAATGAATGATATTTTCCGAGAATTCGCGGGAAAATATCTACATGTGTTCGTCGACGATATAGTCGTATATTCACGAAATCCGACGGAACATGCACAGCACTTGCGTAAGGTCATGCGTATGATACACGAGTATAATCTTCAAGTTAAGAAGAAGAAGTGCAATTTTGCTAAGCCATCAGTTGATTTGTTAGGGTATCGCATTTCCGCACAAGGAGTAGCTCCTCAGGCTCAAAAGGTCAAAGTCATTAGGTAAATATCACCCCCACGGGATGTGGGCGAAGTAAGAAGTTTCCTCGGAGCTACAGGGTATTACTGCTCCTGTGTGCAAGGCTATGCCGAAATTCCTAAGCCTCTAATAGAATTAACCAAGAAGTATAAACGTTTTGAATGGGGTACGGATGAACAGCAAGCGTTCAAGAAATTACAGAACTTGTTGTGTAGTGAGACGGTTCTCACATATCCAAATTTGAATGCCCCGTATAAATTGTATACCGATGCGTCTAGCTATGCGATAGGTGCAATATTGGTACAGGTAGATGATAAT
Source organism: Chaetoderma sp. LZ-2023a (assembly GCA_034401795.1). Taxonomy (NCBI): domain Eukaryota; kingdom Metazoa; phylum Mollusca; class Caudofoveata; order Chaetodermatida; family Chaetodermatidae; genus Chaetoderma; species Chaetoderma sp. LZ-2023a. Next base: position 151,860,934 of record CM067372.1, on the reverse strand, counting down.
GGTGTAGAGCGAGTAATCCAGTATGTGAGCTCTACTCTGAAAGACAGTCAGTTGAATTAGCCTGTAATAGAAAAGGAAGCTTACGCAGTGATCTATGCGTTAAAGAAGCTTCGACCTTATCTATTTGGCACGCAGTTTACCGTGTATACTGACCACAAACCCCTAAAGAGTTTGTTTGTGGGAGAGGTTAAGAACACGAAAGTGCAGCGCTGGGCCGTACTGATTGCAGAATACGGATGTAAGATAGAATACATCCAAGGCTCGAAGAACATTCGAGCGGACATGTTGTCCAGGTTACATCGTCCAGCAGAGGTCGCCACCTTAGATACTGGCGATTTTGTAATACCGGACGTGGATGAGGGTGCGTTACCGCACGTCCCTCTGGAGACATTCGATATTCACTACGACAAGTTGTGTATCGAACAAACCAAGGAATACCCGGAGTTGTTTAAGAACACCCCGGAAGAGTACATGGTCAAGAATGGTATTCTGTATTCTTTAGTTACGCCCTCAGCGTTAGACGCTGAGTACCCCATAATTGTCTTACCTACCCTGTTCCGTGAGAAGGTGCTCAGGATGGCTCATGAACGAGCTGGTCACCAAGGTCTGCAGAAGACTATCGGTATGGTAAGGGATTCGTTTGTTTGGACATCTTTAAGGAAAGATGTGGTACGTATGCTGGAGAGGTGTACGACGTGCCAGGTCAATCGACCTGTCACTACTCGACCCCGGTACAGTGAGATTCCCATGGCCAATTATACGCGTCAGATAATAGGCATGGATTTGATCGGTCCACTGTTGGAATCGAGTAAGGGGAATGTATATATCATGACGATCGTTGATCAATGTTCTGCGTGGGCAGAAGCATATCCGATTCCGGCTAAGACGGCTCAGAATGTTGAAGACAAGTTCTTCAATGAGTACGTCGCGCGTCATGGTGTCCCTGAGATATTGGTAACTGATCAGGGAAAAGAATTTTGTTCTAAATCTTTGGAGGAGCGATTCAAGGAACACGGTATAGATCATAGGCGATCGAGTCCATACCATCCACAGACGAATGGACGTACCGAGAGGTTTAATCAAACTCTTAAGGAGTTAATCCAGAAAGGAGTGAATAATGCATCTCGTACATGGGAAGACGAGTTGGGTGCAGCATTGACAGCGTACCGCAGTACTCGTCATTCCACGACCGGATATACGCCATTCTATCTGACGTATGGTCGACGAGCAAGACTTCCGTTTGCGATTCCCGTAGATGCTTCGCAGGATCTTAGTGAGAGACTGACGTGTCTCAATAATGTCATGCTACGTGCTCGTAGTGAAACGGCGAAGTCTTGGGAGGTTCACTGAGAACAAATTGACAAGCGTGCAAACGCTGGGGTCTTCCAGGTGGGGGATTCGGTGGTCGTAAAGGCTGAAGAGAGGATGAAGTTGACCTCTCGCAGTGACCCCGAATATGAGATCTTTAAGATCAACGGCCCAGTGGCTCATGTCCGACATCAGAGATCTGGGAAGGTGCGTGTACTTAATATAGCCAAGTTACGCGTAGTCGACTCAGAGATGTGCTGGGACAAGATACGACCACGCCCTGTTCGTAACCCCACAAAAGGTACGAAAGCTAGCCATCATCCGAGAATGATGCATGCCCCTGAGGCTGAAACCTTGCCGGTAGCCGGCAAGAATGTGACCCCTAGTGGGACTCGTAGGAAGCGGCCCGCTTCTGACGATGAACCAAGGGTGAGCAAGGTGGGTAAGAGGGTTGATAATAACATCAGTCAACCTGGTACGAGTATGACTCGAAACCATGAGTCACCAACCGAAACTCACGTGGTTACTCCTGATGTGATGATGGACACATCGGAGGAGGTACCCGAGAGTGTGCCGGAACCAATGGAAACGCTTCCTGCACACCCATACCGTCTGCGCAAGCGCAGTCGGGTACCTGATGTCGAAACCGACATCAAGAGACTCAGGATCGGTGCGTTTGGGCGTGCTCTATACGATGACTTCATCGATCGTATAGATGCAGTCATACTGCGACGTAGCCGCAGATAATGATCATTATAAATTATACCCTGTACCAGTAAGCATCGTACTAGTGTAGCATCGCATATTCGGTAAAAATCTACATAATAATATCCAATAGAAAAGTGAAGGTAAAACGTCGCGTTAGTATAGCATCTAGCATCATGTATGCATTTAAGTTGAGCATTGTAGTAATGGTGTTTAGTATGGTGTTAGGTATGTGTAAGGATTCCAGTGTACACTGATTGCCGAACGGTATCATGATAACCGAACCGGAATCAGTATCGGTAATCATAGCGGAATGGACGGTAATAGTGTCCATAGACCATCCATATTTACCGAGTGATTTCCTAGGAAGATTAGCCCAAATGGCTGGTTTAGTGGCTGATATAAGTCGAAAGACTTCATTCTTAAGCAGGGCGGATATATTTGGCCTCCAGCATAGAATAAGAGGAGTGCGAAAGATCGCCATAAAAAACAGCGAGCTATGGTAAAGAGAACGCACCTCAGGAAGAAATGGGGATTATTTAATTTCGTCGGTGACATAGCATCATCGTTATTTGGAACCGCTACCTCCGGGGACATGGATGCTCTACGTGAAGTGGTAAAGACAGCAATGGGTAACGTTAATAGAGTGGTACATTTTGCTAATAAGTTATCATCCCATGTGAAATTGGCATTCCATGATATTAATATGAATACGGACCGCATAAATGAATTGGGCGATAGCCTAGCGGAGGTAACAGGGAACATGAGTAAGCTGTTACGTATACACGAAACAAGACAGAATGAACTGTTCACCCTGGTACGCCTGGGGCATATAATTGACTCAGCTGAGTATGTGGTATATGACTACCAAAAATCGGCCGAACAATTTCATAGACAAACTGCGTCGCTAGAATTGGGTAGGTTGACCGAGGAACTGTTCAGTCCTGTTGACATGGGATCGGTTTCTAAACAGGTCGGTGTGGGAAATAGGTTGATACGTCCCTACCAATGGTACTATAGAAACGTGATAGTATACCCATTGTGGAAAGATGACTCTAAATTACATTATGTCGCAACGTTACCATTAATCGATGGAGGAAGGTACATAGAGTACGGACTACATTCATGGGCCGAACTGCTAGGGGAAAAAGGTTATTATATGAAGGTGGAGCTGGGTCGGACCAGCATTGGCCTGGACACCAAATCTGGATGGTATTTTACGGTATCCGGGTGTAGAGGTAAAGGACCCAGGGTATGTCAGGGTCAGCTAAGGGTTGACAAGACCCACGTGCCCTGCATAGTAAGCATACTAACCAACACAACAGATAGAAATTGCAATATTCAACTATCAGAGTCCAACGTAACCGCAAGTAGATTATTTGCCAATAGGAAAACTGGTGTGGTTTTGCAAACATTCGGTGAAACTATGGAGATTCATTGTGACGGAAAACTGACAGACCGGTGTGACGTAAGTAACGGTGTGTATGCGTTGATGTCTGGGAAATGTGGTTATAGTGGGAAGGGTTGGCAATTCGAGCTGGTAGCGTCTTACAGTCGGACATACACTCGGGTCAGCCTGGCCATTGAAATGCCCCACTTGGATGTGACCGGCGTTTGAAATGCCCCACTTGGATGTGACCGGCGTTCTAGATAAATCCATGATAGTAGAGCATTTGAAAGTGCAACCCTGGGATCATTTACAGAAATCTAGGTATGTGCCGCTAGCACCATTGTCCGCGATTGACCCAGTGATGGTCGAGGGCATTGGGGTACGATCTTTTGTATCCTATTCGACGGGCTCATTCGTGATTGTGCTCATGATTATAATTGTGTTATATAAATGCGGATTACTTTCGCGCATGTGGAAATGGATAAAATGCAAGCCACATGCGTCCCATAGTAGTGACAACCACACCGCCATTCATATTACCGCGCCAGCAATTCAGGCCCAGCGGCCCCGGAAAACTGCAGTGATACCGGAGCCGCTGAGGTTGGCAACCGTGTCGTCGCCTAATGGTATTCCAAGGACTGAGATCGACCCGACGGCTGCCGACTGGGTGGAAGTAGAACTGTACGATGACGTGGTGGATCCTGATGAGGGTGTGGCTCGACTGGACATATCCATGTGACGTTGTGGGACTAACTTCATTTGCTGTGTATGGAACATTGAATGGTGATGTGCTATATATCCGTACTAACTTGATGTACTATATATCCATAACAATATGATGGACTATATACAATATTGAACTATGAACTATATATGAACTTTATTTGATAAGCAGGACTTATTATATGACCTGTAATGAATTTGCTCTGTAGGATTAGGATGTTTGTTATTTAGTTTATTACACCTTGAGTGCCAAGGTTATTAATGATGATATTAACGTGTTTCCGGGACGATGTACCGTTATCCGGACATGTATGTATGTATAGTCGTGCCAGGAATGGGTGGTCGTGCATGATACTCCATTCCTGGTGTAGAATATATTTCATAGTTATAATGCTTTATGTATAGGCGATCGTATTTCATAGTTACAATGCTTTATGTATAGGCGATCGTATTTTATAGTTACAATGCTTTATGTATAGGCGATCGTATTCGTGTGAATGATGCGTTTGGGTGTTGGGTGTTATCCGTTCGGAGGGCCGCTGGTATAGTGTGGTTTTGTTGTTGAAGTTACACAACGAGTTAATTGACGCACCCTTAAGGCCTTAAGAGGTGGTTAATTAACTTCGGTTGGTGGGCATCTGTAGATATCGGATTGTCTAGCGGGAGTCATGACCTGATGGACGTCTTATATTTACAAGTAAGACCTTAGTGAAAATTTATCTTTTGAAAATACCAGGTGAGCCAGGAGAGGGATAACATCGTATTGGTAGAGTACAGAGTAATAGATGTTTGCACTGGGTGACTGGATGACGTCACCAGCGATGATGCAGATACGAAACTAGTATAGAGACTGAGAATAGTATTAAAACTGAAAATGAAATGAAGTAGGGGGAGAATCGACGGTGCTGGGTTGATGGTATCTGTCAGTAAGTGGAAAAAGTAAGGATGAAAGTTGTTGCCATGGGATCAGCAAGTAGTTGATAGTATGCAGCGGTTGGTCAGGGCAGTGGTTTCGATGGGAATCGTTAAGGATAATGAACGAAATAACAACGAACCGACTGACCCGAATCTTGATAGAAAGCACAACAACACCAGCTGGTGATGAGCTCATATAGCTCCAGTGCTATTAACCTTCCTAAATTACAGGCATAGGCCTAAAAGCAAGGAAGAGGACATGGACAGAATAGAGTCAAAAACATAATATCCTGTTGGGAACAAATTTGTATATCAACTATACGTCGATCAGACATGGCAGGCTAATTATCAGAAATAAGTAATTGTTGATAGAAACTGACAGATCGCATCAAAGCAGAACCGGCACGAACCAGTTGGAATACGTTCAGTGTGGTATCGTTTCCGGAAGTAGTTTTGGGCAGGGGAAACGTCATAATCAGGGAATGGCGGATGGGCTTCTGAACGCGGTAACGGGTACACAGAGAGTATAAAAGAAGCACTTTGAGGTTTTATCGGGAGAAGGAAAAACTTGTATTGAAAAGAGGGATGAGCTCTGGCTGAAATTATTGAAGTAGGCAGGAATGGTACGTGACTAGTTAGGATATCAGTTCAGCTCGACTGAGAGTAATCCTTTTAGTATGGAATTGAATAGAAATATTACGGTTAGATAAGTAGTTACAAGGATTCAAATTCATATAAATATTATTCATAATTTCGACAGTAAAATTCATCTTCTTTAGTAAATGTACAGTTAGAATTAGTATTAAAGTCATCACCTTGATAAACCTCAAGGCAATAGTTTGTTGTGATTGTTAACTCTGGAGCATACGGAAGACCACCGTATCTTACATCATTCTTCTGAGACTTAGTCAGATCAGGCCCGGATATCTTATACAAATATCGTACAGTACATCCAGTTACGAGGCGAGCAGGTATCCGTCTTTTGTGTTTTGGGTAAAGAGAGTTGTCGCAGCAACTTAACATACAAACTTTACGTAAAACGGAAAAGACTTCATAAGCAGTTAGATCAGATAATCATTCTGTAGCATCATCAAGGTTGAAGATAGAGAAACAAAATCTTCAACATGACAATCCTCGCCAACTATTTTCAGTTGATACAACAAATTCAAAATTAATGTTCAATGCTTTGCTGTACAAAGCAATTTTCTTTTAGGTCAAGTGCCCAATAGGGGTATCTATACGTGTGCTTAGTATAGCCAAAATATTTAAAGAAAGGTTTCATGATGGTATGTCTGCATCCACGAGCCAACGGTGCAAAATAATGTCTTTAAAGCAACTGGAAAACTGAAAGCGTGCTGGAAAACGGGTGTTTCAAGTGGGCGTGCAAGAAGTCATTTCGAAGAGCTCAAAGGGTGCTCAAGGCCCTTAAAGATGTGTTTCATCTGTATTGTCGGAAGATGATAAATAAAGAGAAAAAATAGAGGGGAACCTCAAGTGAAAAATATCTCATTCTAAACTATTTGTTAAACATAAACAATAAGTGCTAGTTTCCACACAACTAGTGGCAATATATAACGATGTTATGAGAAAATAATGTGAATATAAAAAGTAGTTGTGCTTTATACAGAGACTTTTTTTTAATGTATGTACAATTTCCCTCGTCATAATCATCTTGTATATCTTAGTGGGGCAAATATGTAACAAATTTGAGGTAAGATGTTCCATTCTGGCAGAAAGCATGAAATTTGGCACATAGGTGGCATAATTAGATGCGGTGCCACGTGATTCTATCAAGGGAACCCATTCAGAATGCGGATTCAAAATGGCCACCTTCCCAGCGGAAAATCTGCATTACTCAAGTTCTAGAGGGAGTAGAGGGCTGGAATTGATGTCAAATTAAGGGTTTCTTGGGTCACTGGTTATGATTTTACCCATTACAATACTCTAAATAGATAAACATGCTGAAAAGATATATTATTATTATTATTATTATTATTATTATTATTATTGTTGTTGTTGTTGTTGTTGTTGTTGTTGTTGTTGTTGTTGTTGTTTGTAAATTAGTAGTATTATTGCTAAACGTTTGTACACACATGTTCCGGGCGGAACATTTTAGAAACAAGTTTTCGCTACTCAAAACAATTGGTCTGCACATTTTCTCCAGTAAAAGTAATTGTATGCCAGCCCCTCGCTTCGCCAAGCATTATTTCGTTGTGGATTTCCATATAATTGTTGTAGTTTCCTAAACTCACACTGACTATTTAAATATATCAGGAGAATACATAGCTGCATAGCAATCACGCACACGCGTATTGTGCTCTGCTTATGGACAGAGACAATAGCCTATTATATTCTCTCGTTCAAGTCAATATGTCAAAGAAAGTGAAATTGACATCTGATCCCACAGTGGATTTAGCACACACGAACTGGTCCCTGTGTGTTATTTGCCAGCAGTCCACAACGGGGCATCTCATAGATCCATGTAGTAACACAAATCGTGACAATGTGATTACGAGTTATAGGTCATTAGCTGATAACCTTGATAGGCTACAGCAACTCCATGCCCTTCCACCATACCTGGATCTATGTAGGTTGAATGATGTATCTGGAATCTGGACGCTCATAGAAAACTGTGCTCGGTGGCACAAATCTTGTTGGCATCTCTGTAGCTGGATTCGAATTGATCGCGCCGTGAAAAGAAATGCGAAATTAGAATCCAGCGAGGATCTCAGGTCACCAGTCAAATCTAGATTGAGGTCTAATTTCACTATGCCAGTATAAATGACCCCACTCAACCACTGTGCTTTTTCTGTGACCAACCGATAGAGCATGACATTCATAGAGCCGCAACAGCAAAATTTGACCAAAACATACACAGAATGGTGACAGAACTGAGAGATACAATACTTCTTGCTAAAATGTCATCTGGAGACATGACAGCATTGGATGCTATTTACCACAAGACTTGTTTGATAAAACTATACACACGGCATAGATCTCTTTCGAGAAGTGAATCTGATATTGCTGACGATATGAAACCTGACTCTATTGCTCTTGCAGAGCTAATATCATACATGGAAGATCGTCAAGCCTCTGAGCATCCTATTGGCAGCATATTTAAGCTTTCTGATTTAACACGATTATACACTCGCCGTCTTGAACAACTTGGTGGTGCTATGCCAAGTAGGATTAACTCTACCAGGTTGAAGGAAAAGATTTTGTCGAAAATGCCAAATGTGGAGTCAAACAAGCGTAACTATGAAGTGATTCTCACATTCAAGAAAGGCATAGGCGATGCTCTATTACCAGCCACCAAAATGATTCTGATAGTGACGCAATTGCGTTGATGAGGGCAGCTCAAATAGTCCCCAAAGAGATTTTTCAGATTAAGTATGATTGCAAGGGTTCACTTGATGCTGACCAGTATGACAACTTACCTCAATCACTTGTTACTTTAGTTCAGATGGTACCAACATTCATAATCAAAATGAGAATTCCCTAACTATCAAGGGGGAAGTGTCGTCATTGACCCAGCTACTCATCTTTAATGCCATTAAAAGAGTGCGTAAAAGCAGTATGGGAACTCGCCATAATCCTGATCGTGAAACAGCATTGCCATTCTACCTAGGCCTACTAATTCATGGCAAAAGGCGAAAGCGGGAGCTTGTGGATGAACTCTTCAGACATGGACTTTCAGTATCCTACGATCGCGTCATGTAGGTCTCGACTGATGTAGGAAACACGGCCATAGACATGTTTAAGAAGGACGGGGTTGTTTGTCCGACTAACTTGCATGGTAATCTGTTCACAACTGGGAACCTTGATAAGATAGACCATAATCCTGCATCCACATCAGCACGAACTGCATTCCATGGGACAGCAATCTCATTAACACAACATTGTTCAGACCCAAATAATAATAATAATAATAATAGTACATTTTTAGAGCGCTTAATCCATGCAACTGCATGCTCTAAGCGCTAACGCGCGTAAGTATTCTATGGATATGCTATTTGAAATAAATAGAATTTAAGATTGGATTTAAAGATTTCTAAAGTTGATGAGTTTCTAATTTCATTTGGTAAGTTATTCCATTCGGTAGCTGCAGTGAAAGAGAAAGTTTTATGGCCATATGTTTTAGAGTTGACCTTAGGTACTTTTAGTAGATTTAGATTTGCAGATCTGAGAGAGCGACCAGGAATGTAAGGTTGTACAAGGTCAGAGAGATAGGCTGGTGCTGTGCCAGATACACATTGGTATGTCAGACATAGTGTCTTAAAAGTTATTCTTTGCACAATGGGGAGCCAGTGCAAATCATGTAGGACCGGAGTAATGTGTTCTCGCTTGGCACACAGGGATATGATTCTCGCTGCAGTGTTCTGGACCACCTGAAGTCGCTGAATAAGTTCTTTTGAGGCCCCAATCAGGAGGCTATTACAATAATCCAGGCGCGACGTTATCAGTGCTCGTACTAGCATGATCGCGGCCTCTTTTGTGATATAGCGCCTGATGCTGCCGATGTTGCGCAATTGAAAATAGCAGACTTTGCAGATGTAACTAACATGTTTATCCATAGTCAGTTCATTGTCTAAGTATACACCAAGATCCTTTACGACAGTTGACAGCTTTATTTGACTATTTCCAGCTGTGATGTCACATAGGTCGGTCTTAGCACGTCGGTTTGCTGGCCCGACTAACAGAGCTTCAGTCTTTTCATCGTTAAGTTTCAGCATGTTTGTAGTCATCCACTCTTTAATGTCTATATAACACATATTGAGCTGACTTGTTGCTAAGCGTGCAGTACATGTTGAAGGTTCAAAACTAATGACAAGCTGTGTGTCATCAGCATAGAAGTGACGCATAATGTTGTGCTGATCAATAACCGATCCAAGTGGTTGTGTGTAGAGTGTAAATAACACCGGACCTAGAATAGACCCCTGAGGCACACCACACACGAGGTTGACTGGTTCTGAAAGTGTGCCGTTAATATATACAGACTGGTGTCTATCGGATAAATATGAGTGAAACCAGTTCCAGACAGTGCCTTGTAAACCAAATACACTACTCAATTGTGACATAAGTAAATGATGGTCTATCGTATCAAATGCGGCACTGAGGTCAAGGAGTAGCAACAATGATACATTACCTCTGTCTACCGCCTCTCGAATATTATTGAGGACGCATAATAGAGCAGTCTCCGTGCTATGACGCTGACGGTACGCTGACTGAAACGGTTCATATAACGCATTGTCACTTACATGAGCTGATAATCTTTTGAACACCGCCTTCTCGATTAGCTTAGACATAAAAGGCAGGTTCGAGACAGGTCTATAGTTTTTTAGAGTATCTTCGTCTAGGCCAGACTTCTTCAACAGTGGTTTGACAACTGCCCGCTTAAATGTCATTGGCATGTGGCCAGATTCTAAGCTGGAATTAACCAGCATAGTTATTGTTGGGAGCAAGATGTCAATGTTTTCAAGCACGATTTTCGTAGGAATGGGATCGAGAGTACAAAATGTTGGTTTTAATTCCTTTAAAAGAGCCATTATATCGCTTTCAGAAAATGAAGTGAAATTGTCAAAAGTTTTATGAGTGAACATGGTTTGATTGGAGAGAAACGCAGCTGAATCATTTGACTGTTGCAATTGTGTACGGATATCCTCGATCTTGTCATGAAAGAAGTCAGAAAATGAGCGGGCGATCATTGTAGGATCATCACCATGTGGTAGAGAACAATCTCTTTTCTTACCCAATAAGGCAAACATTGTATTGTACAATTCCTTAGGGTTAGACTTGCTTTCTAGAATCTTATCATTAAAAAAGGATTGTTTAGCACTCGCAACAGTCTTAGTGACGATGTTTCTCGCATCAACATAAATCTGACGATGTACTTCTAGATTTGATTTCCTCCATCGTCTCTCCGCCTTTCGTCTGTTTGATTTGGCTATTGCAACCTCGGGTGTAAAAAGCCAATGCGACTGTTGTCTCTGAGGAATTGTTTTTAACTTCTCAGGAGCATGCACGTCTAGAAGACGTACTAGCTCTGTGTTATAAAGGTTAGCAAGACGTTCACAGTCAGGTGGTGGCGATGTTATCAATACAGAGCACTCAAGGTCGTGACGGAAAGCAGACATGTCAATTTTCTTGAGGTTTCTACAGGGTATGGATACGACAGGTAGAGATGCCTTAATAGTACTGAGATTAACGATTACTAACTGATGATCGGACATTTGGAGGTCCTTCACTAATGCATTCTGTACACCATTATCAGATTCTCGGCTTACTACCCAGTCAATAATGTGCCCATTCTTATGAGTGGGCTCGTTGACGTGTTGCCGACAGCCATGAATTGACAATAGCTTAAGCATCTTTTTAGTTTCAAAATGGTCCTTGTCATCAAAATGAACATTTATATCACCAAGGATAACTAGATTACCATTTTTGACACAGACGATGTCCATCAGAGTGGATATTTCGCTCTGGAATAGTGTACTAGTGAGTTTGTTCCTTTTCGAAGAAGGTGGCCGATACAAACATAGGAAGCGGGTTGATAACTGACCGTGTGTAAGTATGTATTCAAATGACTCAAATGACTGATACTCTGCCACCGTGTCACTGCAGATTTTGATCTTTAGATTGTCTTTATAGATAATGGCTATGCCACCTCCGCGTGATGATCGAGGGCGCTGCTTGAGAACATAACCATCAAATACTGGGGTCATTCGAACTCTTGAACAATTGACACCAAACGTTGTACAAAAATCCATAGTTGTGAATCCAGCTGCTTTCCCAAGTGATAATCCTCTGCCTTCTCGAGCTGTTGATCCTTTGATTCCCAGTGATACCATATTAATCTTAGATAAGACTCAAATTGCGTGGCTGGACAAGATAAACGAACACTCGATCGAGGGCGATATGTATGGGACAGATGACATATCGTGGGCAGCTCACGTTGCTAGTTTGCAAGATGTTCCACTTCCGCCAACAATTACATGACTTTTGCCGCTCTTTCATGACAACACTCATAATTTGGCAATGGTGAAACATGGTTGGATTTAATTCAGCAAGCTACACAGCATATCAATCATGGACAGGTGCCAGTCCTCACTCTTGATCAGCCTTTGTATGCTATTGCAAAGAAGATGCAATGGTCTTGGGCCCTTCTATATGGTGAGGATAAGAATGTGGTGATGATGGGTGGACTTCACATTGAGATGGCGCTACTCAATGTGTTGGGAGACTGGCTAAGCAACATTGGATGGGTGGCTGTGATGACAACAGCTAATGTAACTACAGAAGGCCGAGCTGATGCCATTCAAACTGGCTCGCATACATCACGAGGGCAATGGGCACACCAGGTGACATCCGTTGCTCTCTATGTATTGCAGAAACGTGCATATGCTGCCTCAGAGGACACACTGCCATTCGAAGACTGGCGTCAGCAGAAGGAAACAGACGACCCACAGTTTAAGTACTGGAATTCAGTCTTGAAATTAGAGCTGCTGTTTCTTCAATACATGAGAGCTCAGCGAGAGGCCAATTTCCCGTTGTATGTAGAGACATTGGGCAAGATTATCCCGTGGATGTTTACCCTGGATCATGTATACTATGCACGATGGCTCAGCATCCATGTGGCTGATATGTTGCAACTTGGGAACCGATGCCCACTTGTACATATGAAATTTGTTGAAGGAAACTTCGTTACTCAGAAAACGGCTCACAAGTTCTCAGCCTTGGCACATGATCAAATCCACGAGCAGCAAAACGCTATTCTGAAGAGCGATAGTGGAATTATCGGAATCACAGAAAATGAAACTGCTTTGAAACGATGGATGGTGTCAGGCCCAGAAATAGGAAGGATGATCAGCAAGTACGAAGTGAAATATACACACCGAAATATCAATGATAACTGTCACCATGAGCTGATTTCGAGTAAGCAGAAATTGTTTGCTTTAAACACAATTTGTCTTATTGATTCAATCGAGGAAATGGGAAACCCATTTTTAGATGACAGTTTTGACTTAGTGACTCTAGATACCAAAGTCATTATGCCCGAGTCTGTAGTGAATGCGATCCGAACAGCAGAAGAACTAGGCATCAGACAGTACCACGCATCCGTCGCAGATCCACTATCTGTATCATCAAAATCGGTATATGACCCAATCCAAAAGAACAATGTGGCTTTGTTCAAATCAAAACAGAGGAAGAGTACCAGATCCAACAAGAAGCTGGTTGTAATGAAGAGAGATGTACAGTTATTCTCTAGACTGTACATTTCCTGCCAATCTAGAGACGGAGACCTTGATTCATTCTTTGAGCATGAGAATCATCCATGGCCCCCATCACTTGCTGAGAACAACGCAATGCGCCAAGGCAGCAAATCAGATCTGATGGGATGTTTGGAAGCATTAGTAGCTCGGCAGCTGATTATCCAGAGGTTGAGGTGAAGATCATTGACGAAGCAGCTATGATGCATAATCTAGATCCCAAGAAATCAAAGGTGGTTGTGAACACATTTGGAGATTTTGCAGAGCACGTCTTCCTCCCACACATTGCTAGACAACTACAGACGGTTAAAAGAGTGGATGTTGTATGGGACGTGAATAAGGCTGGAAGCTTGAAGAGACACGCTAGAGAATTACGGTGACATGGTGAAGCACTTCGTGTTGCATCGAGTACAAGACTCCCTCAAAATTGGGAAACTTTCCTACGAGTTGATGCACACAAAACAGGCCTCTTCACCTTTCTCGCACATACATTGGAGTCATTCGAGCTACCAGAAGGAAAGATACTCGTCACAACATGTGAGGAAAACGTGCTGATGAGGTCAGAGCATGACGTCTCACAACTCGCCCATGCATGCAAGATGAAGCAGATGGTAGAATGTTGATCCACGCCTTCCATGCATATGACCAAGGTTATCGAACAATAATGATTCATGCTACAGATTCAGATGTCGTAGTCCTAGCCATACGGACAGCAAACTTTCTTCATGGGTGTAATCCCTAGGTCGCATTTGGCCATGGGAAGCCCTTCCGCTATGTATCAGCTCATGTCATTGCAACAGTTTTTGGGTGCAGAGGCGTCACAAGGACTGCTATTTATGCATGCTCTCTCTCTGGGTGTGACACTGTGTCTGCATTTTGTGGGATTGGCAAGAAGATAGCATGGGAAGTTTGGAGGACTTCAGATCTATTCAAGTCACTATTTAGGAGACTGTCTGATGCTCCGGCGTCTCTGTGTGGCAATGACATGGAAACGCTGGAGAGGTTTGTCGTACTAGTGTACAAACGCACATCACCATTGTTAAACGTTAATGAGGCACGAAAACGGCTTTTCGGTTTTGGCAACAGGCAGCTAGAAAACATTCCTCCGACAAGTTCAGCTCTGCTGCAACACACCAAACGTGCTGCGTTCCAGGCAGGTCATCCTTGGGGCCAATCACTCCGCGCAAATGCAAAAACGCCATCGCCAGCTGACTGGGGTTGGGTCAGAGATGGAGACACTTGGTCACCGCAATGGAGTTTGCTTGCATCTAAGGCATGCCGGGAACCCGTGAAATGTGCTTGCAAAAGTAATTGCACTGGCAGATGCAAATGCTATAAATCCAACTTACCTTGTACACAGTTGTGCTCATGCAGTGCACAGTGCGTGTGACGTCTGTGAATCATGGATCAACAATCAACAGCATCATGTATAGCCTTGCATACACTAATAGGATAATTGAACGCATCTATAACGACCATTACTTGGTTCGATATCAAGAAATCAAGTAATTTAAACTATTTCTAGATGCTATATTGCTTTTGTTCTCAAGAGATGGATCTTTTAGATAACACATCTTAAAGAGCCGCCGTCTTTTGACATCAAACACAGGTGGTCGCTATGGAAGGATTGATATTTACATATTTAGAGTATTGTAGTGAGTAGAATTATAACGATTGACCCATGAATCCCCTAATTTGACATTAATCCCATCTCTCTACTCCGTCTAGAGCTTGAGTAATGCGAATTTTCCGCTGGGAAGGCGGCCATTTTGAATCCGCCATTTTGAATGTGTTCCCTTGGTAGAATCACGTAGCACCGCATCTAATTATGATCAGGATACCTTAAACCACCTATATGCCAAATTTCATGCTTTCTGCCAGAATGGAACATCTTTTTCACATATCCGCCCTACTATCTGCAGTACTTGACGTTTCACTTATATAATGGAGGAATCCACGTTTAGCTATACCCTTCCCATTCCTCGCTAAGCTCCGCCCACGATTTGCCCGTTTTGTGATCTACCAAAACCTGAACTCCCTGAGTCTCAATGTTCAGAACACCATACAGGTGTTGTGTTGAATATTTTGAAACTAATTTGACTGGGCGCTGTTGCTGTCTGTGGCAGAAACAGCGTCCAGTCAAATTAGTTTCAAAATATTCAAGAGAATGGTTATTAGATGCAAAGACATTACAATTTGTACAACTACGTTCATGGCGGACATAGATATGCCGTTCATTACGTATTTTCTATTTGAGGTCAGCCTACATGTGACGCAATTGGTTATGACGTCATACACTTGACTGACCGATCGGATTCCTCTATTGGAAAAATGATAAACCCGAATATAAGTCAGTTTATTCAAGACCGCACACATAATGACTGAAACATTGAGGCGTCATTTCAGCTCATAAAACACAAATCCACAAATCCTCTCCTACTGCGGAATCGACAGCAAGAATATCTTTAACCCCTCTAGTGTCAACAGCGCCCGAAAGCGCTCAAAATGCTACCTATATCGAATAACCTTTTAAAGCTCTAGATATCTCAAAGAAAATTGCTATTCTCACTCATTAAATTTCCACTTAGAGAAGACAATGTGTGTAAATTTGCCAAAGAAATTAAAAAAAAAGTATTCTGTTGCCACACGTTTTGTTCAGCGTGATCATTAATTGGTTAATATTCAAGAAAATCCCAATTTTTGCTTTGACAGTGAACATGTGCATGCTAAGAGAAGACAAGTTTTGAAATTTTACCACTGGAATGACTGGCTCTGTTACCGAGCCAGTCATTCCAGTGATAAATTTTCAAAAAATTGTCTTCTCTTGGTCTGCAAATGTACATCACTCAAGAACACTGTATGTGTCATTTTGCAGGTTTAACCATTATAAGATTACGCTGAAACAAGACCGGTTAACGTAAACAAGAGCAATCAGAGTTTTGTTGTCACATTATAAAACGTTTTTTGGATTTTCCGGATTTTATTCGGATCTTCCTGATTTCGTCTGATCACCTCGACAGTTGTGGAATCCTAGTTTATGGTTGCACCCTTTCCCGTGTTCAGATTTTAACCGAATCAAACCATTAGTTTTGCATATATTCACATATCTAGAAGTTGATCCGATCCGAATACTGGTTATTTTTTCTCAGATAACGGGCAACGTCTGTAAATCCGCTTGCTACGCATGGCCCTTTGTTTTGATAAAATTTCAGCCAAATTAAATCAGTGGTATTTTTAGATACATTTCCGGGCATATAGACTAACAGCAAGACAGACATACAGACTGGCAGCAGGAATATGCAGACAAATTCATCTTTCCAGTTTATCCATCCATCAGATGACGTCGTAATCAACTAAGTGGCGTGTAGGCTGACGGCATGATGACGTCATGAATGAGTCCCTTAATATTCTGAGACGTTGTTCGAATTGTATGTCTTTGCTATTTAATAAACATGCTGTTGAATATTTTGAAACTAATTTTACTGATCGCTTTTGCTTTAGTTAGTTAGTTAGTTGCAAAATATTCAACAGCTAACCTGTATAGCTTTCTGAAAATTGATGGTCAGGGCGTTCATGGATCGATTGATCCCAACACGAGCGTTGTGTGGGTGGAGTTTAGACAGAGATGGGCGGGGCATATCTAAAACTGGAAAGGTTCATTCAGTTGTTGAAAAACATCAAGACTAGCTGCATGAGGACTGTATTGTTGGAAGAAATTCATAGGTATGTAGACATGCTAATGACTTCATATGGCTAATGATTTGCATAATTTTCTTTTAAACTTTCAAACTATTTCGATTTGACTGACTAGTGCTTACCTGATTGAGTCTTTACCTGAAAAATAAATACAACTGTTTAGAAAGACGTAAATAGTGACATTGATGGTACGAAAAACAAGAGCGTCCTATCTAAAATTACATATTGCGTTTGACTTCCAACGAATCGTGTTCGTCAACTTTAGGCTGGTCCTATTGTAGAAGTTATTTATTGTCGGCCATAACACGGTTGTTATATAAGGCAAGCTGTCGCTGCGACCATCTTGCACAAGAACGACAAATGAATAATGTCCAAATAAACTCCAAAATGCGCGCGATGTGACTGGAACGTATCTACAATTAAAGGTTTGGTGGGAAATTGTGGTGGTGGTGGTGGTGGTGGTGATGGCGCCATGATCAAAAGGTAACACCCCCAAGGCCACCCACAAATCGCTACTGCCGTGCTGTTGCAACGAACTGCCATATGGAACTCCCTTCCAGGTCCCCAAAGTAGGTTTTCTCTCGGATATGGTGGTGTGCAGTCTATGATTATAAATCACGCATTGCAACCATGCCGGTTGAATGAATGGATCCGATCTGTCACTCAATATATGCAGTCATCATCAATGTAGTTACATGCATGTTGACGTCACAATCGAAATACATAATGAAGGACCTATCTAACTCGGTCTGTAACACTGAAAGGTCAATCAAGTGTACACATTATACGTGTTCAATATTTAATAAACATTATGTTGAATATTTCGAAACTAATTTGACTGGGCGCAATGGTAGCAACAGCACACTGTCAAATTAGCTTAAAAAATAGTCAACAGCTTACCTGTATTGTTACCTTGAAATATGGAATTCTGGGAATTCAAAGTATATAAATTGATTCCAACACGCGCAAAAAGCGGACTGAGCTTGGCTAGAAATGGGCGCGGCATAGCTGGAAATAGATCTCCATATTGCGCCTTAGGGCCAGAAACAACCCATATCTACAGATTCACAGCCATTGCTAGCAAAGTTCAGCATTTACCTGTACAGCACAGATCAGCACGAGGAATGCCAGCAGGGTTTTCATTCTGTATTTGCTTGAACCTTCCATCTTCAACGTTATGTCCTAAGTATGGCAATCTATTGTCCATTGTATAGTTATATAGTTACACACCCGCTTATGGCTAGTCCACGTGTTCGTGATAAAGAGGTGTGCCTTATCAATTGGGTGTTCTCAAAGCGTATCAAATTCCAGGTCACATTTCCTACACACATGTTCTCCAGGTTATATTCCCATGAAACGAATTTAGTTTATTTCTATCTATGCTATTGTTCCTGGACATTATCTAGTGATGTTGGAGTGTTTTACATTATTCATAGCATTTATTTTTAGAATCAGAAATACATGCTGCTTATGAAATGTCTTGGTGCCAATTTTGCTTTCTTATTTATAGTAGTATTTGGTATTCACATCAGTAAACGAATATTCGTATATTTATATGAATGAATATTTGAATTATTCAAATATTTCAGATGAAAGCTAAGTAGAAACGTAATATCGTCGGCAAGCGTGTAAAACATGGACTGTATTGTTGGGGAAAACAATGATTGGCAGTTTAACTCTATACGGCCAAATATGTGCTACATATCTGCCATGTTTCCAATCATTCGGTTTAAAATTCAATGAGAAAATGCTGAAATATTGCTATTATACATTTCTTATATTTCATATGAGAGACACCTTAGGTAAAGAAAAACAGATTTCTCGAGAACTATTGGATCGATCCAATATGAAATGTACACCTAATCAAGTAATTATAGCGATTTGGAGTGTGTTATGGTTCTAGTTGAAAGACCAAAGATTGGCGGCCATTTTGAAAACATATATATTTTGTTTTAAATTTTCCCTATAAGCGTTGATAAGGGGGGGGGGGGGGGCCTTCATTTCTGCTTATGGCGTCGATAACACAAAGTGGTATGTCGACACTAAGAAATGACCTTGAATATTGATCCCAAATTCAACCTACTTTTGTTGAATAAAAGCCATGAGCGTAGTAGCAATTCGAACATTTTCCTTAAAGGAATGACTATGTGTGCCATGGTGATAACTTCAGCGTCCATTAAAATTGTCAGTCCATCAGACATTCGTTTCCGTTAAAAAAAAACAAGCTAACGTTGAACTTAATTGTAACCTTGACCTTTTACCTTCGGCTACAAAATCAGCAGACATCTTCGGGAGCCAGTGGTAATGTCCAACCCGCGTAGCGGTGATCCTATAAAACTGTACGCCTAGTCGAGCTTGAAATATTTATGATGCAAATTCCTATACCATGTAACAATCCATCAGATATATGAAAAAACGGCATCTATTTTAACGTGAGCAGCATGGACCTGATTAGCCATGACATAACGTTTCTTTTCATCCATGAAATTGTAAAATATGAATATTATCGCCTTCTGTTTATTCTAACCATATTCTTTGTTCCTGTTTGCCCATGGCATTGTAACTGCAAGGGCGTGACACATATCTAAATCAGCGGTCTCAAGTGTCTGATACACGAGTGAAGATTGGTGTCAAACTCTCTTTTACATGGCAAGCTTTTGCCATGCGTTGAGCGAAGAGCAGTGAAAGGTGATCCGGGATATCTACGTATCAGAAGTGCACTTGGATTGAATATTTTGAACTAATTTGATTTGGTGTTATTCAACAAGAGCCTGTCAAATTACTTTCACAATATTTAACAGCATGCCTGTATATTTTCCTGGAAATTGAGATTCGGGGAGTGCATAGATTGATTGAGCCAATCACGGGCGATGCGTGAGTGAAGATTAACTAGGAATATGCTTGGCATAGCTAAAACTGGATTCCTCCATTGAATTCTAAAAGTGTTAATCAACGTGTGCTAGCTGTTGGACAAAGGATTCGTACGTATATCCAATGTCAGCTTCCTATAACCATTTTCATGCACGCGGGGTGAATGTGGACTACAGTACTGGCATATGATGTGATTTTGACCCATTGGCAGATGTTTTACAACTTTTCTATTTTTCAGGGGATCTAACTGCGGCACACGTGGTCAGATTTCCCGAAACAAATCCTCGCGCTTAGTCTATGGCTAATATGTGAATTGCGAAAGGAATTTCAAATGTAGGTTCAAAACCATAGACAATAAATCTCTATGCTTCTCAAATAGGTGGCGGTGCGTGGGGTGGAAAGATAACTCTGCCAAATATGGACGGATTCCATGACACGTTGATCATCTCCGCATAATAAACCCACTGAAAAATGTTCAAATGTGGGTTCGAAATTCTCCGAGATCAAAATCAGATTGATAGACGGACGGATTCATGGACTGACACACGCACGAACATGTTATTACCACATACCTGCTTTTGTGGGGTATAATTATGGTAATTATGGCGAATTCCAGGGCTCTCTGTGCTGGTGTGACTTCTGACATCCTTAGCACATGGCCAAACATGGACCAACTTTGATGGACGACTTTTACAGACAGCGGCGTCGTATTACACATCTTGTATAGTGCATCGTTGGAAAGTATGCTCTCTGGCCATCGGCGTCCAGTGATGGTGCCTAGGTGTTTGCGGTGGCAGGTGTGAAGTTTGTCTAGAGCTGCCTTTGGAACTGCCCAGCTGTTACAGTTATACATCATCAAGGATGCGCAGGTTGCATTGTATAAACGTAGTCTTTTTACCAAGGGCATCTTTGATCTACAAATCCATAGCTTCCAGAAGGACTGGAAAGCGGCGTTCGCCATGCGTTCCCCATGATGCAGCGTGCAGCAATGTCAGCAGTACTGCAAAGCAGTGATCCCAGGATTTTACTTTTCCTCCATGGTTCTCCGCCACGGAGTGGATCGTCATCTTCTTTAGTTTCATGCTTTGTAGATAGTTATATGTGGGTGAACTCTGTTTTCGATTCATTCATAAAGAGGTTCTCAATTTTTAGTTTGCTTGCAGATATTGGGAGAAGATCGTCAAGGGATTTCTTTTCCTCATCTATAAAGTCCACATCATCGGCATCTTCCATCTCTAGCGGCATGCCCAGTATTGACACGGGGGGGGAGGGGCTTGTGGAACTTTCCCGCAAGGATTTCAATGCAGCAGCCAGGTAACAGGTGAAGAGTACAGGGGATAGACCATCTCCATGTGGGGAGCCGATTGATGTCTCAAATCATAGCTTTGATGAATTCATAATGTGTAAAGATTCTGTTGAATATTTTAAAACTAATTTGACTGGGGGTTGTTGCAGTCAAATTAGTCTCAAAATATCCAACCGCTTACCTGTATAGTTACCGTGAAGTTTAAATTCTGGGAATTCAGTTTTTAAGCTTTCAAATATATTACTACAGCGTAAAAAGTGTAAGGAGCTTAGCCAGAAATGGGCTAGAATAGCTTGAAATAGAGTCCTGTAGCGTGCAGCCTATGCCGTTGCACGTATCTCTGATAATTCAAATAACATAATCAAGATAACATACCGCTTGCCATTAATCGTGTCTATGGCCGTGTTCTCACTAGAGACTTAATCCGGAATAACGCCTTACTGAAGTATGGCGTTATTCCCAATTAAATCTCTAGTGAGATCACGGCCTATGATTACTACATCCAAGACAGTAACAGCTCCCATTCTATTCCGTTTCAAGCTGGTCAGAATAATGTTACAGAAATTTGCAAATTCAACAAACGCATGCAATTGCGGATTCCAGTTTGTCTGTCGATCATATGACGTCATAATCAACTACGTGACGTGTAGGATGGCGTCATAAAAAATTATGTCATGAATGACGTAGTTAAATTCGTTGCGAGCATATAACTGAAGACGGACTAAGCGTCGTTGTACGAATTGTATGTCTTTACTATTTAACAAACATGCTATTGAATATTTTGAAACTAATCTCACTGGGCGTTGTTGCTGCCATAAGCGGCGGTCAAATTAGTTTCAAAATATTCAACAGCTTACGGGAATTTTCGGGAAATTGATAGTCAGAGAGCTCAGTGATCGATCGCGACACGGGCGAAGTGTGGGTTGAGCGTACCTAGAGACGGGCGGGGAATAGCTAAAACTGGATGTCACCATTCAAATGCTTACTCTTGTAGCCATCGAGATAGTATAGTTATAGAATGGCCATGTGCCTACCCTCACCTATGGGGTTAGTTGTAGCGACCGCCGCTGCCGTTAGTTCAGTAAATGCACAATGCGGATATTTTCAGATGTTGACGCATCGATGCAAGCTGTTCAGCTGACATGTTCATCTCATCTCCGAAATTTGTCAACAAGTCTCAGTAGATCGTGACATTTCTCAGTGCTCTTCTCATTCCTCTGGTTATTGCCTGGCCCAATCGGCACAGTCTATAATACGGTACCAACTGTACACAATGTCGTGTCTCTAAATTTTTCACTAATTAGAAGAGAAACTGAACATAAATGTTTCTAAAGTTGATTTACGCTCTCGACAGGAGCAGCATGGCTACTGATTGGCACGCGGAAGCGGGGGCGGACACTCGTGACCTGGATGTATGTTTTCGTAAATACAATTTAGATGCTTGTATTAATCTGACATTTTATACGTCTATGTAATGGACTTTGCAAAAAATTATTTTGTTAATAATAAAATACTGAAATCTGAAATGCCGCTTTTGAGAGTGTCGTGAGTGGTCTACGCTTTTTGGATCTACGGTTGTGCCTGTGCCACCTTTGTGACATACCTACGTCATTTGAGTGAGATGTGAGCTAGCAAGCAATGTATTTTAAAACATATTTATCGTTAGATATACGGGAAATGGGACTAGGCACAGGTTCTAGTAACTGAAAGACGTCATCTCCATATTGCAACCTCAGATACTTGAGTGGCAGATTGGAGCACTCAGTGGCATTAATAGGCTGTGTGTAAGCTGGTTTTAAAACATAGGCATTCTACAGCGATCACTTAAAGGAATGCTAATCACATCTCAAATGTTATACTGCACCGATAGATCATGGTTTATAGATTCCATATCATTGATATGTTGTCAGATTCCGATAACTGCCTATGGCAGCAATAACCTCCAGTCAAATCGGTTTCAAAATAGTCAACAGCTTACCTGTACGATTGCGTTTATAACACATTGCCAAACTATAGATGGCGCCTCTACCACTGAGCGTATATACCGAGGCAGACCCGCTAGCCTTTTTCTGCTTGGTTGAAAAGTAAATAATGACAGCCAGCATAAGCTGTAGAAATGTAGCAACATTTAGCGAATACAGCCTGAATATCTTTCTTTAGCAGCGTAATACAAAGCTTAAAACTACCTGCACAGTTTATGAGTGGCATATTAGAGCACCTGAATAGCTTTCACGGGATGATGTTAGTTATCCTTTAAACATTAATAAACAGAGACCAGCAGGTGACTGATGTGGGCAATTCAGACTCAATAAGATTATTAGTATGAATATTATTTAATAATGACAATATACAAATGTCAATCTTATTGGTATACTTGAAAGACAAAGGACGCAGTAAATAAGTTACTAGATACCATTCACATCAGTGACAGGATATTAGTGGCTATAGTGTATACAGTGGTAGAATAATATCACAGACTCTAAGTATAAGATAATAAGATAGCACATATTAAGAACAACTCTCGATTGAACGTTCATGTGCTGCATATATGCACGGCATATTTTTAAGCTGTTGAAAGTTTAAAAATCGTGTTGCTGAATGACCGAGCCAACAGGGGACTTTCCGCTTTTATTGAATACTTCTCCGTCAGTACAGAATAGTTTCATACAGTTTAGTTTGCCTATACATCCGGATCTTTCATCTGGCTGGTGAGATAACAAGATACACGTCTTTGTAGTTACTTTAATACTTTATTAGTATATAACATAAGCTGGGACAATGTCACTGGTTCGTTTGCAGAGTTGGCCACAATTCACAGTTTGATAGTCACGTCGTGGAGTGGGACCAACTATCCAAAACGGCAAGCGACCGTGCTCAACGCCCAACTGCCACTGACTGCCGCCCTATGTTCTATTACAAGTATGCAACGTCAATCCATAGTCCCAAGCCTTGGTGTTGAACCGTCTCGCATGATCCGTTAAACACATTCAATATGTACAGTACATATTACTAGATTAAGTACAACATTAAAGCCTGGACACAATATAACAGACAATCCTCTTTCGTATAAGCCCAGTGTGTATATAATCCTTAGTAGTGTGTGTGCGTGTGCGTGTGTGTGTGTGTGTGTGTGTGTGTGTGTGCGTGCGTGCGTACGTGCGTGCGTGCGTGCTTGCTTGCTTGCGTGCGTGCGTGCGTGCGTGCGTGCGTGCGTACGTACGTACGTGCGTGCGTGCGTGCGTGCGTGCGTGCGTGCGTACGTGTATGTGTGTTAGTCAATGACGGTGAGTGTGACTGTTGATGCGTGTGGGTTCTCTTGTGTGTTTATCTGTGGGCGTGGCTTGTTCATTTCTTGATGCATGTGATGTGAGTGTGCGGGCGTACCTGCTGTCCTCGGTGTACTCCTCTATGGGCGTGTGTGTATACCCATTTCTGCCCTGGAGTGTGCTGTATATATCCTCGTGTCCTGGTGCGCATGTGATCGGTGTCTGTTTATGAATAGTTCGATACGTCATGTGGTCATGTGTATGACTTTGTGCATGTGCTGAAAGTCACCCGCCCTCTGTACCATAATAGGTTCAAATAATATGTCAATGAGAACCTAAATCTAAAATGGGTCTACTATTCTAGTTAGTTAAAGTGCTCATAAACTAAAAAAATAATCCACAATTGATTTAAGATACACGATTGTTTCTTGATTTGTGAGAACTTCAACTCTGCTAAACTAGATACATGAAAGGTAAGAGTATTTTTTAAATTTATATCCCTTTAACACTCATACCAGCCATAACGGCTTCTGCAGTGGTCGGGAGAAATGTCCAGACCAAAAGAAGACTATCTTTGAAAATGTACCACTGGAATTACTGGCTCGAAGACCGTAAATTTTCAAAAATAGTCTTCTCTTGGTCTGCAAGTGGACACTTCCTATAACAAAATTGAAATTATCTTGAAAAAATTTGAGTGTTAAAGCGTTAAACTTTTGAAGACCAAACACCAAATACGATGCATCGCTTAGAATGTGAGAAATGTTATGCAGATAGATCTAATTGTTCTATTGCACAAAAGATCCAAGCCAAATTAGTCTTAAAATGTTTAACAAACTACTTGTATAGCAACCTTGAAATTGAGATTCTGGGAACTCAACAACAACAACAACAACAACAACAACAACTACTACTACTACTACTACTACTACTACTACTACTACTACTACTACCACTGTTGCTGCTGCTACTGCTGCTGCTGCTGCTGATGATGATGATGATGATGCTGCTGCTGCTGCTACTACTACTACTACTACTACTACTACTACTACTACCAACAGCAACAAATACAGCAATAGCAGCAGCAAGAACAACAACAGCAGTAGCAAAAACAACAAAAGCAACAACAAAAAACAACAGATAACAACAACAACAGCATCATAACCAACAAAAACAACACTACCACCAGCACTGCCGCCGCCGCCGCCGCCGCCGCCGACAACAACAACAACAACAACAACAACAACAACAACAACAATAACAACAACAAAAACAGAGTCACTGAGAGCTGAACAATATCATGGCAAAACCATGCAAACATCTACATAATCACGAATACGTACACCAGCACGCAACGCACATCATACTCATACAGATGCACGCGTACGTACGAACGCACATGGACGGACAGCAATGAGGAACATCCCACATGTTCTGCAAACGAAAAGAAGTTCCCGTGGAAGTACATGATTGCACTACTATTGATCATAGCAACAGTGGACCTTTCCAGTTTTAGCTATGCCCCGCCCAACTCTAGCTAAGCTCCACCCACACCTGGCTCGTGTTGGGATCGATAGGTTCCCTGAATCCCTGACTAGCAATTTCGAGAAAACTATTCAGGTAAGCTGTTAACTATTTTGAAACTAATTTGACTCGACGTGTTGCTGCCTATGGCTCAGTCAAATTAGTTTCAAAATATTCAACAGAATGTTTCTTAAATTGTAAAGACATAGAATCTCCGTACAACGTGTCGGACTATTAAGCGTTAAAGACGGACTAAATCAAGTCATTCATACAATAATTAATTATGACGTCATCTTACGCGTCACTTAGTTAAATATGACGTCATATGATGTCAGATGATGGATTGATACACTGGAAAGGTCAGTTAACCCGTGGTGTCTTCACGCAAGAGAATGTACCACTTTTTGCATAGTATTGAATAATGGCAATGTGTAAATATCAGCCATATTGAAACACAAATGAGCACTGTAAATAAGATATTGCGTAACAAATGTCATCAGTGACTAAACATTCTTGTACATAGTGTAGGTGAATAACCTCACATATATTAAGCATAACACAATAACAAAATCTATGTGATAGCAATTTTAATATTTGGGAAGTACATCGGCTAAAACGAGAAGATTCATAAATTACTTACGATTCTCTCAAAAAAGTTGACCTTCTCAACAGTTACTTCGCCAGTCTAACCCAAATTGATGAGCCGGGAATACAATTACCTCCATTATTTAGGCATAGTGAAAGTACACTAAACACCACACAAATAAACATAACCGATGTTCTTGATATACTTTCCAACCTGGGTACATACACGGCAGTTAGTTGGCCCTGAAAAATTAAGTCATAGAGCATTAAACGAGGGTAAGGATATTCTAGCTCCAATCTTAATGCAATTCTTCAACTACTCAATAAACAACTCTCAATTCCCTGCATCATTGAAAATTGCAAACGTGGCATCGATATTTAAAATAACCGGAAGGAGCTTATGGGCTTAAAGGGATATTCCACTGGGGGATTTTATGCATCTGATGTAAAGTACTAATTTTCCGCATTAATTTGAGACCAAGAGCCCAATTTTATGCCAACAAATAAAAAAGATATCCTCAATTTAAATTGCTAAAGTAGCCAGTAGATAGAGGCGCCATTTTGGACAAGCAGCTGACGTCACCGACACACCTACTCTGTTTGCCCGATCGAGGATAGCCGTAACCAGGGGAGGTAAATCTTGCATCTCGTAGATAATTAGCGTACTGGCTAAAACAACTGACACTTTGCCACAGTGTTTGGAGGAGATTAAAGTGCAATTAATGTCCCGATGATCGCGCCAGTCATTGTAGTGATAAATTGTCAAAAATTGTTTTCTTATGGGAAATTTCTATTTTTTTAAAACATTGAAGGGTTATGCCAGGAGCGTGTTTGCAATCAACCAACTACAACAAATTCTTGAAAAATATGTTAGTTGAATAAATGTTGAATGTAATTTCTCTGAAAGCGGTTGCTATTGCAACTTCTGCTTCCAGTCAAATTCCAGTTTCAAAATATTCAACAGGCAGTAAATATGGGTCAACAGTTAAAAATTTGGGATCAATTAGTTAACCCTTTCAAGGACAGAAAAGCAGAAAGCTTAAAATTTACCCTGCATAGGCCTATTGTGTGAAATTAATTAGTTTGGAAGCTACTGCAACATAATTCCAGGAAAATTTAATTCAAAATATTCAACGCTCAGCATAGTTATTTTAAAATTGGGATTAAACGTATATGATTAATAACGCTGGATTTCAATAGTGTGAAAGCACTCAACTACTAATTATGTCTAGCGTACACTTGTCATTATTTACTAGCTGTCACCTTTTGTTTTGAAATGCATGACACATTATTTTAAAGTTATACAGACTATATGTTCCAAACTTGTGTCTTCCACATTTAAATGTGGAAGATATCCATCCAGTGCCGATGTTATGAAGCCATGTTTCAGTTAGCCCCTTTTCATGCGGATGCTTCTGTGGATCCGGTATCTGAAAATGTGAATTTCCGTACCCTTTCCACGATCGTTTCTATTACTGCAAGCCCATGCTTGACATGCGGACATGATGCGATTTAACCATTTCACGCCAGCACTGGCCTCTGCAATCGTCAAGTTGAGGACGCAGGTCAAAAGAAGGCTATTTTGAGAATTTACATCTAAAACGATTGTCTCAGTAACCGAACCAGCCATTCCAGTGGTCAATTTTCAAAAATAGTCTTCGCTTGGCCTGCAAATGGCCATTCAATAAGGAAATATTCTGATTTTCCTGACAGAATTTGGTCATTAAAGGGTTAATTAATATTCGGCCTTCATAACGCGAAGTAAACAGGTAAATCTAAAAGCGCAGGCGATATTTTGCTGGTGTGTCATTGACGTCATAATCTCGCGGTTTCTCGCTCTCGTTGCGAGAAAATGGATGCGCCCAGGAGTAACGTTTTCGAGCGTTTTGAGCATATTCATTTTATTATTTCTCGGCAATGGAACAGTGTATTTTATATTTTATTGCGGCAACTATTTCGGATTATAGTATATTTTTAGTTGACTTATTCCCGATTTTCACTGGAATTTCCCTTTAATATCGCCCAATCGCGCGTCTAACCTTGCTAAAGTCATGGCGAGAACTATTTTAAGCATGTATATAAGTATATCAAAGACGCTATTCCGCAATACCGAACAAGTTTTCTCCCCTCACACTAGACAGCAACCCAACTGTTAGACATCTATAATGACCTTGCTCAAGTACATGATAACCACAAATATGTTATATTCATGCCCTTTGACATATCTAAAGCTTTCGATTGAGTGTGGCATCGTGGTCGTAATGAAACCACTTGGCATCGCCGGACATCTTCTTGATTGGTTTAAAGAGTATCTCTACTTGAGAAATCAAAGAGTAATCTTAAACGCAGTTGACTCGGAGCTGCTTCTCTTGCCCAAAGGCTCGGTCCTTGGCCCGCTATTATTTCTTATCTTTATTCATGATTTTGCTTGAAGTGATATCATGACGTCATGAATGATTCGATTAATCCAGTCTTTAACGCTTAATGGTCCGATACGCTGTACGAATTGTATGCTTTTGCTATTTAAGAAACCAGCTTTTGAATATTTTGAATATTTTGAATATTTTGAATATTTTGAATATTTTGAAACTAAGTTGACTGGGCGTTGTTGCTGCCATAGGCAGCAACAGCACCCAGTCAAATTAATTTCAAAATATTAAACAGCTTACAGTATAGTTTTCTGGAAATTGATAGTCAGGGAGTTTAGAACTCGATCGATCCCAACAAGAGCGAGGTGTAGGCGGAGCTTAGATAAAGATGGGCGGGGCATAGCTAAAACTGGAAAGGTTCATTAAATGCCTCGGAACAATTCCCTACGTATATCCGTACAAGCTCCAACCGGATTTCAAATATCCGGCAGTTCATCCATTGTTCCATCACAAGCACATTGGCACTAAAGATGTGGCGTCGTTGATAGGAAATGCTCAGCGCCCAATCTCGTTATGTAAAGCGATGCTAATCTCATCCCAAATGTTGTGCTGTACCAATACATTATGGTTTATAGATTAATTATCATTCATATCCTGGTCACATTCTCTTATTAATCTGCCTGCAGAAACTGCACGCAGATTAGTATTCTACGATCGGATCTTTCTTATTATTATTATTATTATTATTATTTTATTATTATTATTATTATTATTATTATTCTCGGTCACGATTTTTCAAACGTATCCTCTCCCAGAGTTTTGTTAAGATCATTTTGCATCCATATCGACCCAATAGAACGTCATTTGTAGTTTATTGCTATTGTTTATATCTTTGATCCGGGCAATAGTTTGCGAGAAGTAGCCCTTTTCCTGGCAAAAATCTTAACATTCTAAAACGCTCCTTTTCCTAGAGTTTTGATCCAATTTTCGCAAATCTTGGCTACTTTCTTTTCTTTTTCATTTTCCCAACTTTTTGCAAAAAAAATAAAATTCGACGCGACCACGATTTTCTTAGAAAATTGTTCTCTTTTCCGAATTCTGGTCCGATCGGTTCGCTATTAAAACTACCCGATTCGCAGCGCCGTCTACGTTCTGAATCGGTTTACAGAATTCAAATATCCCATGCGGTTGCCGCGATATTACTTATTCTTCTCCCAAAGGTTTAGGACGTAACTCCTCATATTGTTTTGATGCGATCATCTTCAGACTTTGTAAACTCCTAGCACATCTGCTGGAATCGATGGTGTGTGTTTTTAATTTGGATCTGCACAGTAATTTTTTAGCTACCTTCCTTTGAGTGGGCAAAAATGTCCCATAGGAAATGTATGGAGATTATCAATATTTATCTTTGAAGTGTGACTACACCTAGAGTTTTGATGGGTTCACTACCATACTTCGCTGGATGTTACCCGTTTGCTCTCAAAGAGATCCTCTCATTTTGGGCTCAAAGGTAAAATACGAAGGTCGTTTCTTTGTGCTAAACGTTACAGAATTTCGTTTTTGGCAGGAATTAGCTCCACTTGCCCACAAAATGTCAGAGCAGGGTCAAAATTTGGAACATCGTTAGCCAGCCACGACTACGTTGAGTCATGCAGAAAAATTATAAAATCTCATAAAAACCTCTTTATAACAGCCAAACACACACATTTTCACTTTCAAATTTCAACCGCCGATAGCCGGCTTATTAGACCGTGGATCTGAAAAATAAACCCCAAATTCGGAGTGTAGTTCTCTTCAGTGCATCCATTCAGCACTTTAGAGAATCGAAATCGGGCCATCCGTTCTCGAGACATTCGAAAAACTGTAAAACAAATTTTCAAAAATTACGCAAACTGGTGTCGAACATCTGAACAAATTTTCCGAGCTATTTTTGTTCAATATATCGCAGATTATTATAATTAATCAGGATCTTTCTTATTATTCACTGATCGACTTGAAATTTGGTGAACTTCTACATCTTATATTGCCTTGATTGTAGGCCGCCTCACAAATTTAAAATTGATCCATCCAACGGATGGATGTCGGGCAGACGGACAACGGATGGTCAGCATGGCATAAGCTCACTTGTCCATTCTAGCCAGCTGAGCTAATAACAATGATAATTGAGTCATTGGAGTGAACAACAAGAAGAAAACAAACCGTATATTCTGGGAATTTAACAAATGTATAAAATATGCCTGATTCCGATACAATTCAATGAAAGGCGGGCACAAATATCATGGCTCAAAATTATAGATGACATTTGACACTATAACCCAATTTGTCATTTTATTGTCACCGAGGGGACACACTCATCACACAGATATAGGTTAAGGAGGGCATTTCATATCTCAAAACCATCCCTGTTATTCTGTTTCACCTACCATTCAGTAGAGAGTTGCCGTTCAAAATTACCCATGATATTTGGACTGCCCCATATTGTCAACCAATTGTCACTAAGGTAACTAAATCCCCAAAGTTCTGATTCCCATCCAATTCAATAAAGTCACCACCGTAACAGAGTTATGTTAGGAAGAGAATTCCACATCCCAGAACCATACATGATACCATTCATTACTGGGTAATGGCACAAATACCATTGCTCAAACTTATCAATAACATCTGCGCTCAACCCCACCCAATTTCCCTAAATCATACAGAGAGCGTAGATACGATTTAATATTTTATGGCTATCGATGATATTGTTTCCCATACCATTCAAAATTACTCAGGATATTTAGACCCCTCCCACAATTTGGCAACCTATTGCCATTAAGTTGACAAAATCATACAAGAGATGGTCATATGCTACTCTTGTCAAAACAGCTTCAGCACGCAGATTTACAGTTGCTTGCAACTGTACCTTCTAGTATGTATCATAATTATCTTCTTTGTAATAGCTGGTAAATGTTGAACAGTGATCTCCACCATTTCTCCTTTAGCGATATTGTGTGATGTCATGTAAGTGCCATTCTTTCTTGTGTAATAATCATCTTGTTGATTGAACCTAATTCACTGGAAGTTATTGCTGCCCAAGGCTAGGGTTAGCCTTCGACAGCAACAATTTCCAGTCAAATTAGATTCAAAATGTGAAACAGCTTACCTGTATGGTTGCATTTATAACAAATTGCTAAGGAATAGATGGCACCTCTATGACTGAGCGCATAGACCGAGGCAGACACGCTAGGGTTTATCTGATTGGTTGGAAAGTAAAGCATAACAGCCATCATAAGCCGTAGAAATCTACCAACATTTAGCTACTAAATCCTTAATATCTTTCTTTGACTGAATGATAAAAAGCTTTACGAGTGGCCTATTATATTCTCTTTATAGATATCATGAGATTAGGTTAGTTATCCTTTAAGGGTCTCTTATTCTTGACAGAGAGTGTATTGAAATGATGTACACGAGTTTTCTTAGACCACTATTAGAATATGCGAGACAGGCTTGGGATAATCTTCCACAACACTTTGTTATTAGAATGGAAAATGTCCAGAAGGGCACTACGGACAATTGGTGGAATCACATGTAATGCCAGTACAGAACGCCTGTATATTGAAACATATATGGAAACACTTTCGGTCAGACGTAAGATGCAAAGACTTGTAATGTTCTTCAAAATAATGCGTGGGATGGCATTTGAGAGGCTATAGAATAATCTCCTTCCACCTTTTCAAAGGGTAAATGTGTATTATATTCGCCAATACAACACATACACCCCATAGATGTAGAACTGAGATATATCGCAGATATTTCTTTCCAGCAACGATTCGTGACTGGAATATCCTCCCACCTCCACCCACCCCACCCCGATCATATTACAATGTCTCCAACCGTACAGGAATTCAGAAATAAATTAAAATTAGTGTCTTATACACGAGCTCCACCTCGGTGGGAGTGTGGGCCAAAGATCTGTCAAGGTCTTTTCCGAAACAACTCTAGCAAACTAAAAATTTCGTGTCTGACTCTCGTAGGTGTCCCTGCGGCTACGATGATGAACCAGCAGATTATTATCTTCTCCACTGGTCACTCTACGCCATTCAAAGAATAACATTTTACAATGACTTACAATGAATTAAATAAATAAAATGTCCCCACCAAGAACCTTACGTCTAAAGAATTCCTCTATGGCAATGTAAATTTCAATGCCGAAATGAATATGCAAGGATCCTCACTTGAGCTAGTACACCATCCATACTGGACGTTTTAAATAACGTCCATACATTTAGGTCTTCCTGCGTCGATAGTGGATCAGATCCTGTACAGTGCTACCCATATTAATTACCCGTTTAATCTTTAAGATTCTTTTGAGAAAATTGTATATTTATGCACAGGAAATGTCCATGCGCTAGCCAAGAGAAGTTTATGTTTGTACATTTATCACCGAAATTTAATTTTTTTTTTTTAATAGTTATATGAAGAATTCATTGTGGCCGGCTGGACGATTAAAAGGTTAATTGTCAAGAATATACGGGCCAATCACTGGTGGATTTTCGAGTTTGGTACTGTACACTTTAAAGGCCAAGCCTGGCATATATGCCAATGCAGTGGTCGTGACGTATGCCCCTTTGCAAGCCAAGCCAGCCGGCCACAATGAACTCTTTATATAACTATAATTTTTAATTAAATTTCAGTGATAAACGTACCACACTAGAAATGGACATACGTCACGACCACTGCATTGGCCTGTATGAAGGCGTTGGCTTTAAAGCGTACAGTTGACACAAGAGGGTGGATTATATAGCATTAGCCACAAACACCACTTTACCTAAAGAGAACTCGTACGAACAGGCTGGGCGAAAACCAGCCTCCTAAATCTGCGATATCTTTTTACACCATGTTCTCTCTTGTTGATTCAAACTCTGGTCTATCTGCATTCTTAACCATTTAACACTCACATCAGCCAAAAATGGCTTCTGCCGTCGTCTTGAGAAATGTTCATTTAAAGACAAATAAAAGAGTGTTTTTGAAAAGTTACCAATAGAATGGCCGAGCCAGTCATTCCTCTGGCAAAATTTCTTCTCTTGACCTGCAAATAGGCGTTTTCTATGAGAAAATTTAAATTTTCTTGAACAAATTCGAGGGTTAAATGGTTAATATACTTATTTCAAAATCATCTATATGTATACTATTATTAATATTATTATTATTAATTTATTATTATTATTATTATTATTATTATTATAATTATTAATTTATTATTATTATTATTATTATTATTATTATTATTATTATTATTTTTATTATTATTATTATTATTACTACTATTATTATTATTATTATTATTAGTAGTAGTAGTAGTAGTAGTAGTAGTAGTAGTAGTAGTAGTAGTAGTAGTAGTAGTAGTAGTAGTAGTAGTAGTAGTAGTAGTAGTAGTAGTACTACTATTATTATTATTATTATTATTATTATTATTATTATTATTATTTACATAACTTTTTTCTATTATATAAATCGTCTCTAGATCTGTAAAAAAAATGTGTAGTTGTTTGCAATAGGGCAGCGCACTAATAAGAAATACCGTACATGTGCTCCCACTTTAACAGCAAAAATAAGCATAATAGAGCGAATATTAAGACTGCAATTGTTATTACATGTTCATGTCATTTGAGCTTCCTGTATAACATGAGATGTTAGCAATAAGACGACGACGACGACGACGACGACGACGACGACGACTACCACGGCAACGGCGACTATACGATAATACCTGCAGGACTGCGAAATCGACGGAGTAATGGCAAAATCGTACACACACGACGGCGGTGACTCACTCACCGCACGCGCAGGTAGGTGCCTACACATAGGCATGCACACGGGTGACAGTAATAATCACCTATTGAGCATGTACCTCTATTTCTTACAACACGTTTACTTTGATCCACACTCCAATGGTCCTCTTCTTGAGCCTAAATCGCCAAATATTATCGAAATTTGGTTGGTAAGACTATAGTTATTGAGGCAAGCAAAAACGCGCGTATCCACCTGTCGGGACATAAATAAGAAGGCGCGTCCGCCTCTTCAAATACGGCAAAGCTTATGTTGTTGTGGCTATTAATAAGCGCGAGTGTGGGTGTGGGGGAGGGGAAAGGGCAGCTAATGGTGACGTCATAATCATCAGCAGCACTTTCATGTTCCCCATTGTTGTCAGTGGCGACCACTGACAACAATGGGGAACATGAAAATGCTGCTGATGATTATGACAGACATGACAATGATGCCGTTGTAGCCGTTGATTATTATTGTTGTTGTTGTTGTTGTTGTTGTTGTTGTTGTTGTTGTTGTTGTTGTAGCTACTGCTGCTGTTTCTGCTGTCTTGAAATATAAATCAGCATGGGTGTTAATCGCAAACAAGATAGAATGATGTGTAATCGTCTGGCCACATTGGCATTGGGCTGCATCTTAACATCATGGGTAATACGTTATTGTAACTATAATTGGAAACGGGATAGACAATTTTATTGCAATAGGTTCGTTCATCCAATCCCGAATATACAATGATTTAATGAGCACAAAACATAATGCTAGCAACAACGAGCATGCCACAAACATAATATAAAACATGTCCTTTCGGTTAAGCTATGGCCACAGTGATATGTCCTAAGGCACGGATTCGTTAACAGGAAGTATTCGTGTGAACAATGGAGGGATCCATTTCTCCCTAATCCCCGCACATTTCTAGCTAAGCTCTGTCCACTTTTACTGGTGTTGCAATCGATTTGTATAATTCGAGTCCTAAAGTCCCAGAATCCAAATTTTAATTTATATGTGCAGGTAAGCTGTTGAATATTCTGAAACAAATTTGGCTGGGCACCAAATATAATTTTTATCATTTGTAAATCCATTGAAAACATACACTTAATATATCTGATGGACTTTTCGCTTTTTCGTCACGGAGCTAGTGACGTCATTGTGCTTGTGACGTCATCTAGAAGTAGTGACGTAAAGGGGAGGAATCGAGTTTTAGCAATACCCCGCCCACCTCTAGCTAAGCTCCACCCAGACTTCACCAGTGTTGGGATCGATCGATCCCTGAACTACCTGACTGTTAGTTTCCAGAAAACCATACAAGTAAGCTGTTGAATATTTTGAAACTAATCTGACTGGGCGCTGTTGTTGCATATGGCAACAACAGCGTCCAGTAAAATTAGTTTCAAAATATCAATTAAGCGTTCGTGACGAACTTAGCTTCGTCATTCGTGACGTATTTGATTATGACGTCATCCTGCACGTCACGTATTTGGTTATAACGGCATATGGTTAATCGATAAACTGGAATCGTCAATTGATTATGACGTCAGATATTTGTGTGACAAATCCGATCCATCTGTTCATGATTGTTCAAGGGGCAGATACCAGAAATGCACGGTTCCCATCACCACCATTGATAGGGGACAGCTAGGCGTGGTTAATAAGTACCGTTATTCAGGATTATAAGCAAGACAGCAAAGAAGATGTTGTTTTCCGGTGTCTGGTGCGGTTACAACCACTACAACAACTACAATGGGCTATACATGCGACGTAGAAGGCGTAAAAGCAGCAGATTGGCAGGCAAACATGCGGGCCGGCAGGAAGGCAGGCAACCCTGCAGGAAGGCAGGCAACCCTGCAGGAAGGCAGGCAGGAGGGTAGCCCGGCACGCAGACAGTTAGGCAGACAGACAAATTGACAGGCATGTTACTTGCAAGTTCAACTAAAACAAATCTAGCATGGCCTCCCCTCTTCTTCTTCTTTTCGTTCGCTGATCATACCGCCAGTCCTGTAAGTGACTATCGACATGATCATAAGCGTTAAGTGCGTGGATCCATGGTTTATTAGAGTGCGCCGTGCGGCCTGGAACCTCCGTCTTCAGCACTCGAGGTTTCTGTCAGGGTTACCTCACCCTTACCTCCTTTAGTCGCCTCTTACGACACGCAGAGGATACGGAAGGTGTATTCTAAGCCCCACCTACAGGGCGATGACCTCCCCTCGATATGTACCTTAGGCTTTGAAGTGTGCATGTGGAACAGATTACTCCACCCCAATCCCCCAGCCCGTCCTCAGCCACCCCCACCCCCACAACAATCCACCACTCCACCACCACAACCCGACCCCGCTACCACTCACCGGAGAAGAAGGGCAGCTGCATGAATGCTAGCGCTCACATTAATTTGATAAAGCATGGCCTTTACCGCTTAATCACATAGGAGCTGACATGCAGTTGTAAAATTAAGCAATGCAGTGAAAATAGTAATTAAAGGAGCAATATGTTTGAACAGTTTCAATAGTACAACCAGTATTATAAGTAAGTTTATCTAGTGCCACTCAAATTTAAGGCTGCATTTATATGGATATGGCTATTTAAATAGCTGTGTAGCTTCGACCCCTAAAGAAAGTTGCACTGTCATAGACCAGGAAAGGAAACCCCTTGGCGAACTGCACCCGCTGACTGCAAGCAAACCACAAGATGAGAATCTCTTTATGAATTAAACCAAAACAGAATTCGCCAACATATACCTATCGACAAAGTACGAGGCAAAAGAAAATGACGATCCACCTGCGAAACAATGGAGGAAAGTAACATCCAGAGCTCAATGCACTACAGCACTGCTGATATTGTTGCGCGCTGTGCCAATGGAAACATAGCTTTCCAGCCCTTCTGTAAGTTGTGGATTCGTAGATCAAAGTTGCCCTTGACAAAGTGACTACGTTTGTACAACGCAACTTGTGAATTGATGCTGTTCAACTGTAACAGCGGGATAACTCCAATGGCAGTTCTAGGCACAGCTGATGCCACCACAAACACATACGCACGATCTATGGCCACCAACGGGCTAACGGCATAATTTCCAACTATGTACTATACAAGATGTGTACTACATCGCCGATGTTCGTAAAAGTCGCCCAAGAGGGATGGCCCATGTTTAGCCGTGTACTAAGGAACCAGAAGATATACCCATTATAGAGAGCCTGGGTGCCAGTAAATATAAAGCCAGTAAAGCACGTCATTGCATAAATCTGTTGAGCGCGCTGCGAAGTGACCTCAAGAAAACAGGTCTGGGTGCATTTAGATCAAGACTTTGGCTGAATTTTGGCCGAGGACACGACACAGTGGTCAAAGGCAAAGAAAAACTGATTACATATGTATGACGTTTCTACCACTACAGACACAGCATAGAGTAATCATACAGTAATCATACATAATATATAGTAGCTGGGTAGCGCTACTGTATTGCGTGACCGTATTGTACCGTGTCCTTAATATTGGCATACGAATCACGTGGTAGTGGACGGAAAGTATGTTGTACGAGGTTCATTCTACGGAAATGTCACAACTGTAGAAATGCAGAAGTCAAACCATAAATTCTAAGACAATTAAAAAATATTCGATGCTTTAGTCTGGCATCCTATACATGTCCGGAAACAAATAAGGATCATCAGCCGAATGTAAATTTTTTTTTAAGAACTGCATATTTAAGCAAGTGGACCAGAAAGTTGCCTTTGTTGTAGTGCATTTAAAGGAAAGCTAATCTCATCTCAAATGTTGGATTGTACCAATATGTTATGGTTTAAGGAGTCACTGGCATTCGTATCCTGTCACATTCCCTTATCTGTATCACAATTATCTGCTTTGTAATTTCGCTTAAATGGTGAACAGTGATCTTCACCATTTTGTCTCCTCAAGTGATAGTGTGTGATGTCATGTAAGTGCCAACGCAATATATTCTTTATTATGTAATACTCATCTTGTTGAATATTTTGGAACTAATTTAACTGGAAGTTGTTGCTGCCTATGGCAGCAACAACTTCCAGTCAAATAATTTTCAAAATATTGGACAGCTTACCGGAATGGTTGCTTTTACAGCACATTGTCAAACTATAGATGCCACCTCTCTGACTGAGCGTATATACCGAGGCAGACACACTAGGTTTTATCTGATTGGTTGAAAAGTAAAGCATGACAGCAATCACAGGGTGTAGAAATGTACCAACTTAGGCTACTAAGGTCTGAAAATCTTTCTTTAGCGCCTGATGAAAAACTTAAAATTGCCAGCAT
Source organism: Chaetoderma sp. LZ-2023a (assembly GCA_034401795.1). Classification (NCBI taxonomy): domain Eukaryota; kingdom Metazoa; phylum Mollusca; class Caudofoveata; order Chaetodermatida; family Chaetodermatidae; genus Chaetoderma; species Chaetoderma sp. LZ-2023a. The sequence goes on along the minus strand of CM067372.1, from coordinate 151,821,938 downwards.
AGTTTATGAGTGGCATATTAGATCAACTGAATAGCTATCAAGCGATGAGATTAGTTATCCTTTAACATTAAGTAGTCTATCATCAAACCCGCTTAATCAAAATATGTTAATATTATTAATTACAGTAAGTCTGATTTACTGCAATCAAAAATATCAACATATCTGGATGGAGCATGTCTATGATATGAATATATTATTTCCAACCCTTTGCTGCACAAAAATTGAATCTACACTACACATATTACATTCCTAATTGGACATGTTTTGTCCATCTGTACGTTAGATAAAACCAAGCTTTTGTGAAGTTAGTAGGCATGTATGTCCACTTTACTATGTCAGAGCAGATTCATGAAACTTAATGGAAATTTATCAATTTTATCATCGTTTAATTCACTTTGTTAAATATATAATATAAGAAGAAAAAAAAAGATAATAATAATAATAATAATAATAATAATAATAATAATAATAATAATAATAACACTATAATTTGGTACACTTGTGACATAGAAAATGGGCTATGTCATTCCTCACTGACTTCGCGGCCAGACAGTAGATTAGTGGATTCAAGGAGCTGTTGCTGATACTCAAGTACACGACTACCAGGTACAGATTGTCTTGATACGGTAAATGGTTAGGCAAATACTCATATATAAACTGATATACATTGACTGGTATCCATGTTATGTAATACACAATTATTACTATTATCACCGCACGAATACCTGTATCCTTTCCTTCATTAGTCTTGCCTCCCGTGAAGTTACTAGCATCAGATAGGCGGATGTATTTTAAAAGATGGAGGACCACGATCAATATACCTGGAATCGTAGAATTGACAATCAGAAATGCAAAGTTCCTGAGCGTAATTAACTGGCCAGTGTATTCGCACATGACAGATATATTATCATCATAAATGACATCGATCAGGTTATAAGAGAACAGGAATGGACTCCAAGCAATCACCGCAATACACAATATAAGGAAACACCAGTTTCGAATGAAGTTGCTAGTTAGCCTGACACGCGCTTGGAGTGGAAATGTAAGTTGGTAGAACCTCATGCTCGCGAACAATGCTAAATAGTACAGACTTGAAGATGCGCCGATGCCATACATATACAATAATAGTTTGCATACCGGCCACGTATACCTCGGTAGAACGTAACTGGGCCACGTGAAAGACGCGAAACAAATACCACATGTGCAGATTAGCAAATCAATGACTGACAGATTTAAAATTAGCATAAACACGGGTGATCGGTACCTCTTTGCTGCTAAGAGGTAATACAAGAGAAGTCCGTTGAAGATGGCACCAGCTGACGACCACACGATTGGTATTTCTTGAATAAGAATCATAGGAATGTGACTATTAGTACTTATATATAATGGTAGTGTTATTTCAGCATATTCCGTACTTTCGTCATTTAAACTCGTGTTTAATGTGGTAAAATATTCCATTTTCCTTACGTCTGACTTAGTTTGGTTAATGTTGCTTGTGTCATCTTTTTAGTTTGGTGCTTCCTAACTCGGCGAAAGAACTTTTTGAGGAAAGACAGAAAATAAACCTTTCTTGGGTCAACAGCGCCCTAAAGCGCTCAAAATGCGACTTATAGCAATTAACATTTAATGGTCAAGAATATTCAGGAAAAGTGTTTCCCTAGTGAATGGCAATTTGAAAGCCAAGCGAAGACGATTTTATTAAACTAACTAATTTACTAATTGTTGTAAATTAACAAAACTCGCAATCTGTTGTTCAGCAAATATGTCCTCCTTGTAACCACTACAGAGGCAATCTGGATCGTTAAAGATGAAATAGTTAAAACAATCAGAATTTTTGCTTAGTCAGTGTCCATTTTCAGTCCAAGAGAAGACTACTTTTTTTAATGTACCACTGGAGTGAATATGCTTCAAAAGAAATTTCACTTATAATATAGTTTCGACCAAAACTAAGACACTATGCAATTTACTCAATATAAACAATTCGCAAAATTACACGCGCCGTTGGACCTTTCCAGTTTATCCACCCATCATATGACGTCATATGATGTCTTAATCGACTACGTGACATGTATGATGACGTCATAATCAATTACAGCATGAATGACTAGATTTAGTCAGTTTTAAACGCTTAGTAGTCCGACACGTTGTACGAATTGTATATCTTTACTATTTAATCAATATTCTGTCGAATATTTAGAAACCTATTGGACCGGGCGCTGTTGGTGCCATAGGCATTCAACAGCTAACTTGTATAATTTTCCGGAAATTGAGACTTAGAGAATCCATGGATCGATTGATCCCAGAACGGATCTAGCTAAAGCTGGACAGGTCTATTGCACACACGATATGAAGTTGTAGTGCGGTACTACAACACTCAAATGCCACTGTCGTTCTATTGATAATTAAGCTATGTTAAAGCGATGCTAATCTCATCTCAAATGTTGTATTGCACCGATAGAATATGGTTTATAGATTCCATATCTTTCATATCCTGTCACATTCGCTTATCTGTATTGCAATTATCGGCTTTGTAATATCGCGTAAATGTTGAACAGTGATCGCCACCATTTTGTCTGCTCAAGCTGTAGTGTGTGATGTCACGTATATGCCAATGCATTACATTCTTTAATATGTAATACTCATCCCGTTGAATATTTTGAAACTAATTTGGCCAAATTGGTTTCAAAATATCTAACAGCTTACCTCCAAGATTGTTTTTATAGCACATTGCCAAACTATAGCTGCCACCTCTATGACTGAGCTTATATACCGAGGCAGACACACTAGGTTTATTCCGATTGGTTGCAAAGTAAATCATGACAGCCATCATATGCTGTGGAAATGTGTCAACATTTAACTACTAAAGCCTGAATATCTTTCCTTAGCGCCATGATAAAAAGCTTAAAATTACCTGGATAGTTTATGAGCGGCGTGTTAGATCAGCTGAATAGCTATCAAGAGATGGGATTAATTATCCTTTAAGAGATGCCACAGTACGAGTGATGTCACATACAGCACAACGTCGTAACATTGCTTGTTAATATACCCATTTACAAGTAATTTTACTCATAAAAGACAATGCAATGTAGACTACGATAGATGTGTGGTGCCGAGATGAGAATGAAAGAAATAAGTAGAAAAGTATCAATAATTGATCGATGCTCATTATTTCAGGAAAGAAGATTTCTTTTTATATTAAATAAATTTATCGACATACCTGTTATTGCATGGTAAATCTATGCAAACATAGCTTTATCCGTATGTTTTTCATCATCAACCATTTACTCCACACTACAGTGACACAATATCAAATCCATGATATGCACGCATGCACTCGCCGGCTCACGCACACTCACGCACAAACGGAACTATATCATGTATTATGTAGGTTAATAATAACTGATATATCTTGATTGTGCTCACACTGTTGAAAGATAAACCAGTACTGGGTGGTAGCGATACCCGGAGGAGAGTAAGATAAAATGATAACCGTAGCACTACCCGCGGAAACTGATAAAAAAAATGTAGACGGTAACGCTACCTGGCAAATTTTGAGGGTATGTGTTTCTCTCAGCTTGGTGACTGCAAGTATTAGTCTCACTAGTAGCAGCTCATCTTCATTGCAACTGGCCTGGCGTAGTACATCTAGTATTTTGAGCGTTTAATGGTGTCAAAGACTCGTGACATGTCAATGCTCATTTTGTGGAAATACAAGTGTTTGGAAATGTCACCTAACACAATCATGCGTTGAAACTCATACAATGTCTGCATAGATGCATCCACGTTCAGAGCCACTTTGATATGAACCAGTGAAGGCATCGATCGTATTTCTGATATTGCATAAGGTACAATTGGATTTGATTTTCTGTATGATTGTGAGGGGCACAATGGACCATAGATTGGCTGGGGTCCGTGTGACCTCTTCAGTTTGGCTAGCGCGATAAGTGTATGTTGGCATACAGCTTCGATGGAAAGATGGTGTATAAACGCTGAATTGATTAGGTCCGCGTTCTGTTTTGAGATATTGCCGCTTGCATATGTGAATAGTGCATTGCTCATTCCACCAGGTCCGGATGCAAGTCCATTTTCCGGGCATTGAGTTCGTTCTCAACATAAACTATTTTAATTGGCTTTATCAATGACCTGGTGTCACCTGCAAAAGGATACAAGGTCGCATCATCATGGTCTGAGAACTGCTCCTTGAACTATTCTCGAATTGCTTCGACTTTGCCATGATCGGTCCCGATACATTATCCTTCAGAGTTGTGTACAGTGAATGGTGGTGCCTTGTCAATAACTCTCAGGACTCCACTCTCGGGACTCAGGCGGGCTGAGCCATTTTGCGGTCATCATCCATGGCGAAGATTTCATCTACTCCGGAGTCTGCTTGTTGAATAGTAAGATCTTTTAAGCATTCGCTGATGTGGCACAGAAGATTATTGCATTCCCTGCGTAGTTTGTCTTCACTTTGGCCACTTTGAGTGATGGGCAGCCATAATGCTTTCTGCTTTGCTCAAAGTTGTACTACTACAGGTCATCATCAGTATACCTAGTTCGCCCTGTGCCCTGCCCATGTTGGCCGGGGAGGCATGGGTGTTTCAAAGTCGTGTTTGTGGAAAATAGGCCATTGGAACTAAGGAATGCCACAAGTGCATCTCCATTGCTGTTTGCGTATGAACCCATGCAAAACCAAGTCTTGAAATTTATCAATATTGCCTGGCTTACCTAGCTTGGAGTTGATATCTTCACAAATGAACAGTTGCCATTTGTCTGGGGTGGTCAAGGTGGAGGTCATATCTTCATAGAACGAATCTAATATTGATGGATTCTCTTTGGTTCTTTTCAGTAGTTGGCTATATGTTTCTAATATGCATCTCTTAATGGCATGATCCAGAAGCCTTGGTCTGATTGCGAAACGCAAACTCCTAGTATATGGTTCGTTCCTAAGTCGATTAGAGTTCTATCAAGATCTAATCACAGATAACTTAACGAGTTCTCGTTTACAAAGTAAAATGATGAATAATTTATTTTAGATTTGCAATAATTTCAGGAATTTCTTACTTTCATCGATATATATATATATATATAATTTGAATAAATCGGCTGTTTGTACTTGGCTATTATTTGAACAAAGGTTATTTTCGAGCTTAAATAAGCATTATCTATGTAGGCGACAACAAAATAAGTTTATGTGAGGGAGACAGTTTGACTGTCGCGGGGTGTATATACACCCCTCGACAGTCAAACTGTCTCCCTTACTTAAACGTATTTTGTGGTCACCTACATAGCTAATGAATATTTAAGCTCGAAAATAACCTTTATTCAAATAATAGCCAAGTAAAATAAATGCAGGACATCTATAACAAGCTACGCTTACTACGTATTCAACATCCACATACCAAAATATGGCCAGTCATTTTCTGTCTCATTTACGAGAAAAGCCACATATACCGTATCCGCTAATAGCTCACATTCCTGATTAAATAAGGTCATTTCAAATAGAACACCTATACACCATTATTTTCTCGGCCTTCATGCCAAGGGATGCATTATTTTTATAGACACATTAGCAACAGTAACAGTTAAGATGTTGTAAGATCGCCCGGGTGTACTTGTGCATGCGATCGTGCGTGCGTGCGTGCGTGCGTGCGTGCATGCGATCGTGCGTGCGTGCGTGCGTGCGTGCGTGCGTGCGTGCGTGCGTGCGTGCGTGCGTGCGTGCGTGCGTGCGTGTGATATGTGTCTAAGTGTGTCTAAGTGTGTGTGTGTGTGTGTGTGTGCGTGCGTGTCTGCGTGCGTGCGTGCGTGCGTGCGTGCGTGCGTGCGTGCGTGCGTGCGTGTGTGCGTGTGTGCGTGCGTGCGTGTGCGTGTGCGTGTGCGTGTGCGTGTGCGTGTGCGTGTGCGTGTGCGTGTGCGTGTGCGTGTGCGTGTGTGTATAAGTGTACGTGTTTGTGTGTGTGTGTGTGTGTGTGTGTGTGTGCGTGCGTGCACCGGCTGAACGGGTATAAACATGTGGGCGTGCCAGATTACACCATTTCACAGATATATCTCGGTGAATCGGTGATCGTGACATTTAATAATAGGCCATTACTTAAATGCAATTCAATTTTCATTTCACCCAGATATACTGCCCAGTGATAAATGGGGAGGTTTGATTACAATTTTCCCTGTTGGCAGTGTTCATCAATATTACAAAATTATTATTTTTGATCTGCGATGCAATCGCAAATTATTAAAATCACTCAGTATCTTTCTTCTTTCTTTCTTCTTTCTCCTTCTTCTTTCTTCTTTCTTATTCTCGGCTAAACATTGTGCCCCTCATCTCTTCTTAGTTGTCACCAGATCAAACTTGGTGCACTTCTGCTACCCAGTCTGGAATCACGTGCGTGTGCTTCTATTTCAGATTTTCCCGATGGATGTCGAGCTACCCATATTTCCGCGGCCAAGCAAAGTCCCATAGGAAATGTATGGGGAATTTCATTATTGGTCTGTGAAGTGCTACTACGCACGTAGAGTTTTGATCGGATCACTACCATACTATGGTATGTTGTTACCCTTGGGGTCCTGAGAGGTCTACCTACCTAAAGGTTGACTAGGCCCTTTGACCTTTGACCCCAAATGCATGGAAAATTGCCCCATAGGCAATGAGTGGGGATTAGCAGGATAGATCTTTGACTATGACTACATCTAGAGTTTTGATCACATCACAACCATACCTGGTCAGGATATTATCATTTGAGTTATGATTGTATAGATCGATGGGTACCACATGGGCATCAAAATTAACAGTTTTATTTTTTTGCAGAAATGAACTCCTCTTCAACAGAGAGCGGCAATGGACAGTGTCGCGTCGGCCCGTCCGAGTTGTTCCTCGTATAGACGTTCAGTTCCATACACGAGGTACCGGTCGTCACAACGGAATTGTTGATTAGTTCTCCGAGTATCCCATTCGTTGGAGGTGACAGTTGGATGCTCCGATGAGTACAAAGAAACGTTCCAGTGAGGTCGTGCAGGCATTCCTGCGCGCATCATAGTTCACGACCACCATCTAATCCGTACTATTCGTAAGCCCTTTGCGTCATAAATACATGATGTCACTTATTCAAGTTATTGTAGCAGTGACGTGTTTCGGCGCAATCGGATATGCTGCCGAAGGCTGATCTATGTCGGTTTAGGACAACGGTTGACTGGCTGGTTTAGTGTATCCTTGGCCCAACCCCAACCCATAAAATCAATATACGGTTCAAACCAGTTTTAAAAAATTGGCATCGTCACCGCTTTGACATTATGTCATTCCCTTTAATGAGAATTATATAAATCCTAGCCGGTGAATATCTCGCTTACGCTTACTTATCCTAATGGAGCAATAGAGACGGAAGGTTACCAAGGACTTCTACGCTTAAAATAAGCTAGTTATACTATATATATAATGCAAAAATGTATTTTCTCTTAATAAGAAGACGTTCGTCGAAGCAAGTGGACATGCCTCGCGCAGGCATCCATCTATATGTGTCCATCCAACCGCAGTTAGGTAACACAAAAAGTGTATTGGGAAGTGCTTGCGTGACATATATACGTGTGGTGTACACTGGTTTACGGGAAACTGCTGGTCAGTCTCCGCAGATACTGGTCAGACCGAATCTCCAAACTAATTAAGCTAGGTGGATGCCGCTGTAGTTAGCAGTCCTTCGAGAGGATGCTACCTACTGTTTTGGTAAAAACATATATTAACGCCACCGAGGCCTATTACCCTATCCTATCGCTTAGAACAGGTTTCGTCTGCTTGCCCCGGAATTGTTCTGGCCTCCCGTAGGCCTCGATCAGTGAGCAGGTCCAATACATAGTCCGCGTGTACACGTTACCAGGATGACCTGTACTGGAGCCAAAGAGCGACTCCTAACCAAGTTAAAGACGTAGCCACAAATAAGGCAAGACAAGGACAATACAAAAGCGTTTAAAAGCACCTTAAATATTTATGGTTTGGCCGAAGAAACTCCCGACTGCCTGTTGGAGACTTGCTTAGAAAGCGTGTAGGACCCAGTCGGCCCTTCTTGGTCACAGCAGAATTGGTATGCCTGGCATGTCTTTTGCCGTGAGCCAGTGTATTGGAATCATGTCATTTAGACTTGATTCCTGGGAGTTAATGGTTAGACCTGAAGATAGATTTAAATACAAGATGCCCAAGGTTCACTGCAAGGCCGATAATTAATAAGTTATTTTGCAGTGAATTCCTACTTTGGCAGAAAGTTATTATCCCAGAGGTATCTTGAGATAAAGAGGAAAGTGTGATGCGTCTTCGTTACGATTGGGTCCACCGAGAAACCTACGCAATTTCAGCGATGACACAACCAAGATGGGCAGGAGTTAGTCACAAAGTTAGACATTTACTGGCAGCGCTAGTAGCTCTTTTGTTAAATGGCCCTTCTTTTTGCACTCTTTTGCAGGTATTTAGACATGTGTGGCACCTGAAGCTGGCATTCACATTAGCAGTTGATAACCGTGTTCGAGACTATGCCTGCATATTACAGGACAGAAAACATCTAGGCAAGCTTTCAGAAGGGGATATGCCTGCTTTAAATTTAAGATACCATCTCAGCTCTGTACAATCGTGCCAGACATCAGCGGACAGAAAGCACCAATACTGACCTAAATATGGAGACTGATAGTCTAGTATTGGCAGAATTAGTTTCATACATAGAAGAATTCCGGCAGGACAAAACACTTCCAAATTTTAAACTCTGGCATTTAGTAAAACTATATGAAACACGACTGAGTGAAATAGATCCTTGTTTTTTTAGGAAAGTGAACAACACTAGACTGAAAGAAAGATTGCCATGTCTAATACCAGATTTGAGAGCTCAACCTCAAGAGCGAGATGTCAATATGATGTTTAATGCAGGCATTGGTGAAGCTATCAAAATCACGTGTTCATATAATTCTGATGATGCCGCAATTCACTTGGTACGCACGGCACAAATATTGAGGCAAGAAATCCTACAACATGACTATTCCTTTAATGGTGACTTCGAAAAGGGATGTGAGGTTGAAGCTGTCCTGGAAACTGTTCTCGCTCTTGTGAGAATGATTTTGCGAGGCACAAGTATTATAGAGCAAAAGGAGTCACCAGATGCTGTAACAAATGTAGCATTAGCGCTCTCATAGTTGTTAGTTTTAACACCAAGAAAATGCTCAGCGAATAATATAGAACTCATATACGCCATGCTAAGTCACGAGAGACACCCCTTGCTATATACACTGGACTGGTTATTCATGCCAAAACAAGATAAAGAGAGCCAATTGATAAGTTGTCAAGACATGGTTTATGTATATGTACATCATATGATAGAGCAAAGGAAATTTCTACAACCCTTGCAAATAGTGTATGTGCACATTTTGAAAGAGATGGTTATGTCTGTACCTCTACTCTGAAAAAGGATGTCTTCACTGTTGGTGCAGTCGATAATATCGACCATAATCCATCTGCAAGGAATGCTATGGACTCATTTCATGGAACTGCTATATCCCTGACTCAGTTTCCATGTCAGGAAAATCCATGAACTGAACAAGACCGAATAATGATAGATTCAAATGTTAGCCACCAGAAAACATTATCTCCACTACCAGCTGAATATTCAGAAGTGATTCCAGTGGAACTATCAAAAAAGATCTGATTGCACCTGTAACAGAGGGGCACGTTACAGCACTGTATTAGCCACATCTAAAGAAGATGAATATGACTGGTTGGATTTCCTGGCTGAAAACTTACTTTAAAAGGCGACATTAAACCCTGGAGACATTGTGTCATGGGCAGCATACCACGCTAAGAGGCAACCAGATAACATTGACTCTCTCACACAAATTGCACTCATGCCTCTATCTGTAGAGCCAGCAAACACAGTAGCAATGATACTGCACGCAATGAAGCTTGTGGACAAAGCTACTCAGAATTTGCACCCACGTCAAATTCCTGTAATACCTATGGATCAACCATTGTTTTCCATTGCTAAGAAGATCCAATGGACATGGTCAGATATCTTTGATGAGAACAAATTTGTGGTGATAATGGGTGATCTCCACATAGAAATTAATTTGGTGAAACCTTTTGGTGACTTCCTAAATGGCAGTGGATGGACAACTATTGTTGTAGAATCAGATGTCACCACCCCAGGTCGAGCTCACGCAATACTGAAAGGGTCCCATGTAACTAGATCAAGATATGTTTTTCAGGTAGCAACATCAGCATTACATTTGTTGCAACTCTCTGCATATGCCACATATACGCAGTCTCTTCCTTGTCTTGGCCAAGCCATTGATTTCAGCACATGGTGTAGTTTGACTACTAAAGCGATTCCACAATTTCAATACTAGGCTATGGTTTTGGAACTTGAACTACTCGCTATGCAGTGTATTCGCTCAGAGCGTGAGCGCAATTTTAATCCGTATGTTCGGTGCCTTTGGAAGATAGTAACATGGATGTTCTCTTTGAGCCACATAAATTATGCCAGATGGCTGCCAATTCACATAAAAGATATGGTTCGGCTACAGCAACAAGCAACATCAGTTCATGCAGAGTTCATAAGAGAACATTTTGCCGTACAGTAAACAGCACATATCTTTTCTGCTATGTCTTTAGACCAAGCCCATAAACAGATGAAAGTACAAATATTCCATCTGCCTTGATAAGATGGATCACAGCTGGTCCAGAAGTGGCTAGAATTGTTCATGAGTTTGAAAATTCATTTCAGCTGCCTACTAAGATAATAATACAACGCCATGATCAGAGTGTCTCAATTCAGTCTCAGTTTGTAGAACGTGTCAAGGCCGTGGTTACTACGTTCGAAGAATATGGTAACCCTTTCAGTGAGGACAGCAAAGATTTGATAGTGTTGCAAACCAAAGATGTAATGGGTGAGAAGTCAATATCCACTCTTCAAAGCATCAGACAAGTAGGACAGTCACAGTATGAAAAGTATGCTGATGAAAGACTGGTCAAATGTTCAATCCCCATTTCTGATATCATCGCAAAATGTGGCCTGCCTCTTTTCCAGAAGACACCTCCCAAAAGACAGTCAAAGACTTAATATCAAATGGGCACTCGAAAGAGTAATTGTGAATTGTTCTTCAGAATGTATATATCGTGCCAATCCAGAATCGGAGATATGGATGAATTTTTCAGGCACGAGAACCATGCAGTTCCACCCTCCTTATCAAATGTTGGACAACTGAGAGCATGCATCAAGTCAGACCTTATTGCATGCTTTGAAAGAGTGATCCCTACTACCAGTGGTAGTAACCCAGAAGTTGATGCAAAGATGTGTGATGGTTTTGTTGTAATCAATATGCTGCTCTCCAAATCCTATTCTACTGTTAGTGACTATGCCGAGAAAGTATTCATTCCATATCTAGTGTGGAATCTTGAATCTTCAAAGCGTCTGGACGTGGTATGGAATCAGTACATTGACAACGGTTTGAAAGGATGTACCAGGCGGAAAAGAGGTTCAGGAACTCGAATTGTTGTTAATCCATCCACATAGATCCTGAAGAACTGGCAAAATTTCCTTCGTGTTGATGAAAATAAGAAAAATCTGCACAATTTCTTAGCAAAATGTGTTGCCAAGCTGATTACTTCAGGAAAACAGCTGAATAGCACATTCGAAAATACAGTTTTGTCTTCCCATGAGTGTGACAATGCACTTAATCTGGCACCATGTAATCATGAGGAAGCGGACATAAGAATACTGTTACATGTACTGCATTGTGTACAACATGGCTGCCGCAAAGTTTTGGTCAAAACATTCGACACAGATGTGGTTGTCCTAGCTATTGCTAGATTTCATTCCCTACCACTTGATGACTTATGGATCGCTTTTGGTGTGAAGAAAAATTATAAAGTGATACCAGCCCATAACATTGCACCCACACTTGGGGAGCAGAAGGCTAGGGCATTGCAATTCTTCCATGCGTTCAGTGGCTGTGATACCTCATCCTCCTTCAGCAGCATTGGCAAGAAAACGGCTTGGGACACATGGACATCATTTCCTGAAATCATGAAAGCATTTGTCAGCCTGTCAGCCTCACGAGTTACAAGCTCTAATGGCATAATTGACAAGCGTCAACGTGCTGTCATTCTACTCTATAACAGAACTATTGAGTACAACCGGGTAAACCAGGCAAGCAAACTTCTATCTGCAAAGGGAAGGCAGCAAGATCACATGCCCCCAACTAAGGTTGCGATTATTGAGCATATCAGAAGATCGGCATATCAAGGAGGACACTGTTTGGGACAGACACTCAAGGCTCAACAGCAGGTACCAAACCGATGTGATTGGTGATGGACAAAGGATGCAAATGAACACTGGTTACCTTACTGGTCAGCCCCTCCTGAGGCTGCAAAGTCTTGCAAAGAATTAATCAAATGTGGCTGCAAAAAAGCTTGTAAGCCCACTTGTAAATGCATTAATTCGTCCCTTTCATGCACTGAACTTTGCACTTGTGGTGGCTCATGCTATAGATAGAGTGGTATTAATACACAACGAGTGCACAGACTAATTGAAATATGTGATCCCGCCAATGAAATTCAAAATACAACAATTTCGTTGTAAATCCTGCTTTTTGCTTGTGGCATATAGATATAAGGAAATAAGCTATGTATTCGTAAATCAGCTTCTTTGGATAGTAAAACATATAAAAAGTCACCTTATTCATCTATATATGTGTCCTAGAGGGTAGGGTATTATATAAATAAGTTTCGAAAGCGGCAATGATGAAATTCAAAATGGCGGCTAAAATATGTGTCTGATCATGTGTTCCCTTATTGGATAGAGCATACAAAAATCTATAAGTACGCCAATTTTCATGCTTGTTTCACGCTTTGAACGATTTTGGTCAGTTTTCGACTTAACCTACTAGACTAGTCTGTTCGCCCGCCAGAACCCCTGCCCGTCCACCGACTGTCCCCACTCAGGCACGCACACACACACACACACACACACACACACACACACACATACACGCACGAATGCCTGCACACCCACCCGCCTGCCCACACGCACGCAAGCTAGCAATCACGCAAGCGTTTGTTAACCGGTTAACCCTCAAATTTGCTCAAGAATATTTTAGTTTCTCATAGAAAAATGTCCATTTGCAGACCAGAAAAAGACTATTTTTGAAGATAAAAACACGCATCTGGTGAGCCAGCCAGTCATTCCAGGGATACATTTAAAAAAGCTTTTAAAGGTTTTCTCTTGATATGCAAATGGAAATTTGTCAAGACAACTGCAGAAGGCTTTTTTGGCGGAGTTCAGGATTAAAAGGTTAAGTAGCCAAGCTAACATAAACGATATTATTTGGATTGAGGCGATAACAATATTTCATCAAGTTACATCTTGTTGATGCGTTGCGCGAATTAGGCCAGTAGAATTTTATTAAGATTAATTTTTTCGCAGTTTCAATTGTAAATCAGAGCGCGTGACGACAGACACAAAACCGCTCACATTTTCAAAGCAGAAAGCCAGAGAACGTAAATTATAAGTTATTTCCTGATGATATAATATATTGTTCGTTAACTCTTTGAACAATAAATTACAAACACCGAAAATCCTATACGGTTCAATAATTATGCTGCGGACTAACTTGAAGCTAATTTGACTGGGAGCTGTTACTTTCTATGTCAACAACAGCTTTCTGTCAAATTAGTTTCAAAATACCCCCATATTACCTTAAAATTGGGATTCTGGGGATCCAGTTGTCAAAGGGTTAATATACAGTATGTCACGCATGGGTACTGTTGATCATCTCATTAAGATATGATATCATTTGCCCAGTGTACCTCTGTAATTTGCAGAGTAAATAGGAGATAATATTTTCTCATAATTAATCGGTGTTATTAATTATTATATTAGCTGGATGATCTGAAGATGGAACAACCAAAACGTAGGTTACTTTCATTATGTATGCCTGTCTGCATCCATGCCTGTCTGCCCATCCGTCCGTCCGTCTGTCCGTCCATCCGTCCATCCATCCGACCAACTGACTGTATGCATGCCTGCCTGTCTGCTTACCAGAGCACATGCCTGCTATTCCAGTCAATCTGTGGCAAAATGGTATAAACCATGCCAAGTTGCAACTGTAACCATTCATTGCTTTATTCATTGGTAGAACATGATTTTATCATATGCCTTTATTTAACACCTCAGAGCGCCCACGATGGTAATTATACTAATGGACCTTTCCGGTTTTAGCTATGCCCCGCCCATCTCTAGCTAAGCTCCACCCACACCTCGCTCGTGTTCGGATCGATCCATCTCTGAACAGCCTGGCTATCAATTTCCAAAAGAATACACAGATTAGCTGCTGAATATTTTGAACCTAATTTGACTGGGTGCTATTGCTGCCTAAGGCAGCAACAGCGCCCAGTCAAATTAGTTTCAAAACATTCAACAGCACGTTTCTTAAATAGCAAAACATTACTAAGACATACAATGTATACAACGTGTCGGACTGTTTGAGATTTGATGACGGTCTATAGGGAACCCTTTGCGATGTACTGATTGTGACGTCATCATACACACGCTGAGCTGATTATGACGTCATACGAGGTCAGATGATGGATGGACACTCTGGAAAGGTGAATTAACCCGTTAATGGTCAAGATTTTTTAAGGAAATTACAATTTTAACACTGTGAATATCCTTGTCTAAGTCATTGTAATTTACAAAGATTGTTTTCTGTTTGGTTGGAATTGGATATTTCTCAAGTCGACCCTCATATGTGGGGTTCGGTAGCCTGAGTGTAATACACGTGAAACTGAAACTGAAACTGTTACAGTAGATTAATCATAATAGATAAAATTTCGAATAATTTGGTTTAGTCAGTGGCCATTTGCTGATGAAGAGCAGACTATTTTATCTCACCTGGCCAGAATGGTCACGTGAGCTTATGCCATGGTAACCATCCGTCATCTGTCCGTCCGTCCATCTATTGTCTGCCCGCCATCTGTCCGTCAACTTTTAATTTAAATAA
The DNA here is from genome assembly GCA_034401795.1 of Chaetoderma sp. LZ-2023a. Lineage (NCBI taxonomy): Eukaryota > Metazoa > Mollusca > Caudofoveata > Chaetodermatida > Chaetodermatidae > Chaetoderma > Chaetoderma sp. LZ-2023a. The sequence goes on along the minus strand of CM067372.1, from coordinate 151,806,917 downwards.
CTTCTTCTCACGAGTCATTGTGCCGATTTCAATTATATTTGGCAGTAAGCACCCTTAGCACATGAGGATTTGTTCAAATGAAGCCGATCAACTAATTTGCCTGTCGGTCATTTTGTCAAATTTTTTGAAACGTCTATAAAAAAATCTTCTCCGAAAGCACATGGGGGATTGATTCATATCAAAACCCATGAAATATCATCTATGGCAAGAGCTGAACCAAGTTTGTTCAAGGGACCAAATAGTTTAGCGGACATCTTGGATGACCTAGTTTTTGTGAAAACGACTTCTACTCAGAACCACAGCACTGATCTGTCCAAAATATGGGAGATGTGATTAGGGACTAAGGGTTATTAACCTTTGGTCAAGGGAAGCTGATACGTAAAAGAACACTGCTGCCGTGGACCAACGAAAATGTAGCGTATTTGGTGGCCAAATAGGAGTTTGTATTTGATGGACTTTGAGGTCGAAATTGGGTTTTATACATTTTTCTGTACACGGATTTCAAATTTCCACTTTCGACACTGTCAGATAAATGATTTGCCGGCCATCTTGGATCTGTTTCCCGCCAAAAAAACGGCCATACTAAAGCAATAGGAAGTTTAAAATGTCTTCTCAAGAACCAATGTGCCGATTTCAAATATATTTGGAAGGAGACGTCCTTAGAGCATATGGATTTAAGTTTGCTCAAACGAAGCTGATCGGTCAATTTGGGCAGCGGCCATGTTGGATTTTGACTGATTTGTAGAAACCTCTTTGAAAATCGCCTCCAAAACTGCTTAGTGGATCGATTCAAATCTCATGAAAGATCATCTAGGGGAACAGCGGAACCAAGTGTGTTCAAATGAGCTAGCTAATAAGTCTAAGTCTATGTTAGTCTAAGCCCATTTTCAATAAGAAATGTATTAGACATTGTCTACTGTATGCCTATATACATATTCTGGTTTTCCTAGTCGCTGAAATTTGCAAGTAGTCTGGTATGAAATATATGCATTCAGTACTGCCTAGTCATTACAGTTTCTCAATTGTGTATACAGTTCTAAGATATGCTAATCTGCAGAACGTTCTTTTATTCACGGAATGGAGTTAGTATTACTATTGACCGTCCATAACCTATAAAGATATGGACAACCTACATACAATAAGTATTACAAAGTAATTTAGGATTTATGATAGACTACAGCTATCCACGTGATGAGGGGCATTCATATAATCACTGTAGTATATGTAGTAAATGCTAACATAGTGAGAGTGGTATTCGTGGTGATTGTCACCTAACTTTGTGGAGGTCGTAGAAATAGTGGCAGCTATTTTTCATAATGGCAACATAAGACCTTAAAATAATAATGGGGGTACTGGTGGTGGTCGTGGTGGTGTTGCTGGTGGTGGCGGCGGCGGCGACTGAGGCGGCGGCTGCTGCACCGGTGGCAGCCTTAGCAGTATCAGTAGTAGTAGTAGTAGTAGTAGTAGTAGTAGTAGTAGTAGTAGTAGTAGTAGTAGTAGTAGTAGAAGTAGTAGTAGTAGTAGTAGTAGTAGCAGTAGTAGTAGTAGTAGTAGTAGTAGTAGTAGTAGTAGAAGTAGTAGTAGTAGTAGTAGTAGTAGTAGTAGTAGTAGTAGTAGTAGTAGTAGTAGTAGTAGTAGTAGTAGTAGTAGTAGTAGTAGTAGTAGTACGTAATAGTAGTAGTAGTAGTAGTAATATTATTATTCTTTTTGTTAGTAGTAGTAGTAGTAGTAGTAGTAGTAGTAGTAGTAGTAGTAGTAGTAGTAGTAGTAGTAGTAGTAGTAGTAGTAGTAGTAGTAGTAGTAGTAGTAGTAGTAGTTTTGCTGAGTTTCTTACGCACTGGCAAGGCGATGACTTCAATTTCTGTGCTAACCCCGCCTAAGGAGTGCCCCCGCCCCGTTAGTTTACTTTGTTGATCATCATTTCCCCGGTCGGGAATCGAACAGCCATCCTGCAACTCATAGCATCAGCATAGTAGTAGTAGTAGTAGTAGTAGTAGTAGTAGTAGTAGTAGTAGGAGTAGTAGTAGTAGTAGTAGTAGTAGTAGTAGTAGTAGTAGTTGTAGTAGTAGTAGTAGTAGTAGTAGTAGTAGTAGTAGTAGTCGGGAATCGAACCGCCATCCTGCAACTCATAGCATCAGCGTAGTAGTAGTAGTAGTAGTAGTAGTAGTAGTAGTAGTAGTAGTAGTAGTAGTAGTAGTAGTAGTAGTAGTAGTAGTAGTAGATGATGATGATGATGATGATGATGATGATGATGATGGTGGTGGTCGTGGTGGTGATGATAACGATGATGATGATGATGAAGTACATTCTATCGTTGGTTCGCAGGCTCTAATTCCCACAACGTTCATGACAGTTCACGCCACAGAGATCAGCCAGAGGGATCCCAACACCAGTATGAAGTAGAGGCACCACAGCACCCACAGCAACCAGAATCACCACAGCACCCACGACAACCAGAGATATCATTTTACCCACAACAGCCAGAGACAGTATCACTCCCGTATCACCCAGACGCACCGCGTCACCAGCAGCAACCAGATGGTACAACTCAAACACAGCATTCAGGTGGAACACAACAGCTTGAATCAGGTGTAAATCAACCAGAAGGAACACAACGGCTTCAGCCAGGTCTGTATCAGACAGGAGAGATACAGAATATACAACAGTGTGTCTCCTGTTCCGGAAGAGGGCAACCACCACCGTACGCAGACCTGTATATGAATGAAAATTGGGGATACGAGCAGGAAGATGAAAGCATGCCAATTATATACATCTCATCGCAGCCAAGAATTGTAAGTACTACTTATTTTTCACTTACAATGTATGCCTCCATTCATTCATCCGTTCATTCATTCGCTCGGGCGTTCTCTCACTCGTTCGATCGTTCGTTCGTTCGTCCGTTCGTTCTTTCAGTCAATCATTCATCTATCATCCATTCATTCATTCATTCGTTCATTCATTCATTCATTCTTTCATGCATTCATTCATTCATGCATTCATTCATTCATGTATCTGTTCATTCATATTCAGTATATCTATGTATTTATTGCGCAATAGCTGTAGCGCAGGGAAAACAGACATAGACGTCCCGAAACTTTATCTCGGGATAAACTTCAGTAATGAATACTAGTTTGTTAAATGTATTTCAAATACTCTTCTTATAAAATATATACGGGGTTATGCAAAACTCAATAACTGTAAGAACTAAAGATGTAGACTTTGCACACGTACACATAAAGCCCTCGTGGTAAAACATTGACCATAGGTGGACCGCATAGTGAATAATTGCCCATTAGCGAACCAGGCAAAACATCGCCCATACGCTGGTCGATGCAAATCGATACAATGGACCATTTTTAACTAGCTAAGCTACACCCACACCTCGCTCGTGGTGGGATAGCATGATCTCTGAGCTCACTGACTATCAATTTCCAGAAAACTATCAAGTTAAGTTGTTTAATATTTTGAAACTAATTTTACTGGGTGCTGTTGCTGCCTTAAATAGTAGAGACATATAATTCTTACAACGTGTCGGACTAATAAGAGTTAAAGACCGGCCATATAGAATCATTTATGATGTAATGATTATGATGTCATCCTACACCCGCTTAGCTGAGTATGACGTCATATGACGTCATTACTCTGGAAAGGTCCATTATTTAACATTGATGCCAGCGTCAACATATCATAGCATATATAATATGCTACCCAAACACGATTCTGCAGTTTATCTTTCAGCCTATGTATATGGATATTTAGTCAAAATCTTAACGAGGCATAAACCATTCATTCACAATGGACCTTTCCAGTTTATCCATCCATCACATGACGTCATAATCAACTACGCGACACATAGGATGACCTAATAACCAATGACCCCATAAATAGCGTAGATAAGTACGTCACGAACGTTTAATTGGTCACGGCCTATGCGACGGTGGTGTACGAATTGTATGTCTTTACTATTTAATAAACATGCTTTGCATACTTTTAAACCAATTTGACTGGAAGCTGCTGCTGCTGCTGCCATAGGCAGCAACATGACGCAGTCGAATTAGTTTCAAAATATTCAACAGCTTACCTGTATAGTTTTCTGGAAATCGGTAGTCAGGGAGATTAGCTAGACATGGGCGGATCATAGCTAAAACTGGAAATGTTCATTAACGCAATGTTCTCAGTGGTTATGGTACTGTCGTGGCTACTGCATGCCCAGATGAATTTGTGCTTAATTATAAATGGAGATATATTCTGTGTAGATTGGGACGTCTGAGGGTGTCGGATGCCGTTTGTCATGTCCAAGCACTGGGATCTTCTAAAAATTCACCTTTCCAGAGTATCCACCCATCATATGACGTCATAATCATCTACGTGATGTGCAGAATGACATCATAATGAATGACGTCATGAATGGGCGCATATTTGAAGACGGGATATGCGTTGATGTATTATTTAATAATTATTATGTTGAATATTTTAAAAACTAAAATATATTTTTTAACTAATTTGATTGGGCGGCATAGGCAACAACAACACCCAGTCAAATTAGTTTTCAAAATATTCAACAGCTTCCCTGCATATTTTCAGGAAATTGATAGTTAGGGCATTCGGGGATCGATCAATCCCAACACGGCGAGATGTGGGTGGAGCTTAGCTAGTGATGGGCGGGCATGGCTAAAAATGGAAAGGTCCGTTGGTAGCGCCATGTCACGGAGTTTTGCCACCATCAAACGATCAAAAATCATGGGCGTACGTATATCAAGCTGGTTCTAATGCTGATGAGCTATAACTAAAAAGACTGATATTTGTAAATACCACGATGAAAGTGGGAATTTTTATTCTGCATCGTTCGGGACCTCCATTGGTTCTCTACCAGGAGATGACTTCTCGCTGTAGCTACTTACATGCTACCCTGCCGCAGCCCTCTCATTTGTGACGCAGCATTCCATAAGAGCAAGGTCTGAAATAATACAAAAATGGTTCTTACCTAGCCACCAGCTGCCAATAGCTGACAATGCACTTACTTGGGCAAATCTGGCCACGTGCAGCCAATAGCTAATGAACAACTTAACCCCTCTTGTGTCAACTTAACCATTTAATGGTAAAACTGGCTAAAGGAGTCTCTGTTGAGGAATGTCCATTTGCAGGCCAAGAGAATAATATTTTCGAAAATTTACCAAGGGGGGGGGGGGGGTGGTGACTGGCTCGGTTACAGAGCTAGTCATTTCAGAGAGAAATTTTCAAAAATAGTCTCCTCTTGGCCTGCAAATGGGTACTGATTATGCACAAATTTGAATTTTCTCGACCATATAATGTTCAAATAGTCTTCATTTACAGGACAACTGAAAGATTTAGAAAGTGTCTTCTCCTGACCTGCAAATGGATTGCATTCATTGAGCAACACATTCTTATTTTTTACAAATCTTGACCGTTAAAGGGTGAATTAATAGGCCTATATAAGTGGTATATTGAGCGCTTTGAGGCGCTGTTGACGCAAGAGGGGTTAATCTCGAAAATCTGGTAACGTTCTGGCAGTGACTAAAGTTACACCCGCTCGACTGACCGAAACCCACAAAAGTTAGGAGGCGGAGAACTGGATTTCGAACTGTGATTGATCAGGAGTTGGAAACCTGGTCAACTGCTTTGAACGATCGGGATCAGCAAATATTATTTTTATAAATCCTAATAATAACGTATGATAGTAATAGTCGTCACAACATGCATCAAGCTTATCTAGAACTGCCTTTAGCGCGGTTGATTATATATATATATATATATATATATATATATATATATATATATATATATATATATATATATATATATATATATATATATATATATATATATATATATATATATATATATATATATATATATATATATATATATATATATATATATATTCATTGATAGGAATAATAAAATCCATGCTGATTATCGCATCAATGTTTGAGGTCACCAGGTCAAACATCGAGGTCCCACGATCACTTCCCAGCAAACATTGTTCCGTTGGCACAACGTAAGTTTTATTTGTTGGCCCAACGTTTTGCGCGCTGGCCTTACGTTGGACCAACGTGTGGTTTCGTTGGCCCAACGTTGGCTTTACGTGTGGTTGATTAATAGAAAATTAGTTACGTTGGGCTTACGTTGGATTTACGTTGGCTGGCTGATGGTAAGGTAGTTACGTTGGGTCAACGTAGATTCCACGTGAAAAAACTACGTGATACGTTGGGCCAACGTAATCCCAACGAGCAAAACTGTGTTGGGCCAACGAATAAACATACGTTGGCCCAACGTTGGGTTAACATAGCATTGTTTGCAAGGTTAGTGCATATCGGAACACACATTTTCTGGGATACCTCTTCAATGCAAGAAGGTAGAATCACCAAATCTGGAATAAACATTTTTATTGTGTATTATATGGAACGACAGTTATTTTTAGGACAATTGTTCACATATCTAGGTCATGGGATTAGTAAGTGTATCCAGAAATATCCATTTCTAGACATAAACGCAAGTAGGCAGAATCATCAAATTTGACACATCTATTCATATTTGTTGTGGCCACAAGTTCAATGAGTTTCAGGAGAAGGCGTCAGATATCTAGGTCACCGGGCCACTAAGTGCATCCAGAAACATATATCTTTATCATTAATCGTGAACGTAAGTATGTATTAACACTAAATTTTGCACATCCATTCATATTATCGGTGGCTAGAAGTTCTATGAGTTTCAGAACAAAACACCAAATTTCTAGGTCACGGGGTCACAAAGTGCATACCGGAATACACATTTTTGATAACTCTGGAATGAATCACCATATTTAGCACACGCCATTCATATTACGACCGTTTATGATTGCTTTGAGTTTGAGGTCAACGGATCAACCATATAGGTTACGCGGGTCACTAAGTTCATTGTCAATGCAGAGCGCAAAGGCCTGAGTCAGCATCTCCATCGAGTACATTTTGTTATAATTCTTTTAGTTGTGAATTTGATTTAGTGATACGTATACTTAATTCAACTTCAAATGTATCAATGTATACGGAATGAAATCATTAGCTGAAGATTTATTTTGTTTGCTTCCATTAAGAGCAGGGCGGGATTAAGGGTTTCATAGGCCTTAGGCACCTGTTAAGGTTGATCCAGTTTTATAGCCAAACCTGAATGAGGGTCCGGGAGTATTCCCCTATAAATTTCTAAAACCTGGAAGCTGCCAAGCAGCTTCTCCTGCATTTCAGGAGATAAATATAGATCAGCAATTGACTATTATTTTATTTCATTATTGTAACTGGTTCGGAATATAACGCCACCCTTGAGGCTGTCTGTCACCCAAGAGACTGACCGCCACCACCACCCCACCTCGTCTCATCATGCTATCGATTGCACTGGCTCATCGAGGGACTCTCATGCCCCACGCCCCACCCACCCCAAAAAGAAATTTTTGAAATCTGGATGCTCTCCGAGGCCATCTTCTAATTTTCTCAACATAATAAATAAATAATACATATAGATTTGATTTTCCTAATATTTCTCAGATTTCGTAGACCGCCTCAGTATCGTAGCACCCTCCACGCACGCACGCACGCACGCACGCTCGCACGCACGCACGCACGCACGAACGAACGCACACACAGCTAAGGTTCAAGTGCCCTAGATACAGTGCCTAACATGGCTATAGGATAATCTGATCCTGATTGAGAGAGACAATTTAATCCTCGAAATGTATGCAATGGGTGAATCCAGTTTGGCTATGCAACTCCCCCCCACCCACCCCCACCCCACACACGCACGCACGCACGCACGCACGCACGCACGCACGCACGCACGCACGCACACACCCTCACCCCACCACCCCGCCAATCTCTAGCTAAGCCCCACCCATGCTTTGACCGTGTTGAGATCGATCGAATCCTGAGCCTCAATTTCCAGAAAACTATATAGGTAAGCGGTTGAACATATGCAAACTTATTTGGCTGGGTGCTTTTGCTGCCTATATTATTCAATATAATGGTTATTAAATTATAAAGCCATACAATGCTTACAACCTGACATACTATTAACCGTTTACGACAGACTTAGATATACCATTCGTGATGTATTTGATTGTGACGTCAGCATACTGGTCACGTAATTGATTATGACGTCATATACTTGAGTGACAGACTGGATTCTTCTATTTTAACTATTTTATTTCCAAACATTCGGGAGTGAATTTGGGCCTATAACGGAAACAATTATCATTCAGATAAAGAAATACGCAACGAAGTGAAAGTGAAACGATATAAGATAATCCTTCAAATCAATACAACATTTGACAGTGTATTCGTATTCCTTTAAAGGGGGTCCCCCGTGAACGGCGGCTTCTGGTTGAAACTGAAGTACACCCAGGACGCTATCTGTATCTGGGTATTTTTGCTGCAGCGTGTTGTTGCTTGCCTCTTGGAATCTGCGCTATAGTGAGCGCTTGTAAGGTAAGGATAAGAGCACAGAGATCATTGACGCCTATACTCCTGTTTTTGTCGCGTAGGAATTTGTTCTGATTTTTAATAGAATTTCTGGAGGGTTGGGGTCGGGGTTTCGTTTACCAAAGCCGGTTTAGGGGGTAGGGTGGTGATGGAAATCCTGATGTATGGTCACACCACTCTTGTGTTAAAATTTGAGCCAACTAGAACTAGTAGTTTCAGAGAGATTCAAAGATCCAGAAAATTATCTGATCCGGATTTGCATTTTATTCGATTTACGGCCACAGTCTGGAAATCCTGACTCGCAGTAAGATGTTTTGCGTTGTTAAAATTTTAGCCAAGTCGGATCAGCAGTATGTAAGATACAATTTTGGATACACACACAGAGAGAGAGCGAGAGAGCGAGAGAGAGAGAGAGAGAGAGAGAGAGAGAGAGAGAGAGAGAGAGAGAGAGAGAGAGAAAGAGAGAGAGAGAAAGAAAGAGAGAGAGAGAGAGAGAGAGAGAGAGAGAGAGAGAGAAAGAGAGAGAGAAAGAAAGAGAGAGAGAGAGAGAGAGAGAGAGAGAAAGAGAGAGAGAGAAAGAAAGAGAGAGAGAGAGAGAGAGAGAGAGAGAGAGAGAGAGAGGCAAATGGACAGACCGGAATACCGTACACCTCCCCAACCCCCTCCCACCCCCACCACCACCAACCCCACGCTCCCCCCCCCGCCCCCCAACCCCCACCCGTTTCCCGAAGAGGGCTTAACCTTCATCCTGTCCTAGTATTAACTAAATCAGACCTAGGGGGTGTGCACACGCCCCAGTATTCTAAAACATTTATAATTACTCAAATATAATTGAATTTTAAAATAATTAATGTGCATTTAATTTTCTCAACTGACGGTACAGTTGAGAAAAATAATGTCTTTTAACTTTCCTTTATATTGTTACCATGGTTAACCTTATTGTGTCAACTTAACCCTTTAATGGTCAACTTGGTCAAAATGGGACATCTGCAGTGATCTTGAGAAATTTACATTTGCTTTTTTTAAATATTACCCCTGGAATGCCAGTGGTAAATTTTCAAAAGTCCTCTTCTTGGTCTGCAATTGCACACTGGCTAAGCAGAAATTTGAATTTTCTTGACCATTACACTTTTGATGAATGTCCATTTTAATGATAACAGAAATCTTTTTTTTTTGTTATAAATTTACAAAAATGTTCTTTTTGGCTGCAAAAAGCACGATTTCCTTGAAATGTATTTGACAATTAAATACTTACTTGAAATAAATAGTGTTCTGCGCGGTTTAATACGCTGTTGACACAAGAGGTGTTAAATCAAGAATGAATCATGCCAGTGTGTTTTGGGTTTGATTAGTCATCAATTTCCAAATATGTGATCCTTTGCCACGCATATCCTTTAAGCACAGTAGTCATAGAGTAGGGTATTAATACGGTGTTCAGTGCAAACGACGTCTTAAAACACGTCACATCTTTTTCAGATTTTCCTGCCTTCAATTCGAGGACAAACATGGCATCTGCCATCTTTGACCCTTCTCTGTGTGCAAATTGACACATTTGGAACGAAGCCCAGCTGCATCAAAGCATCCCTACTTGGCTTACACAATGTGTTGATGCTCAACTCCTTTCCTGAGTAAAACACGAGAAGTGTTCATTTCCTAATTCCACAAGAAACTTAAGTCGTCTGCCCCTTGGTGCCCTCTGTGACATGTAGAAGAATTGCAAAGTCAAACAACAAGGGCAGCTATGCATGCAACATCTACAATGTTGAAGAAAGTAACTACTTAACTGCCCATCTGTTGATTTCGTGATGGCATGTTGTTAGAGCACTTGCAAGATTGCCCATATTGTCATTAGTATAAGGAATGATCATTTAGAGCTTTTGCAAGTCACCAATATTTGCAGTATCGTAATGCATAGATGATACCGGAAGCACCGTGCCTTGCCTTACTTGTGGACTTTCTTAGTCAATGAAACGGAACCCAGTCGAATGTTCATCTCTATTTCCATAATAATAGCGCTTGACTAGATGAGAGGACGCTTGTCAGCAGGATATAACACCCAATATGTTGTTGTTGTGTTGTTGTTGATGTATGTTGCTGGTGTTCGTGCAATAATGTAACACTAGAATAGGATATGTCATATAAGTAAGCGCCAATCAGATCAATGTAAGGTCAATAGCTATGCGATGGCTATAACGAGGTCTTAATACGTCGAAGAGTTGTCTCCCTTGATTGATAGGAAGCGAACACGTGAGTGTAGGCAAGTTGACGTATAATTATTAAAATAGACAGTAGTAGAATAAATACTATTGTGTTTTAAGAAACGCTTATACGAACACGCAATCATGCTAGTATATATCCAAGTGGTTTGTGAATGTCGCGTATGATGCTTCCAGTACTGGAAAACACAGTTACTTCTACAAGAAATTAACCATCCTACCGGCTTAATAATTCCATACAAAGAGGGAAATATGCATAACTAGCCGACCATTAAGACAGGTAGATTAAATGTAACTGCGTCGGAGAATACTATAATAGCCCTTAGGTTCTGATCCGATTCAAGTATGTTAAGTCTGCGATATATTCCAGCAGAATATTGACGATTCGTGGCTATAAATTGTAAAAGATAGCCAAGATCACACTAGACTTATAATGTAATATGATAATCCTAGCCAAGATAAGCAATCGGCGATTATTTAGCTAAATAGTAATTATTATATCACTGCTAACATAAGTCGATGAATAGTAATATCCAAATTGATAAAAGCATACACTTAATTCAGTTGTACGACGTTATGTCAAGCTTTATCCAAAAGCTAAACAAAGCGTTATCCTAACAATATTTACTATTAAATTACTTAATGATAACAGCCACACTGGGGCTGTGACATAAGAATCTTCTGATTTTATACGTTCTAGCTGGTTCCTGGAACCAGGTACCCGCCCAAACAACCGTGTACCAGTAACCATGAACCGGCCACTAGTTTGCATAGCCTAAGCACAAACGAGACCGACACATGGCTTGCCTCCGTGGGGCTGGGAGGCAGGGTCCGTAATGTAATGGTAAGTATTGTTAGATCTCGGAGAATGAGAAATTGAAATTTCCTTCATTCTCCTTCGATCATTACTTACCATTACATTACTTATTGATAATACCAGATTTAATCAGTAACCTGGTGGGAAGGGGCAAGTCATGCAAAACTTCAGTGGCCCCTAGAGAAAGATTGAGATTAAACTTGTCACAGTGACTTCTTCAAGAGAACTGATACGCTTAAGATCGACTCACATTCGTATAACCGCCACCCCCACCCCACCCCACACTCTTTCTCCAGCAAGGGAAGAGAACTAACGAACATCTATCTCGCCTGAAAACGCAAGTATGCCAAGAGGGTTAACAGTTCTTGACACACAATAGCCTGAGAATGAGCATGAGTATATAAGATGAATGAACATGATATATAAACACAACACAAAAAAAACAATCAAACTTGGATTACCTTATGACATTTGGATTTCAGACACGACGCCGCTACCGTCACACCCTGGACCATCATGACTTTTACTGGTTGGTATACTCTCACTGACCATGTCTGTCAATCTCTAATATTAGAACTATGTTACCAAAGGAGACGATCAGTCCGGTCCATTATCTAGTGTTCAATACTGCTAAGGCGAGTGGATTGCTGAGTCTGACATATCCCTCATACAGTAGTCCGTGAATGAGGACTAACGAGACACCATTGTATAGGGCAGTCGAGGTGGCTATTCCTTTGACGTCATGAGCCCTGGCACATTGCACCTGGCGACCGGTCACCATTTTGTGGGTAGTCTGAATACATTCGACTACGCAACGAGATATGGTAGCCATGGATGCTGTGCCATAAGGCTTTTTTATGACAGATCCACAGATGCCTATCATCTGACCGTAGAGAGTCCGTCCGTTTCTTGTACTTAGTCAAAGCATGGACCGGATACCAGGCACTGGCATCATGATCATACCGAGTAGGTTTCGTTAAAAAGATCGGTTTGCTGGGATATCGCAAAGATTGGTTCTTTGACATTAACATTTCTCTTGGAAGCAGTCGCAGACCCTCTCCAGAGACGATAAATCGGTCATTTTCTTCTGAACACTGCGCCTTCTGGCTGAGGAAGCTGCCAATAGAAAGACCACCCTAAGAGTCAAATGCTTTAGACAAACTGAACCCATGTGTTCGAGAGGGTGCTTGGTTAGCACATGAAGTACCAAAGATAGAGTCCAGGCTGGAATAACTACTGGTTGTCTCGGTTGGAGATTGCTCATTCCCTTCACCAGCACGTTTAACTGGGCCACCTCTGGACTATCCTTGTTGGCTAGAGAAGGGATAACTGATGCCAAAGCTGACTTGTATCCAACAATGGTGACTGGAGCAAATCCTGTAAAGAATAGCTCACAGAGAACGTCTGCTATTTGTTGAATAGTGGATTGAAAATGATCGAGATCCTTTCCTTTACACCATTCTGTAAATTTGTTAATCTTGTTGTTATATGACTTGAAGGTTGACATGCTTCTCGCGGCTGCGATGAAACACGCAGCCTGTTGAGAAACGCCTTCCAATGTGGAACTTTGTTGGATGACATCCACGCAGTCAATTTGAATATTTCGGCCACTCGTGTAGGAAGAGGCCCCTCGCCTGGGAGATTATATTCAGAATCTAGGGCAGCTGTATTGGATTGTCTACCAACAGATCCAGAAGATCCGTGAACCACACCCTCCTTGACCAAAATGACACTATCAGCAGGACCAGGGATGGTGCCTCTCGAATTTTCACCAATGCCTTCGGGAGAAGGATGGTGGGTGAGTACGTGTACATGTGCATCCATTTCCAGCTTATCGATGGCATTTGGATCTGGAATCGGCGAGACATAAGTCATGATTTTAGCATTTTCCTTTGTGGCGAACAAGTACACGTTGGGTTTGCCCCAATGCTCGATGATCCTTCGGACAACCTGAGGGTTGAGAGACCATTATGTTGGCAGGATCATCTGTCTGCGAGACAAAGCACCCAGCAGAATCTTCAATCGCCCAGAAATGTGAGCTGCTTTCAAAACAACTGAGTAATTCCTGCATCATTGAATCAGGTTCCGCACTTTCATACACAGTGTGGTAGACCTGGTCCCACCTTGGCGATTTATATATAATACCACTGACGAATTGCCCAACCATATCAATATCAACTTCCCCTGATTTCTGGAAGAAATCTCTCTCGTGCCAGTTCCACTGCCATCACTTCAAACAGAGTGATATGCAGCTGACTCTCTCGGAGAGTCCATGTGCCCGAGACCTGGTGTTCTCCCAGGCAGCCCCCCACCCCCCAGCGATACATCCGTGTACACGGACAGCTAGGGGGTGGGGTGGGTGAAGTCAAGCTCCTACTTGGAGATTATGACGCTCCTTCCACCATGCAAAATGCGATATAATCGGCCCCAAACCCGGTTTTGACGGTGTCGGGGTGGGGGGGGGGGCCTGGGGGGGTGTTCTCTGTTTCCACAGAGACATCAGATACAACTGAATAGGTCTTCGCATTAGAGCAGCATACGGGATCACCTGCTCCATGGAGACCAACATGCCGAGAATCTGAAGAAACCTCCTTGCCTGAATATGCTTTCCCACTCGAATATTCTAGAGAAGGGTGTGCAACGAGCCGAGCCTCTGCTCTGATGAATAAACCATGCGCTTTTCCAGATCGAATCGCATCCTCAGATAGACGAAGTGTTGAGTTGGTGTCAATTCGAATTTCTCCTTGTTTACTATCCACCCTAGATCTGAGAGCAATTTCAGAGTCAGCGCAGTATCCATCTCTAACCTGGCTTTTCTGAGAAACGCTGTCACTGCTAGGAGCACTCTGGTGAAATCGCTTGGAGCCTTTGACATGCTGACTGGGAGCACTACAAACTCCCAAATACAATTCTGAAATGCAAATCGCAGAAACCTGTGACAGCCCCTGTTCATTGGAATGTGGAAATATCCATCCTTCAGATCGATTGATACACACCACATTCCTTTCCTCAATCCTGCCATTACCATCTTCGGTGTTTCCAGTTTGAAACCGATGCATATGGATAAACCAATTCAATGGCCTGAGATTGAGCACGGATCTCCAGCCCCCTGTACTCTTGGGAACAAGGAACATGTTTGAATAGAAGCCCGGAGTATTCTGGCTTGCTGGCATTATTCCTGCCTTCAGAAGCAAGCCTAACACTTCATTTTGGATGGCTTATAACTTGTCTATGTCTCTTGGTACGGGAGTCCAGACTCGTGCCAAAGACAGCTTTTGTGGATGGATGTCCAACAACTCTGGCATGTATCCCTGAGATATCCATCCCAGGACCAGACTGTCTGACGTCACACCTCGCCAAGCCTCGACGAAATGCATGAGCCTTCCACCCACTATACGCGCATTTGAGGATGTCTGGATCGTGCTACGCTCACCTCCCCCCCCCCCAACCCCCCCCCCCACCACCCCCCCCCCGCACTCCACCTCCACATTCTCCCCCCACCCTCCACTTGAAGACCGAAAGAGACAACTATTTGGCCTTGGCCTCACTGGTCTTACTGACACCACTGTTCCTGTTGCACAGGTGCCGTCTAGACGGATACGAAGGGAGCCATCATACCCTCAGGTACGGTCCACTCCCTTCTTTCCACCCTTTGAGGACTTACCCTTACCCTTCCCGCCCCAGGGCGATCAAGGCCATCACTAGGGCGTGCAGGGGCCTCCTTAGCCTTCGCCTTCTTAGCCAGTGGCTGCTGTGAAGGCCCAGCAGTCACACTTGAAGAAGGCACAGCTTTCGCTTTGCTCTTCTTCTTCTTCTTCTTCTTGTGTTTCTTGGAAGAAGGCTGTCCGACTGATGGCTTAGATGCGTGCTCTTGCTGCACTAGCTCCAGTTGCATATTTACTGCCAGCCTATTCTGCGCTATGTTTGCAGTGTCTTCTAGGATGTCCCACGTTTGGCCACCAAAGATGCTAAGTCTGTTCAGCGGTATCCGAAGTAACCTGTCCCCTGCAGGACGCATATGGTCTATGAGCATCTGCCTCATCTACTTCGTAGCATGCGCCTGCACCCATGTCAGCGCGTCCATAGACAGCACCAGGCCATCATTAACGCATGATGGCGTTGCTGGTGGCACAGGGTGACCTACCCCTGCTTCAGGCCACGCCGTCTGAAGCAAATGATAAGAGTGGTTGACGGCATTCATTGCCGCCCTCACACCCTCATCATGCTGGGGCAGGAGTTCCTCGGAGTGTGCCTGGTTCATATCCACTATTGCCTGAGCGGGGCCACTTGTTTCAGCACTGGGACACCCAGGACCCAAGGGTCATCCTCTGTGACCGTTGGTAGCTCTCCATACTGCTCATATTCCGCTCTGGGAATGTGGCACCTTGCTCGCACCTTCCTGGAGGCCGCAGGGAGCTGCTTCTTCGAAGAGAACTGCTTAGCATAAATTGCTACAAGCAGATCTTTGAACTTAGGATCCAAGCTGCAACTGATGGACGGGGCATGTCCTCCTCAGATGTGGTCGAAACCATGAATGGGTCAACCCTGGCCAGCCAAGCCAGGGCATCACTACAATCGATCTCTGAGGAAGACCCCCCCCCCGTAAGCACATCACCCGTTGATGTGCCTACAGGTCTACCAACAGTGGCGTCCCGGCTAGGAGCCACTGTTTGATAGCCATGAGCACCGGTACGTACGATTCCACCACCACCTCCTCATGCAACAAAGCATTCCATGGATTAGGCCCACACGGAAGCCCATGCAGACCAGTTGATGGTTCTGCTGCCACCCCATGCAACAAAGGATTCCATGGAGTAGCCCAGCACAGAAAACCATGCAGAACTGTGGCAGTTCCAGAACCATGGCCATACATGGGCGTCATCGGCACCCCATGTCTAGGTGCCGGCTCAGGCGTGATAGGTGAGTACCATGCCTGGCCAGTAACACCCGCCACCACATCGATTGGTGGCAAATCAACTGTCACAGAATGGGTACCCGGAACCGGTGCGGCCTCAACCACAGGTGGAGCGCCTGCCATGGTTCTGTCTAGGATGGAATCCACCTTCACACACTCCACACGCGGCATCTCGGGCTGCAACAACCTATCCCCCATGGCATCCTCATCCACTGACTCTGAAGAGTTATCACTGGACGAAGACACACTGGCTCCCATACCTACCGGACTGGATACTGCTACTGGACCACCCAAAGCTGGCCGCTGAGAAGCAGAAGCCATCCAGGCAGAGCCCGACGGGACTGTCACAGGGCCTTACGAGATGGCATCCCCGATAGCCAGTCAAGGACCCTGTCAGAGAATACGGTCAATACCAAGTACGGGAAGAGGTTGTGCCACAGCATTCGGAATAAGGGATGACATCAACTTAGGCAGGATGCTATGCAAGAAACCTTCCATAGCGAGCCTGAACCACACATGGGGTGCCAGCCCCACTTCCTCCAACTGTGGACGGGAATCACCAACCTGGGCCGAAACAGGTGTTTCCCGGTGTAATTACGATCCACCTGAACCCGTGTCAGACCCAGCCATATCCTTATAGGACAGAAACTTTAGCATTAACTCGGTGGACCACCCTGAACACGCATTACAACGATCATCTACATTACATTTACATCGATAACAGACATGGTCCTTGTACGCTGCACGCACGAATTTGTGGCACGAAATGCACAAAGGACGAAGGGCTTGGCCTAAAATAAGCACAAGACAACAACAAGCATGCGGATCAACAGAGAACGGAAGGCAGACAAATAATTTTCAAATATTTTATGTTAAATTATAAGTTACCTCTCCAGCACCCAAATACCTGAAACGTTACAACCAAGATCGCGTAAGCTGCCGATAAGAACGTTAAAGGCCAAACATACACCCATAAATTGATCCCGCAGGATGTATAAACGAAACAGGAACCGTGTCGAAGACATTCACGGTAAATTTAAGAATCATTTCCAAAATTTTACTTTTAGACAAATGACGAAAGACAGCAAAGCTGACTAGAAATCAGCACGAGAAAAACAGCAGAATGAATTAACCCTACTGCTGTAGAACACGGTAGAGCCGAAGTATCACACATCTATTTAAAGATTTACAAAATGACCGTTCTCCGCAAACAGGAAGAAAATTATACGCAAAACTTGACCAATAATTCATAAGTTTCTGGTACGCACGCAGTTATCAAGAACAAGATGCGTGAATGAAGAAACATTTTTCCGAACGAAATAATCTGAGCTAAAAATGGTGTACCGTCACCAGCCCATACCATCACGATGTACGACTTAAGCCGATTTAGTGTTAGAAAACCGCGTATTTCGCCGGTAAACAATGCTGAAAAAACATTTCATACTACCAGATCTCCGCTGCTGGTTAAGGAGGCGGTCATAAACGGCATTGTCCACTTTCTCATACGTCCCATTTCCGGTGAAATGGTACCCGGTTGAAGGGGCGGGTACCCGTTTCCAGGAACCGGCTAGAGCTTATAAACTCAGAAGATTCCTAGGCCACAGCCTCAATGTTGCTGTTATCAATAAGTAATGTAATAATATGACTAGATTACTTCTAGCAAATATACGACCTAAGTATCAGCTGCGTCTTCCAATGTAATCCAAGTAAATCCGATCGAAGAAAAGGCACAGAATTCACAGAAAAGTACTACTAAAACTTTGATATTGAATTGTAAGTATTTATCGAAGGAAAACGTTGGATCTGAATCATCAGGACGCAGTGACCCAATTCCTTTTATAGACTACGGCGTCACGGGATAACAGCACGACAGGGTCTAGTAGAATAGGCACATCTTCATCAATGGACCGTTCTATATATAACGTCATAATCAGCTAAGCGGCGTCTAGGATTACGTCATAAATGATTCTATACGGACCGTCTCTAACTCTTAAAAGACCGACACGTTGTAAGAAGTGTATGTCTCTACAATTTAATAAACATGCTGTTGAGTATTTTGAAACTAATTTGACCGGGCGCTGTTACTGTCATAGGCAGCAACAGCACCCAGTCAAATTAGTTTCAAAATATTCAACAGCTTACCTGCATAGTTTCTGGAAATTGATGGTCAGGGAGTTCAGAGATCGATCAAACCCACACGAGCGAGGTGTGGGTGGAGCTTAGCTAGAGAGGGTCGTGGCATAGCTAAAAATGGAAAGGTCAATTGAAGGTTCAGATAAAGGATCTTTCTCTTCAAATAGAGATACGGTGCTAGGCACATAATCAGTATTGCTGTCACTGTCGCTTGCAGAAAGGTCAGATGGCCCATCACTGTCCTCAGTAAGACGTCAAAGGGTTTCTTTCAGATTGTACTGACAGCCTGCCAGCAATGCGCTGATCGATTCCCAACTCAAATTGTATCACCTTTAGCATAAATCACGCTAACTTATTTGTTCAGACCGTTCTTATAAGAGGACATTTATCGCCCTTTCACCATAATTTCAATGAAAATTAGTCAAATATGCTGGATTTTCAAATACCTCAATTTAGAAGAAATCGCTCTGTGTAATAAAAACGAAACACATAGGCTTCCTATGAGCGTATTCGGCAGGATAAACTGCACTAGAACCAATTACAAATCTCGCGTGTACTAAAGGTAATTTCGGGGACACCGCTCACGATATCTGCCTTGTTTACAATTGATTCCTATGCAGGGCTCTGTTCGCCGTCACTGGAGTGACGTATAGGGAGTTGGCTTATCGATTGCCGAAATTGCAAATATTGAAATCAGAACTCCCGTTTTGCGCGTTTTCAAACTTGCATTTCTTGCTTATTTCTTAATGTATGCTCGCACAATTTATATGTGCGAGACGGATTTTGATTGGGTTTCAAATATATCGTATAAATGGCTATTAAAACTGTGTTTGCATACGGGCTTTAAAGACAAGTCTAATAGAATCATTTATGACTTAATGATTATGGCGTCATCATACACCATCACCACCATCCCCTCCCCCACCCCACCCCACCCCTCCCCCGCTTAGCTGATTATGGCGTCGTATGACGTCAGATGATAGATGGATACTCTGGAAAGGGGAATTCTTTCTTTTTTGTATTGTTTCAGAGAATCTGTCAATAGGTCACTAGTCCAAGAGCTACGGGACCTTTAATGACATGTCTGAAGCCAAAAGGGTTGAAGGTCTTTTCTAAATCTGTATTTGATGCTGATTTTGAAAATCCATTTCTTAGTTGCCACAACCTCTGTACTTTGGGTGAAAAAGCGGTTTTTTGCTTCTTTTCGATAAAATTTTGAGAAAAAGTGCAAAATATGTTTTTCATCTCACTCTTTCATTGACCTAGTGTGTACTCAAACAAGTAGGGTATCAAATTAAATGTAAGGAGGAGACAAATACATACCTCTATAGTTGCCATATATAGACCAAGTAAGATATATTCAGTAAAAATACATGTCACAATTTTTTAACTTTCAAACAGTATTTGCTAGAAAAAGTCAATTTCTGTTTAGTTGTTTTACATAAACCTTATTTATTTGTTTACTTATACAGATTTGCAATAACTGTTTTGCATGTAATTTCTACTGAAAGTTATCATAACTGTGTGCCGATTTTGAGTTTTATTACATTCATGCTAACCTTCACCATAATATCGGAAATACGAAGAATTATTTATTCATTATTTATCCACGTTTCTTATTGACTGATCTTATTATGTCCATGCAGAATCGATAAGATATGTTCACATATCAATACGTTTTGTTTTAGTTTACTAATATTAGCTGGGGATGGTTCAGGGAAGAACTTTATGAAGCCATGTCCTGCTACGCTGATCTTCCAATGGCACTGTTCATTCACGATCAATGTCTGGTTCATCACAAGACGAATAATATTTCAGCACATCACATCGTCATCCTCTGGGTGAGTTAGGTTTGCAATTCCAATGTGAGACCATACTTCATCCGGGACTTGTGGACATTCAGACCACTTGCAGGCATTACGCAAATTCTGAAGGATCCATCAATTTGCCTCGGTTTCCCAAGTGTATGAATCAGAGTTAATAGCATTTTCCACATCGACGCAACACAATTTGCACGTTTAACTTTTTGTAACAGTACATACCTACATGTTGGACGGTTGCTCGAGTCAGTACCCTTAATCTTACTCAAAGGCTGAGACTCGCACTTTTGGACATAATGTTGCTGAAAAATCATGTATCGCACCACGTTGACTAAAGATACATTTGCTTTACCATACATGCAGCACACAAACTTCTCCAAGTCTGCTAACAAATCTGAATATAAGTTAGATGATTCCCTTAATTTGACAAATGTTGCGATAAACGTTTTGTCTTTCTCCATAAGCTCCAGTGAGAGAATCTTGTCCTTGCGAAAGAAACTGGCTGTGTAATCACATCCTGTGAAGGCGTGAAATCCACCTATGCCACTACACAACTCTGGTCCCAGATTCTGTGCAAACATAGATACATCAAGATATCTTCTAGTCTTGTTGGCACTAATGCCAACATCCATCCAAATATGTGCTGACATGATATGTTCGTGTGTAAGCAAGATTATGTGTACATACATGGCAAAGGGCCTAGTGATATGCTACCATCGGTGTTCGATTCACACATGTGCAAATTAAACATGTGTCAGATTCTTGGTGATTTCATAAGAGACTCTGGATATCAGTCACATGAAAGTTTCCATCGACAACTAGATCTTTGAGACATAGCAATAAGATGTTTCTGATCTGCTCGATGTGCTGTGGGCTTAGCCACTCTTTCAATAAATATCGTAATAGAGTTGTTTTGAACAAAGGTGAACTCAGTACAGTGAAGGTTTGTGGCAGTTTTTTTTGCGGTCCAGACATCATGAATTTGCTTAACGTGGTACTGAAGCTCCTGAGGTCATGCTCAATATCGTTGATAGATGGGATTTAATAGGAATCACTTATAAAGTGAACACTCTTAGAAAAAGTTAAATGCTCTCGTATGAATCTTTTTTGCAAGACCACCAAATGTTGCTGGTATATTCACTAGACACCGTAGTAGAACCATTGCATCACAGCACACACCTCTTGGATTACTGGCGTACCGCTTAGGAGTATCTCTTCCAATTTTTGCAATAGCTTAAATGTGTCTGTTTGGTTGATTTTCCCTTCCATATGTGCCAATGTCAATGGCACTGGTGCTAGAGGACAGCTGAAGACTAATTCAAGATCTAAGGTATTGCTTGCCGCCACATAAAGAAATCTACCAAAGACATCCCATGTGCATTGCAATTCCTCGATTTTTTTCTCCTTCACACTTATTTTTACCGTGCCAACATCTGATGAAATATTCTTTGCCTTACTTCTAGGAATTGGTTGCTCGAACCGTGTAGGATCTGCAAAACATTGTATTTTAAATTCTTCACAGTATTTCTGTCCCGTCTCCACACGGTGCATAAGCTCGATCTTTATGTTGTCTAATGTTGCCTTTCGGGTTGACAGACAATAAAGCCTCCCATCTTTATATGCTTCAACAAAGGGATTCAATGTACGATTGATGCCATCGACGAGTTTTTGGAGGTCACTGTTGTCATGCAAAATATGAGAATGTGCAAGCTCATATGCTGTATCTTTCAACTTTCGCAATCTGGCCATGTCAAACAAATGTCCAAGAATCTCACTTCGCCTGGCATGAGTGACTATTCGCCCTTGTCTTGTACTATAATTCTGTGTAAATGCAGATATGTCAATTCTATGGCAGGCAGCATCAGCATTAATTGTCTGCTCTAAGATCAACTGATGTTCTTGTAAATGTATTGCTGCTTCATCGGATAGATAAACCATTAGATAGGAGGAAAGCACTCGAAACCAGTATGTGTTGAAATGTATTCGGGAGATTGAGATGATGCCTCACAATATATCTCGCAACGTTTGGATGGTATGTTGCCAAGGAAATTGAACACATTTTCCAGAGGCAGAAGACAAAGATATCAAAGGCATTAGTGCATGTGGTACAGTTAATTTGCTGGTGCAGAGTAGTGAAATCTGTATACATCAACCAGTACTGAGCCGTGCGTCATGATCACCTGTTCCGCTTTTGTCTGTGAAGTCTTCATACATTTGCATTACCTCTATATAATCAGATAAGGTTTCAAATTTACCCATAGTATCAGGTGTGGGCTCATTGTGCAGCCGTTCTAGTATATCTATGAAATTCTGAAGCAGTGGGTCATAAACTGAGAGAAAGCTTTTGAAACGTCATTTAATAGCCAGGGCCAACAATTAGTGAAATCACTTGCACTTGTTGAAATAGTTTCCAGAAAAATGCCATTCACCGACCCAGGGGCCAGTACACGAGTGTCTGTCAGAATTTGTGGACCACCAGAATCAGTTAGCAGGTATCCTATAGATGAAAGGTACACCATTTATGTATGAAACGCACCAAAGCAAACAAATACATTATCATACATGGGTGATTCACAAATTGGTGTCCGCATTCAACAGTAACTTTCTGTGTAATTTTCATTATCGCAACATCCAATCTTTTTGAAGTGAGGTTCAGCTTATTGATATAGCCAGTGGTCTGCTGTGGCAAGTCATCAGTCGTTACACGAGAGTTCCAGTCAGTGTTGTTATAAATCACAGATGACGTCATCTGCAATTTGTCTCGGTTTTTCACCGTCACATGATTATTTTGTATACCACAGGCTTTTATATCATATTGAAACACACTTCGGCTTCTTCCTATATGGCTCAGGTTCGGTATTTTACACCTGAAAACCCCGTGTTCGATGTTTTCTACATAACGAAGATAACGAAACTGCATCAGTTGTACCCGGCTCAATTTGATGTACACTAGATTTAGAATCGTGCACGGCAATATTCTGGTAACACATACCGACCGTATCATGGAGTGTACCTGATCCAGACAATGTCTCACAATTTTCGTCATACTTGTCCCAATGCGAGCCCAGTGGTAAGTCCAGGGCACTGTAGTAGTCCATCAGCATTAAGCGTGGTCCATTCCTTGATAAACACATTGGTGGTAAAATCTGTTTCTAGAGCTTCTGCAATGTGGTAACTTATGGAATGTTCACAGTGATTAAGCATTTCAATAGTCTTATGGCTGCCCATCCAGCTTTTCAACCCTAGTCCTAAGCACAAATGTTCGGCTGGTTTAACATCGCCCCTAGTTGGTCCAAATATCGCATCTGCACCCACAGACTCTGCGTAGTGCTCTACACATTCATGCTTTCCAACAGTCTCTGACACAGTATATAACATCGGAAAAAGTGTAGCAATACATTGGGTGGATCAACCTGACCTGTAGACAAAGCCTCCCCTGTCAATCTCTTTGCTGTGGTTTTTTACCTCCTGAATAGACTCCCTAATGTGGGGATCAGTCTCTGTATCTTTATACTCGAAGGAAGAGGCACACTGTTTGGCAAATTTAATTGCTTGATCATTGTCTGTGTTGCTATTATGCAAACTATTTCCTTGCTTTTGAGGCACAGCACCTCAACATTTTGCATTATCTTCGAAACGAAAAATTACCAGGAAATGAAAGTTAGGGAAACTTTAGTTTATCATACCGGACTCAGTTTGAGTCTATTTGCAAGATTTTAGATGCGAGGCATTATGGGTAGATTCAAGATGGCAGACATTTGGGGCATCTAAAAGTCACATATTTCACATTTCTCTTCCATTTTATTAGATTTTCAGAAACTGTTGATCCGATTTGTCTCACATTTTAGCATAAGGAAAAGCTAGGTATCCCAAACATTGGACTTGTTAAGCAGAAAAACAAACGAAATCACAAAAACTGAAATATTTAAATCGTATTCATACCATTCTTTCTATAATATGTGGGCCGGGGTAATTTTAGAAAATTTTATTTTAAGTAAATTGAAAATGCGTTTTCGCTAACATCGATGTATAACTAGTATAGACTTGTCGTCTGCTATGATATCTGTATGATATACAGTTGTATAAATATATGCTTGTTCTAGTGATTGAGTATACGCCATTACCTATAACCCATAGGCTAAATAAATTCATGTAAAACAAATAAATAAAATATATGATTGCTTGAATAATCCCAACATCTTATTTTTACAACATATTTTGTTCAAATACACTAAGGATCCATAACGTCGGACTAGCTCGGAAAAATGTAGTCTGTCTTATGATGTGACTATCACACGTGCATCACATGAGAATGAAAGTATAGACACACTGGTTTAAGTCTGTAGTTTCACGCTATTCCAGAATATTACAGAATGGCTGATAGTGAGTTAGGGAACTCTAGGTTGAGAGGCATTTGCATTATTTGCGCTGAAGACGATTACATGCAACATCTGAGTGAATTGAAGGATGCACGTTCTTGAACATCACTACACAATGCTGCACAGATTATACATTTTAAGCCTATTCTGGATATTGTGTTCTGTGTTTCCGCGACAAAGATTTTGTATCACCGCCGATCTCGTCGTCAGGAATTTACCCATAAAAAAGGATCTGGAGAAGTTGCAAGCTGATCATCCTGAACATTCTCCTAGTACATCTCGACGTAGTTCCTTAGATGGAAGTTTTGCAATGCCAATCCTTCCCAATGAATGTACATTCTGTCAGAAGGAGAAGTACTTGAAAGGCCTCCAAACTAGAGAATATTTGAATGACTGTTCACAATTCAGAGTGGGTGAAAGGGTCAGAAATGCTGCAACACTACACATACAGACATGTTGCGAAGCGAATACTGGGCATATGTTCGAAAGAAGAGGGGATGTACCATAAAATTTGTTACAGGGATTTTGTCTGAATAATGTATAAGGAGCCGCAGACATCTGTGTCTGAGTTATCTAGCAGTATAGCTCCAGGCAAAGACCATGTGAAATGGAGGATATCGTTTTGGAAATGGTTATTGCAGTCTGTGAAGAACACAGAAATTCCACAGAGATTAGTCAAGTTATGATAAAAGAAGTGAATAACCTTGGCAGTAAGTTGCGTGATTCTTCCAGAAAAAAACTTACAGAGTAAAGTATCTACCACATTTGCTGAGTGGAAATTCATCAGCACAAGTGGGAAAAATGTTTTTGTATATCGATTCGTTGACATCGATTCGTTGGCTGTAGAAAAGTATTTGTTGAAAAGGGGGCAACATATGTTATCTCAGGTTGACGGAGAAGAAGATATGGTCATCAAAGCAGCAATTATTATCTGTCGAGAATTTATGAACAATCCACAACGACTGGGATGGCCACCATCAACAGAAGATTTAATTCCAGAAAAGGTGTCACTCTATGGCCCCACAAAGGTTGACATGTTTTACAATACTGATCTGCCTGGCAGTGTGGAACACTCAGGAAGTTCGAAGGTACTAATGCTAAAATATTCATATTCAGGATGTTGCATATGGAGTAACCAGTGGAATGATTAGGACTCCCCAAAGTGTCCTGTTATCCGTAGTCAAGTCGTTATGCATCAATACTGAAGTTGTCGGGCTCATCAACAAGAAAGGCCATGGTGTCAACAGAAAGATGGCAAAGTCAGCATACCGAGAAATATAGCTGCTACAAATGAATCAGAACAGGAGGTTGGCCTTATATTATCTGACAACATTGACAACCTAGAAAATACATTTCAATTCTCAGCTGGAAAAGAAAAGTAGTTGATGTCATTCCTGACCTTAGCGAAGAGTAGGATAACATTAAACCCAGAACAAAGCAGCGTAGGATGTTGCCAACAGATTTAATATCACATGCCATCCCCGAGTATTATGGAGGCAAGAGAGGAGCAAGAGAACTAAAGATGGTGCAGGATTTACAGATCAGTATGAATGATAAAAGGCACCTACGGCCAAAACTGGCATACTTGGTGGCTCTCAACCCGTAGAATTGTAACTCATCCCAGCTTGTTAGTCCCTGCATGGACTGGATTCAATATTATTATTAGAGATGGTGTCGTTGTTGTTAAAAGCCGTATTGCCTATTTTGGATACAGTTGACAACCCGGTTACTGATGAGAAGACAGCTTATGAGATTCTCTGTAGGGCATGTGATGTCCATGATAGGCTTAATTTGACTGCTGTGGTATTTGTGTTTGATCATGCATTTTATGCTAAGGCATATTCTGGAAACATAAGGGCATGTTCAAGAACCTAGTTTTGATGTTAGGTGGATTTCATCTTTTGATGATGCTTATAAGTAGCATAGGTGCACGTTTTGGAGATGCGGTTCAACGTGATGTTGTTGCCAAAGGTTCCTTAGACAGAGTGCTGGCTGAAGAGAACTATAAGAGAGCCGTTCGCATGCACAAGGTCGTCTACGAGGCATTTATGAGACTACTGCTAAATGCATTCGAGAGTTCCATCTCATCAGAAGAGGACAGAAATATCATTGACCAGCACAATAACCTTATTGAAGACTTGAAAATGAGCATGTGCTAGGAGCAGTATGAGTCACTTCTTCAGACTAGAGGATTAGAGAAGTGGCACAATCTTTTCAGAATTTTTGCACTAGTTTACAAAACACTGGCGGGAATCTTGTTACAATTTGGATGTCATAAATCGAGTTATGTGAGCTTTCACTCAACCTGATATTTGCAACACGCATCGGTGATTGGACTTGTATTTCGTCTCCATCGCTGAAGTAATACCATGGGCATTTCCCTATGACAGACAGAATTATGCCAAGTACCTGATCCCATTCTTGAACGACATGCAGGGCATTCCAGCATCCCTGCCAACAGTACATACTGCATTTCAGAATGGAGAGTTTACTGTCCAAATGAGTGAGACGAATACCTGTGGTGGAGATGAAGCAGACAAGACGATAGAAAACACTGTCAACCGAGACTGTAAGACAAGTGGGTGCTACATCGGCTTCAGCATAGACTTTTCCGCAACACAGATGTGGGTGCTTAATGCGTCACATAGGGGCGAATATAGGAAGCTGATTAGAGAGCATCTAGCTATATGGCAAGCCTGCTACATATTGTAAATGTGGGATTGTCTTGTGGGAAGGCATGACCCCGCAGGATGTCTTATAATTCATGTATTACCCAAAAAGAAATTATGTTTTGAAAATGCCAGGTGAGCTAAAAGTCCAGGTGAGCTAAACATGGATGCCGTAGCATTGCATCAAGAGTATTTATAACATACAATTCAAAACGGGAAAGTTATGATGACTAAGTGTACCGTGGCTGAGTCGACCACCTGTTGTTTATAAATATGTGTCAATCATTGGGACGGTGGAAAGTCGAGCCAGCCAGGTCAGCTCTTTGTATGTAATAGAAGTGCACTAATGTTAAATGGATAGGATGCTGTTTATAGCGTTACATAATCAGCAGATAAGATTAATATGATAATGTTGGAAATGGATGAATTAACTGGAAATGATTCTATGGTTCTGAGTTGATGTGTATTTGAAAATGGTTTAGATAAAGGTTGTTGCTGCTTAGCCGGCATTCACTTTTATATTATTCAGCAGTTGTTGATAGTTGTAGTTTTGGAAATAATTAATGTTTTGTGGCAAGTGTTGGGATCATGAATTATGAGAATAAATTGAACGTGACTGACTGACATAGTTGATGACATAAGCACTCTAGTATTTAATTGTGGTCTAGAACAACACCATCTGGTAATGAATCATCCAGCATGTGTGCCTAGCACCCTATGATTCTTAAGACTTCTCCATTAGTACGCAATGGACATGACATGGAAATTATAGCGCCCTGTAGGAATTCATAACAGAATCGAAATTTATTGACAAACTATATGCCACTCATTTTATGGTATGCAACAACAACACATACCATAATGTTGTTAGTTAGCTGACAGATCACATCAAACCAGAACCGGTCCCCACTGCTTTGTCTATGTGAGGCCCAATCTTCATGGAAGAATTAGGCAGAGTATGATTGGTTAGAATGACGTCATAACCAATCAAGATCGATCAGACTCTGCAGTAAGGAATTATAAAGAATAAATTTGTGCGCCAGGCAAGTGAGGGAGGAATCACTGATTGGCTGAAAGGACCAATCAGTTATTAGGTTAGAACTTCCAGGTAGAAATAAGCAGAGGTTGATTGGTGACTTCACTGTTCGGCCAATCAAGGTGTGCTTATTGGATACCTAGAAGAGTTGTAGGAATTGATCGGAATAGATTC
This sequence comes from Chaetoderma sp. LZ-2023a, assembly GCA_034401795.1. Taxonomy (NCBI): domain Eukaryota; kingdom Metazoa; phylum Mollusca; class Caudofoveata; order Chaetodermatida; family Chaetodermatidae; genus Chaetoderma; species Chaetoderma sp. LZ-2023a. Next base: position 151,778,290 of record CM067372.1, on the reverse strand, counting down.
TGAGAGAGAAGTTGTGTATTTCTGCGAAGTGCAGGGAGTCCAAATTGGAGCTATAAAAGATGGCACTTCTCTCAGAATAAATCAATCAACCACCATCTCTGATTCACTAAGCATCTCGCTGGCTTAGTTCTGAAGCTGTGGCTCTTATGCCTAACGTAGTTTTGATAGGTTAGAAAAGGATTAGGACTTAGAATAATTTAGCTGTTAGTTTTGTACAACGAATTGTATTAAGTGTTTCTTTGTGAGCGATCTTGCTCTAGTATTCAAACTTTTTTTATTGTAAATAAAGTGTTCATCTTACGTATATGTAAGACCGTCATTTGTCCATTGATTAGGAATCTAACTGAGCTGGGAGAAACAAGCAGTACTTACCAGGATCTTAGCAAGTCAGATTAGGCCCAGCAGTCAGAAATCAAATATCGTCTAATTCACCATCAGTCAGACGAGGCGAGCCGACCGTAGTTACCACTTCATCACCACCGGCGACGTTGTCACAGCAACACTATAAAGTTTCCGGTAGTGAAGCGGGAGCATAGATCTTAGTAAGTGATCCCGATTCTCGAAGAGGCCACGCCTCCAAAATCTTCAATATGTTCACAAGGAGCTTGCCCAATTACGTATTCAGAAGGATACATAAGCTGTGGAGCATGTAGTTAATGTAATAGATGGGGTTCTGGCTAACCAATGGAATGAACGAGAGCTAACAAGTTTATCAACTGGGATGCATGCAACAGCTTCGTGAGTAGTGGCTGTGTGTCTAACAGTAAAATGGAATTCTTTGATCCACGTCAGAAGCTGAAACTTAGGACATTTAACAGCCCGATACACAAGATTAAGCCACATACCAAAGGAAAAGTAATTTCGCTGACGCTGGATCGCTTTTCGCTCGAATGCCTATCTTGGGTCAATACAGGAAAATTGATCTAAAGATTGTGTTCAGGTTTCCACTAGTACCACTGCCTTGGTCTCTAGCTGATGAATACGGCCAACCTAGGAAAACTAACAAAGCACAGCTCTTTAATCATCTGACGAAGACCATTCCTGTATTGGAAACATATCCACAGGGTACCATGAGGATATATGATGGCATGGCTGTTATCCAGAAATTCAGGCCTTCCACTGGTGTAGCATTTGGTATTCTTGCACAAAAGATCTTTGAAATCGTAAGTAGCACTCCCAGTAAGAGAGTTGATGTGGTATTTGATGCATACCGAAAAAATGTTGAAAGAGCATAGCTATCTCACGCCACAAATACGACATCAGACATCGTCTATAAGAACATTATTGCAGGATATCCAATAAAATCTTGGCACAAATTTGTCAGTCATTCCTCCAATAAAACAGAAGTGATGAAGTTTCTTTCTCAAGAATGGCAGACCCCGGAATTCCTGGAAAGGTTAGGAGATCGGATTTTGTTTATTACATCAGGTGCCAAATGCTGGAATCTCTGTTCTTCTGTAGTTGAAGTTGTAACAGACCTATTTTCTACACAGGATGAGGCGGACACCCGAATACTTCTCCACGCAATGCATGCATATAAGTCATATTCCTTCCCAATAGTTGTCCACGCAGATGACACATACGTCTTTATCCTTCTGCGTAGTCATAATAACAGCTTGAAGGAGAACGTGCTCATGAAAGTTGGCAAAGGGCACAAAAACGCATCCTTCAAATAGACACAGTCATCGCCAATTTGAAGAGTATCAATGGCAAAGAAATTGATATTTAAGCCGTACATACATTACATTAATTGGCTCCATGCGATCACGTGTGTGGTAAAGGAAGGTTAAAGTCTCTGAAACTGCTAATAAAAAGTCCAATGTATGTCAAGGCCTTGATGGCACTTGGAAGCACTTGGGTAACCTCGGATAACATATTTATTACCTTAGAAGAATTTGTGTATGACATTTATGGAAAGAAGTTAGGTGGTGTACATTTATTACGTTATCAATAACATTGTGTGATAGGTGGCAAAGTAGAAGCACAAGCGTTACCACCGTGCCAGTCATTATTAAAGCTACATGTTCAGCGAGCCAATTACCAGGTTGCTATTTGGAAAAGAGCATTAGTAGCAAAGCCTGACGTCCCACCCCCTCAAGGACATGGATGGCAAATCAATAATGGAGAAATATCAATCGAATGGCTGAATAGTAGCCCAGATCCTGACGAGATCTTAGAGCTTTTGTCATGTGATTGCAAGAAATGCACGTTGGACAATTGTTGTTGTCTTAAGGCTGGTCTGAAGTGTATTGAAATGTGGAAAGAGGAGAGTGGCCATATGTTCCCTGAGAATGAAGAGATTGACAACAATAATGTTAACGATGCTGATGTAGATGACGAAGATGATTAAGCAGTCTGTGAGATGCTTACAGTAATCATTGTAGTGGTTCAGTTGTGTGCAAGGTAATTAGAGTTGCCATATGAAAATTTGAAACATTTGGGAAAGGTTCTAATAAACAGGAGCCCACACATTATTCTTATTTTGTATTATTTTCAAAATTCTCATGTGAATGTAATCCATATGTTCGATATAATAAGTAAATACAGTCAAATCTGTCAATGACTGTCGCTACATGGGCAATAAAAAGATAACTAAAGAGAGGCGATTGCTTAATACAACTCATTTACTATGGTAGATAGCGTTTAGGTCCAAAAGATAGCGCCTCTCTAAGGCAGAGGATTATCAAACCACCAGTCTGAAAGATATGTCGTCTTTTGGAACCAGCACAAGTGTCCGTTTTATACAGATTTAAAAGTATTATTTTCATAATTATCTCAAGTTTATTGATCAAGACGTTCAATATATAAGTGAGGAATAATAGAACCTAATCATTCAAACCTAATTGCCTAATTTTGATTAAAAATAATCCCAAAACTGCACAAATAACATTAAAAAACAATTTTGTCATGCCTCACCATTGCTGCCATTTTGAATTTATCCAGAATTCCTTAAATGTTTGGTCATTTGCATGGGCTTCAAATGTGCACAATTCTATTGGCTATATTGTGTTAAACGTTGAGTCTGCAGTTTAATTCGATTCTATTAAAGTAATTAAAAATTATATGTGTAATTTGACCTTAGCCTGTCGACCCCGCCCACCCCAACCACCTAAAACGGTGAAAATCGTGGGTGGGCTGGCCGGCTGGCTGGCTGGTTGTTTGTGCGTGCGTGTGTGCAAGCGTGTGTGTGTGCGTGTGTGCGTGCGTGCGTGTGTGCGTGCGTGCGTGCGTGCGTGCGTGCGTGCGTGCGTGCGTGTGTGCGTGCGTGTGTGTATAGATGGATAGATAGATGGATGGATGAATGGATGGATAGTGTGTCTGGGTGGTTGGCTAGCTGGCTGGGTGGATGGATGGGTGGCTGCCTGGACGATTGGACGGACCGATGCATGAATGAAAAAAATGGATGGATGGATGGATGGATGGATGGACAGTGGTGGCGGTGGTGTTGGGTGAGTGCGTGCGTGCAAGCGTGCGTGCGTGTGTGCGTATGTGCGTATGTGCGTGCGTGCATGCGTGCGTGCGTGCGTGCGTGCGTGCGCGCGCCTGTGCGTGTGCGTTGATGGATGGATGGGTGGATGGATTGATGGATGGATGGATGGATGGATGGATGGATGGATGGATGGATGGATGGATGGATGGATGGATGGATGGATGGATGGATGGATGGATGGATGGATGGATGGATGAATAGATGGGTGGTGGTGGTGGGTGGGTGTGTGCGTCCGTGCGTGCGTACGTGTCTGCGTTCTTGCACGCGTGCGTGCCTGCGTGCGTGCATGCATGCGCGCGTGTGGATGGATGGGTGAATGAATGGATGGGAGCGTGGGTTGTTGGTGGATGGATTAATTCAGTACTTGCTTAATAAATTTAGTACATGAGTCCTGAGTCTGGTCCGGATCCGAGTCGGTCTTTTAATATGTGAGTCTGCGCCCGGGTTCATATTTTAGTATGAGTCTGGGTCTGTGCCCGTCCTTTAGTATATCGCCTGTTTGTGCGCCCGGAGCTGTATCTAAAACAAAACTGCCGATCAAATTCGGTTCAAATTTCAACACGACAACGGATCTTAACGGATCTTACTGTGAAAGGAAGAACGAGATCGGATCAAATTCTCTATCTATGATTATATCCTGAACTGGTGGGCAGGTTCGGCTCAAATTTAAGTATTCCGTAGCGTTGGGCATTTTCTGCATTCTATGAAGTCTATTTCTTCCTTTCTTTCTTTCTTTCTTTCATTCATTCGTTCATTCATTCATCCATCCATCTATCCATCACGTTCGCCCGCCTACCCACCCACGCATTTATTTATTTATTTATTTATTTATTTATTTATTTGTTTATTTGAGCTTTGGTTCTTTCATAATTTCCTTCATTCTTTCTTTATTTATTTATTTACCAGGCACTAATTGATGTTGCTAAAGGGAATATGGTGTCAGCATACAGTTCTGTGCAGACATCCAAGACACTCTCTATTATCAGTATCTTTTTAGGAGTGGTCACCATCATCAGTGTCGTCATTATTATTACATTTAGTACTGGTGTTAATTGATGCTGAGGATGTGTAGCACCAAAAGCAGTTTTGTCAGCCGTTTCCACATGGTTAGCCATTACCATGGGGATTAATAAAATCCAAAAGAATAAATGGTGGGAAAGGTGTCCGGAAGCCATTTTACAAAATGGCGGTTAAAGTATAGAGATGAGGTTAAATTTTCCGTTCAGAAAGTATAGAATATATTATTAATAATATGTACTTACTAGATAACTTAAACAGTATAGAATATGTTCATTACATCATAATGAACCAATTATATTGCAGGACTAGTGATTATGGTGTCGATATTTGTTCCTTTAAGTCAGGGTTCGAACCCCAATCCATCGTCTTGTCTTTCAGTTTCCACTTTTGAGCGTAAGATTTGAAATTTTTTCTGTATTTTAGCTGCCATTCTGTAAAATGGCCAGCAGATATCTTTCAAACCATTTATTTTGTTAGAGGATGAGATTTTATTAATCTCCAGTAAAGTTGACACTTTTGTCAGCCGTGTCCACATTCAGCCATTTTTTGCTCTAAGCCTAACATGCTGATGCTTTACTCTATCGTTGGCCGTCAAACCTCGATTTCATGCACACTTAGTGATTATTTCTGACATTTGCACTGACAAGGGTCTGTATATAGCAAACTTGATTCAACGCATTTACGATGTCTACATTCATGCACAGATTTGCACTAACATTTGATAAGCTCTGAGAACACTTAGATGCTTGTGGTAGAATCATCCATACTCGTTGCCACATAGAGTTTGATAAAATCCACCCCAATGGACCATTCCAGTCAGCTTATCCATCCATCATCTAACGTCATATGAGTGACGTGTAGGATGATGTCATAATTAATAATGGCGTGAATGACTCGATTAAGTCCATCTGTACCGCTTAATAGTCCGACACGTTACCATTTAATAAACATTACGTTCAATATTTTGAAACTAATTTGACTGGACGCTGTTGCTCTTCTCGAAACAGGATGCAATTCTAGTTTTATCACAGATATGAGCACATTCTCCACATATAGTCATGAACCTCATGCGCAACGCTGAAGATATGCCAGGCGCCACGGCTGCACCTTCAAATATGTTTAATCAAAATTATGTACAACAACTGCATCAACTATCAAAGGATTTCAGTAAATCAGACTAGATTTCCTTGTAAACGTACCCGTGTTGTGACAGGGAATGTGAGTAACGCTGTGCCTTTCTCCCGATGTAACCGGAACAGCAGCATGATTATTTCAGTCCTTAAGCATAATATCCTGAAAATGAGATGCTGGTAAATTTTTAATCATATTTTGCCACCATGGCTCAAAACTAACAGAAGTATCACTTTCGCTAAATGCATGCTCGCTGCAACATACAAAGTGTCAGGGCAGTCACTTGGTAGCAGTGTCTTGCGCGAGGTATATGTGATCTTTTGAGGCATGAGTCAGTCGTACCAGCTGTCGCCACAATAGTGCGGCAGTTGAACCGAAAAAAAACCCGGAAATAATTGCTATCAATCTGGTTTTGATCTCGTTGGAACCGGAATTTCATCCTCTATAACATATCCAAAATCCGCAAAAATACGTTTTGGGGAAATCTTAAAATATGCAAATTAATTAATTAATATGCGTATAACGAGCTTTGTGTGGTATAAAACATTTAATCTGTCATATCATGAATGTATTTGTTATCTAACTTGTTTTATATTACCTGATTCATATACCATATATGATAAAATAAAAATATAACTATCCGCTAATTAAATTAAAATAAATTAAAATAACTAATATGCAAATTAGTTAATTAAAAGTACATATTCGCACCAAATGCTTGAAAATAAAATTGCTAAATGGGTGTACTTTTAGAGGCTAAATTGTGTATCTAAATGTAAATGCAACGAAATAAATCTTAGCATAAGATGATTTCATATCATACAAATTAGTATAATAGCATTGCGGACAAAAGTTCAGGACTTTAATCTTTATAGTTGTCAAGTTGAACTCGTGTCTCTAATTCAGTTTCACAACTTTAAAAATGATATTAATTAATATGTAATGAATCCACTTACCGTGGATTAGGATTCGTAATCGGACCAAGGGTATTGAATGTATTGTCATTAGTTTTGGATACGTCAGTGATCGCGTTGCATTTATCGACCTGGCTATACCAACGCGAAAGCGCACCACTAAGTGTCGCATAGTCAATGCATATGGGTCAACTACCGAAAGGGCCAAAGAGAATCCAGCTATATTAGATTCCTTCTATGCAGAACTGAGCTCCGCCATTACTATCCCAGCTAGATGGCACCTGTTCGTGTGTGGCGATTTCAACTCTAAGCTGGGTAAACTCGGCATTGCCGACAAAAGTTCAGGACTTGCATGGGATCGTATGGAGAGGGCACACGCAACAGCAATGGAGATGCACTGGTGGCATTCCTTAGTTCCAATGGGCTATTTGGCACAAATACAGCTTTCAAATACGCATGCCTCCACCGGACAACATGGACTGGACACATTGCTGATCGCAAAGCCCGTAAAGGTTCTAAGGCTACAAAAGCTGTCTTCGATCAAATAGATTTCATACTATGCAAGACAGCAGCAAAACCCCTGCTTCGGGATGCTCGTTCCTATGGAGGAACAGACCTCAATTCTGACCATAAACCAGTCATTACACGCCTCAATATGAACCAGCTCTACCTAATCTACGTCTGCGCATCTATCAAAGTGGCCAAAGTGAAGATCGCAGCAAGCTACGCCAGGAACGCAATAACATTCTGCGCCACATTAGCGAATGCTTAAAAGATCTTGCTATCCAGCAAGCAGACGCCCTAGCAGATGAAATCACCGCCACGGATGATTGCCAAAAATGTTTCGGGCAGCCCGAGCCCTGAGAGTTGCTGACTACCACTAACTGTACACAACTCTGAAGGACACTTTATCGGGACTGAGCGGGGAAAAACCGAGGCAATTCGAGAATGGTTCAGGGAACAGTTCACTGACCACGATGATGAGCCCTTGCACCCATTCTCAGGAGACCCTAGGCCATTACTAACACCACTTAATACAGCAGAGGGTGAGAAGACACTTAAAGCGACTTCACCGGATCATGTCAAAGTGGCTTCAAACGTGGACGTAGCTGCACAGACATTGTATGGGCTCAACGCATGCTTGTGTCGGTAGTCATGTCCAAACACTGGGATTTCCACAAAATTGGCATTGACATGTCACGAGCCTTCGACACGCTCAAAGATCCTATATGTACTACGCCAGGACAATTGCAATGAAGATGATCTACGACTAGTGAGACTACTCCTTGCAGACACCAAGCTGAGAGTACGAGTCAAGTCCGGGAAGTCTGTAGAGTTTGAGACATCAATCCGCTCCCCACAGGGAGATGGTATATCCGCTGTGCTCTTCACCTGTTACCTGGCGGCTGCATTGAAATCCGTGCGTGAAAACTCCACAAGACCAATCCCCGTGCCGTCAATACTGGGCATGCCGACGATGTGGACTTTATAGATAAGGAAAAGAAACCCCTTGACGAACTTCTCCCAATAGCTGCAAGCAAACTAAAAATTGAGAATCTCATTATGAATGAATCCAATGTAGCTGTAGGATGTTTCTACTACTACAGCCGCAGAATACCGTAATCATACATACATGTAATGAAATCATCGTATGGTAAGATTTATTTGGCATCCTTACATCCAGGCACATAATTTAAACCTCTAAAAGTATATAATGTAACATTTAATTTCCAAGAATTTTGGTGTGAATATGCACCTGGAACACATACGAACCGAGAAACTAAATATGATACATTATTTGTGATCTAATTACTATATTCATAATTCCATAGTACTATAGACCTGTGCTATATCCTATTGAACATTTAAAATCTAGTTTGAAGCAATGGCTGCCAGTCAAATTAGTTTCAACACCCTCAAGACCTTTATGAATGGTGATTTTGAAATTGAGACAATAATATTTCAGGGATAAAAGCACACATCACATGGTAATACATCGTTTGAGATGTATCCTTGAATACGTAAAAGTGGAACTGTTGCTAATGTTTTGGTTGAGATAGATTTTAATGGTAGTGTAGCTTTGATAATTAAATGCATATTAACTTTAGAGGAGTTACTCAGGAATCGTATACACATATTTTTATCCAATTATCAATGTATCATATTCACTTTCATTATCATCATCATAAACAATACGTTCTATCATGTTCATACATCCTTCACCAATTACCACATGCCGAAACCTGCGGCCATTTTTACAACATGAGCATACCATTGTTACACATGAATTTTTTTAAGAAGATTTGTTCTCACACTGAATAACTTTGAGGATGTATTTGTGGTCCACATTCTAAGCCAGTTGCAACAGGTGTTAATTTCTGATTTTTAAGCTTCCATCCCCATTATGTATGATCGAGTGTGCTAAGCATTAGGTTTTTCCATTGTACAATTTGAATGTGTACTCTTAGACAATGGTAGGCAGCTGCTCGCTCAGTTTCTGCCATCCGCATGTACAAAACGTACCTCAGCCCATTCAATGTGTCAGTCGGCTTCTATCCATACAGGATTACCAATAGCTTCAACCCAACCTCGCTAACCTCACCTTCTTTTGTGCAGTGTCATATGTACCGAATTCATCACTCAGTTTCCGGATCACTTGAATATTTAACCATCTTTAGAATAGCAGCTTTACCTTGACCGAGCAAAGCTGAAGATGTGTCACAGCCACCCCATGTGTGAATAAATAACAACCGATGACCGATCTCATTGCCCCGATGTGCACATACATCCCGGATACTGCAGATCTTCTGGCTTTTCCTTTGACCTTTCTTTCCCTCTGATCTCCGAAATATGTCTGATAAGTCAGGTCTAAAATGGTACCGGAGGAGCACAAGAATATCAGTGTGACAGTGTCATCAGCTACTAGTCACAGACAGATTATTTACATATGCAAGTTCTATGGCCGATGATACTATCAATGTGTTCGCATCATCTACTGCTTAGCGTACATTATGATTTTCAGCTACAATGTAATGTGCAAGTAATGATATGAATTGATTCTTATTTTCCTCATTTGCAAGAAAGACTTTCTAGCTTGCATGCACCACAGCAGACTCATTGATCTTCACGTATGCAGCTGACCTTTCTGATTTCCGTTGATGCGGATGGTCTTTAGTTGATGATCCATCACAATAGCCATCAAAGACAAAAACAGATTGCTTGTCTCAAGATGAACTACATGTTGACCTACTGTGAGGCTTTTTTCAGACTAACTAGCGTCTTTACTTGATCAGCTTACTTTAGCAAAGCGTCAGAAACTTTGATGTTATCAAACTTCTTTTGTATTTTGGCTTTAACCTCTTCATCTGGATCGTAGTTGATTCCAACATGACCACCAGCAGTTAGGCCAGATGTCAGGCATCGCAACCTTTCTTCATCTATGTCAAATGGTTCATAGGTATCAAATCAGTCAATAGCACTGATAAGTTTTTGGAAGTCATGGTTGAGTCTTGATTTTCCCACCTCAACATGTTGCGTGCATGTTATGCTTTGAAGTTTAGTCAAAGAAGTCATAGCATGATGTTGGCCCAGGTGACACGAACAGACTCTGTAATTCTTCGTGCTCAATAACAAGATCTGTCTGACTCCAATATCCAGCCCAATATCTGTTAGATTTGCGTACTGTGTGATATCCACGAATCATAAACTCATCATATAACCATGGGTATGTATTCGACAATTGAAGCATAAGTTGACGATACAGACGAGTGGAGGTTGCATAATTGCTATGGCCGGTCACTGCAAACATGTTGATCATATGGCTGACTGAAATAGGATGCAAATGCCAATCACCTGTCCGTTCGGCTCTTATAAATAGTTTGAGGTGTCAATGTATGTGATGTACTGAAGCCACAACTTAGCAGTTCTAGAATTGGTTGCAAGCATGTATTTGTACTTATCCATTGACTCTTGTAATTTCTGCAGTGCTTTAGATTCGGTGACACCCTCTATAGTGTCTTGTTTCTGCACAACACCCTCATATAGATCGCACAACTGTATGTCTTCCTCTTCTAACTTTAAACGTAATTCTTCATTCAAAATATTATCAATTTGGGCACTTGCGACATATATACTATTTAACAAATTAGCACGATCTTCACTTCTCACATTTTAACACACACATTATGAACAGTTCGCATGCAAAAAATCTCCAATATCACACCAGTACCATTTTATTTTGAAAATCTGACTCGACCAGAACATTAGCAACAGTTTAACGTTTAGGATACATCTCAAATGACACATTCCCATCAGTTTCACTGTGACGATCTGTCTCAACTAGAATCTTACCAACATCTTGACTTTGAGGATCTCTATCAAATGAATCACTATTAAATTCTGACTCAACCAAATTACTGTGATAAGCTGCCTGAAAGGAAATGTTATTAACGGGATCACTTTGAGGATCCATCAATATGTACAATTCCGCAGGTGCTCCAAACTCCAGCTATTTAGACAATTCAGTAAATGCTTTCATCATTTCCTGGTTCTCAGGCCGACCAATTGGTTTGACAAATTTTCAGTAAACATAATTGTAAGCTAGCGATTTCAAACGATGAACCTTTTATTCTATAATGTTCTAAACTGAACCGAAATGATTTTCATTAGTCGATTTTAAAACAAGAACCTAAACAAATTTAAGAAAGGAATTTTGAGTACGTCAAGATAAGGCCAGAAATTTAATTTATTGAAAATGAATTCGTCAGCTTTACGGGATCTTTAATTCGTTGTATATTAGGTGTTGAATGGCGGACAACTTTGTCAGAGTGAGAGGGAATCACAACAAGATAGTGGTTGCAGGTAGACTCATTTTTTCCATATTACTTTCAAGTAAGTCTATATAAATCTATGAAATCTAATTTATTTTTAAATTTCAAAAACTAAATATAATACCTTCGCAAATGTTATATAGAGAAAGAAAATCACAAAGAAAACATGACAACAATTCAAAAAAAAGTTCTAGTGCAATCAGAAACCTTCCATCACCCAAGGTGATAGGTATAGTTAAACCAATACAACAAAATACCTTACTTTTCCACTAGATCTTATAACCCATATAAACCATATTAATCACTTCCATATATTTCCAAGATCACTTCCACATAATAATTTTCAAATTTTATTTATCCTTAATTATCAAAAAGTCCTAAAATGTTGACATTAACCCAGATTTCAGAATTTAAATGTTCAAAATGTCACTTCCTAAATGGTCGAGAAAATATCCAACTGCACGTCTCAATTCAACCCTCTACATTGGCCGAAAACTGTTCTTCTTTACCCCAAGAACTTTAAATTTCTACGTCATTCCAAAGACAATCTGTCTCAACCACACATTATGGTCGTACAAGTAACGGTTAAGGGTAACAAAAAAACCTGTAGCTGTTGTAATTTAGAGGACGCACATGGCCTCAGTCAACATATGATAGCGCAACGGCCCTCCTATGCCGCTCCACCAATTGGAGATGTGTTGTCAGCTGGATTACAATATGGCGAATGCAAGTGGTTCTGCCTATCGCAGACAACAATCGCGAACTATTTTTCTAAATCTCACACACAAGGCAAAATAGTTCCAGCTTTAACCAATCATACAGACACCATGCCATTGTTTTGCAGTTATCTACCAATGCCTATCTTGAACACAGCCCTTGCCGTACAATTTGCAAGAATTTTCCTGTAAATCAGTGATATATTCCTACGCCGGCAGTGCAGATGGCTATTGCACAGACTCATGCATGAAATGACATCCACGCGCATACGTCATCAGACTTAAAGTCACCATACCGCAACAAAAATATGAAAAATTTTAAAATAATGAAAACAATGACAACCATTGTGCCGCAGTGACTTCACCAGCGGTGAAATCATTCCGTCACAATATGATCAAACCTCTTGTGGGTCTCCGTGCGTATGGTACACCGCGAATATTACGAAAATATGGTGTGCACTCATATGTATTTTGTAGGGTTTCTCCAAAAGGGAATTTTGCAGATTTTGGATAAGATATAGAGCAACAAATTCCGCTTCGAACGACCCCATAACCAGCTTGATACCAATTTTTTCCGGGTCCGACCCTAATTCTACTGCACTACAACTGATTCTGTCAATGCGTCTGTCCAGCCTGAACATTCGAGATCACCTAATGCATTCCATAGACATTTTTCTAAATGGAGACCACCGCATAATGATTACAAATCTATCGTCCCTATATAGAACTGGATAGGTCCACTGTATGTATTTACAAACGGCAACCATTGGAGATAGGCAGTAACAGCGCAAAGTCGAATTAGTTTCAAAATATTCAACAACACAGTTTAGTTTTAAAATATTCAGCAACAGCTTATCTGTATGTTTTTACTATTTAATAAACTTCCTGATGAAGATTTTGAGACTAATTTGACTGAGCGTTGTTGCGGCCATTGGCAGCAACATCTCCCAGTCCAATTAGTTCCAAAATATTCAACAGGTTACCTGTATAGTTTTCTGAAAATTGATCGTCAGGGTTTTCAGGGACCGATCGATCACAACCTGAGCGAGTTGTGGGTCGAGCTTAGCCAGAGATGGGCGGAGCATAGCTAAAAACTGGTACGGTCCTTGATCAGGTTTTGGAATATCAGCCATTTCACTTTCACATGTTGACCAGATACCATTTCGACAAACTCTACGTTTGACGAGATTTAGCAAAGCGTCCCAAGTCTTCGGTATATTGTCTAGGCTTCTTCTCTTGGCGAATAGTCCATGCCATGCATCAGTGACCTTCTGAAGGTGTCGTGTTTTGGCATAGAGTACAAGTCAGAAGCTCAATATCTTGGAAGCGTGTCGAAGAAGAGTCGAGAGGAGCAAACGGGTGGCGGTACATATACCGGATAGGCGGGGCATAGCTAAAACTGGATTTTTCTATTTCGACACGCATTTACATTACGCTTGATTTATAATAACGCTTTCGTGGGTAGACGCGTTCACGAGGGGCCTCTCATTTTCTTGGATACATTCACCATATCGACACATGATACTGATAGAATTTGCTATATTTTCTAAAGTGTACTGGACTGGTATAGATATAATATTATGTAGAAATATACATTAATGTTATCAAACTGTCTGTTATCGTTCTATGTTCCCGGAGTATTTTATTGTTCCGTCAATTCACCTTTCTAGAGTATATATTTATCAATTTGACGTCATAATCAACTACGTGACGTGTAGAATGGCGTCATAATGAATATCGTCATTACGACGTCATGAATGACGTAGATATGTACGTCACGAAAGCATATTTGAAGACGTACTATGCGCTGTTGTACGAATTGTATGTATTTACTATTTAATCAATATTTTGTTCAATATTTTGAAACTAATTTGACTGAGCGCTGGTGCTGCCATAGGCAGCAACAGCACCCTGTCAAATTAGTTACAAAATATTCAACAGCTTACCTGTATGGTTTTCAGCAAATTGATAGTTAGGGCATTCCGGGATCGATCAATCGCACCGCGGCGAAGTGTGGGTGGAGCTTAGCTAGAGGTGGGCGGGGCATGGCTAAAACTGGAAAGGTCCTTTCTGACATATAGACGTACTATGTGTGGTACAACGATTGTGAATTCCATTCTCACAGGGTCCTCGCTCTTCACGCTCAACAGCAACACTCCAGTGACGGAAGCAAAACACCACGGCGCCCATAACGCCACCACTCAATAACCCCACGCTCACTACCAACATATGTGCCAAATGATTTACTAGAAACAAATGTTTTACCCAAATGTTCGTAGTGTGCGCGTGATGTTTGACTGAAACACACGTTTCATAGCAGAACGTTTTGGAAATAAAACCTGTTTGATATTTTTGAAAATGTTTCGGTTAAAAACATCTGTTTCCGGCAGTCGGTTGAACGAAACAATTCTTGAAACATTATTTTACCTTCAACCAATCAGCGCCAGGGCAAAGTACTCACGTGACACCTCACATGAATGGCATGATAGCAAAATGATGAGTACCTAACCTTGGCGCTGATTGGGGAGACAATTGGGTTTCGGGTAGACGATTGGCCGTGGTGTTAGTGTGATCGACTGGTATCAGCCTGGCGGGGTTCAAATCCCTCAAGTAGAGTTGAGAGCGATAATGTGGTTGACGGGCGTGCAGTCGGTGGAAACAAAGGCACTAATAATAGACTGAAGTACAACCAACTGATATGGCGTGAATAGGACCTGGAATCAGAGACTCGATGGACGCCAATCAAACCAATAACTTCGGAGACAAGTGGCCGTGGTGGCTGACGAGCAATCAGTGGAAACATAGGGAATCTCCTTCACTGCTCGTTGTCGAGTCCACCCAGGAGTATAAATGGGTATCAGTGTAATTTATCCTGGGGAAGTTACCAATAATATACTGAAATAAGACCAGCCTAGATATGACTGGGACCTGGAATCAAAGACTCGATAGACGCCAATCAAACCAATAATTTCCTGCCGCTGATTGGTCGATTGAAAATAATGTTTTCGAGAATTATTTCGCTCAAAACGCACTGCCAAAAATACATGTTTTAACAGAGGTATTTTCCGAAATATCAAACAGATTTGATTTCGAAAACATTTGCCTTTACATTTTGAAACTAATTTGACTGGTTGCTGCTGCTGCCTATGGCAGCATAAGCGCCCAGTCAAATTAGTTTAGGAATATTCAATAGAAGGTTTATTAAATAGTAAAGACACACTTCGTACAACTTGCCGGACTAGTAAGCGTCTATCACGGACGTAGTCACGTATTTCACGACGTATTTGATTATAACGTCAGTATACATGAGATGTAGTTGATTTTGACGTCATATGATTGGTCGATAGACTGGATTCATACATTGCTCCCTTTGCATCAGGGCTAAAACACCAAGACCATGTGCTTCTGGATAGCGAGACTTTCAGGTAAATTAATCTCTGAATATTTCACAATGGACCTTTGCAGTTTTAGCAGTGCCCCGCCCATCTCTATCGCCTCTCTCATGATGGGATCGATCGGTCTCTAAACTCCCTGACTATCAATTTCCAGAAAGAAATGCATGTAAGATGTTGAATATTTTGAAACTAATTCGACTGTGTCCTGTTGCTGCCTATGGTACCTGAAAATAAACCGTCGGCTTAAAATCGATATGCCACATAATTGTAATAGTCATTTAGGCTATATGATATATAGTTGAAATACAATCAAAATCCATTATACTCATATTAGTCCAGTAAATCTAAGGTTTGACGGACAACTAATTACAACAATGAAACCACGGATATTTTGTGTATTTAGGTTTCAGAAATGATGCATAAAAATCTAATAACAGCCTTTGAGTGGAACATTTTGAATTCAAGATGGCTGCCAACATGGCCGTCAACCGGATATAATATGGCATATATATCGAGAACGATTCACTTTTGACCATATGAATGTATGACGAATAGATAGAAACATGTCCCCCAATCTACCGAAAAAGTATGTGTTCTGAATCCCAGGAACACTCCATGACGTCACAACCCAACGGTTAACAAAGCAATTAGATGTTTGTAAACCATTTCTATACACAGTAGCAATGTTTATTTCCTATTTTCATAGGAGTCATCATTTGACCTATATCTTGCTGGAGGAAACAAGCATGATATCTTTTTTCTTCTGTAGTTGATGTTGTAACAGACCTATTTTCTACACAGGATGAGGCGGACACCCGAATACTTCTCCACGCAATGCATGCATCTGAGTCATATTCCTGTCCAATAGTTGTCCACGCAGATGACACATACGTCTTTATCCTCCTGCTTAGTCATAATAACAGCTTGAAGGAGAACGTGCTCATGAAAGTTGGCACAGGGCCCAAAAACGCATCCTTCAAATAGACACAGTCATCGCCAAATTTGAAGAGTATCAATGGCAAAGAAATTGATATTTACGCCAGGTGTGGTAAACGAAGGTTAAAGTCTCTGAAACTGCTAATGAAAAGTCCAATGTATGTCAAAGCCTTGATGGCACTTGGAAGCACTTGGGTAACCTCAGATAACACATTTATTACCTTAGAAGAATTTGTGTGTGACATTTATGGAAAGAGGTTAGGTGGTGTACATTTATTACGTTATCAATAACATTGTGTGATAGGTGGCAAAGTAGAAGCACAAGCGTTACCACCGTGCCAGTCATTATTAAAGCGACATGTTCAGCGAGCCAATTACCAGGTTGCTATTTGGAAAAGAGCATTAGTAGCAAAGCCTGACGTCCCACTCCCTCAAGGACATGGATGGCAAATCGATAATGAAGAAATATCAATCGAATGGCTGAATAGTAGACCAGATCCTGAGGAGATCTTAGAACTTCTGTCATGTGATTGCAAGAAATGCACGTTGGACAATTGTTGTTGTCTTAAGGCTGGTCTGAAGTGTATTGAAATGTGGAAAGAGGAGAGTGGCCATATGTTCCCTGAGAATGAAGAGATTGACAACAATAATGTTAACGATGCTGATGTAGATGACGAAGATGATTAAGCAGTCTTTGAGATGCTTACAGTAATCACTGTAGTGGTTCAGTTGTGTGCAAGGTAATTAGAGTTGCCATATGAAAATTTGAAACATTTGGGAAAGGTTCTAATAAACAGGAGCGCACACATTATTCTTATTTTATATTATTTTCAAAATTCTCATTTGAATGTAATCCATATGTTCGATATAATAAGTAAATACAGTTAAATCTGTCAATGACTGTCGCTACATGGGCAATAAAAAGATAACTAAAGAGAGGCGATTGCTTAATACAACTCATTTACTATGGTAGATAGCGTTTAGGTCCAAAAGATAGCGGCTCTCTAAGGCAGAGGATTATCAAACCACCAGTCTGAAAGATATGTCGTCTTTTGGAACCACCACAAGTGTCCGCTCTATACAGATTTAAAAGTATTATTTTCATAATTATCTCAAGTTTATTGATCAAGACGTTCCATATATAAGTGAGGAATAATAGAACCTAATCATTCAAACCTAATTGCCTAATTTTGATTAAAAACAATCCCAAAACTGCACAAATAACATTAAAAAACAATTTTGTCATGCCTCAGCATTGCTGCCATTTTGAATTTATCCAGAATTCCTTAAATGTTTGGTCATTTGCATGGGCTTCAAATGTGCACAATTCTATTGGCTATATTGTGTTAAATGTTGAGCCTGCAGTTTAATTCGATTCTATTAAAGTAATTAAAAATTATATGTGTAATTTGACCTTAGCCTTTCGACCCTGCCCACCACAACCACCTAAAACGGTGACAATCGTGGGTGGGCTGGCCGGCTGGCTGGCTGGTTGTTTGTGCGTGCGTGTGTGCAAGCGTGTGTGTGTGCGTGTGTGTGCGTGCGTGCGTGCGTGCGTGTGAGGCTTTGCGTGTGTGCGTGCGTGTGTGTATAGATGGATAGGTAGATGGATGGATAGTGTGTCTGGGTGGTTGGCTAGCTGGCTGGGTGGATGGGTGGGTAGCTGCCTGCACGATTGGATGGACCGATGCATGAATGAAAAAAATGGACGGAATGATGGATGGATGGATGGATGGATGTGCGTGTATGCGTGCGTGCGTGCGTGCGTGCGTGCGTGCGTGCGTGCGTTCGTGCGTTCGTGCGTTCGTGCGTGCGTGCGTGCGTGCGTGCGCGCGCGCGTGCGCGTGCGCTGATGGATGGATGGGTGGATGGATTGATGGATGGATGGATGGATGGATGGATGGATGGATGGATGGATGGATGGATAGATGAATAGATGGGTGGTGGTGGTTGGTGGGTGTGTGCGTCCGTGCGTGCGTACGTGTCTGCGTTATTGCACGCGTGCGTGCCTGCGTGCATGCATGCGCGCGTGTGGATGGATGGGTGAATGAATGGATGGGAGCGTGGGTTATTGGTGGATGGATTAATTCAGTACTTGCTTAATAAATTTAGTACATGAGTCCTGAGTCTGGTCCGGATCCGAGTCGGTCTTTTACTATGTGAGTCTGCGCCCGGGTTCATATTTTAGTATGATTCTGGGTCTGTGCCCGTCCTTTAGTATATCGCCTGTTTGTGCGCCCGGAGCTGTATCTAAAACAAAACTGCCGATCAAATTCGGTTCAAATTTCAACACAACGGATCTTAACGGATCTTACTGTGAAAGGAAGAACGAGATCGGATCAAATTCTTTATCTATAATTATATCCTGAACTGGTGGGAAGGTTCGGCTCAAATTTAAGTATTCCGTAGCGTTGGGCATGAGCTGAAAAATGTTCTGCATTCTATGAAGTCTATTTCTTCCTTTCTTTCTTTCATTCATTCATTCATTCATTCATTCATTCATTCATTCATTCGTTCATTCATTCATTCATTCATTCATTCATTCATTCATCCATCCATCTATCCATCACGTTCGCCCGCCTACCCACCCACGCATTTATTTATTTATTTATTTATTTATTTATTTATTTGTTTATTTGATCTTTGGTTCTTTCATAATTTCCTTCATTCTTTCTTTATTTATTTATTTACCAGGCACTAAGTGATGTTGCTAAAGGGAATATGGTGTCAGCATACAGATCTGTGCAGACATCCAAGACACTCTCCATTATCAGTATCTTTTGGGGGGTCGTCATCATCATCAATGTCGTCATTATTATTACATTTAGTACTGGTGTTAATTGATGCTGAGGATGTGTAGCACCAAAAGCAGTTTTGTCAGCCGTTTCCACATGGTTAGCCATTACCATGGGGATTAATGAAATCTCATGATCCAAAAGAATAAATGGTGGGAAAGGTGTCCAGAAGCCATTTTACAAAATGAGGTTAAATTTTCCGTTCAGAAAGTATAGAATATATTATTAATAATATGTACTTACTAGATAAATTAAACAGGATAGAATATGTTCATTACATCAGAATGCACCAATTATATTGCAGGACTAGTGATTATGGTGTCGATATTTGTTCCTTTAAGTCAGGGTTCGAAACCCAATCCATCGTCTTGTCTTTCAGTTTCCACTTTTGAGCGTAATATCTTCTTTTTTTCTGTATTTTAGCTGCCATTCTGTAAAATGGCCAGCAGATATCTTTCAAACCATTTATTTTGTTAGAGGATGAGATTTTATTAATCTCCAGTAAAGTTGACACTTTTGTCAGCCGTGTCCACATTCAGCCATTTTTTGCTCTAAGCCTAACATGCTGATGCTTTACTCTATCGTTGGCCGTCAAACCTCGATTTCATGCACACTTAGTGATTATTTCTGACATTTGCACTGACAAGGGTCTGTATATAGCAAACTTGATTCAACGCATTTACGATGTCTACATTCATGCACAGATTTGCACTAACATTTGATATGCTCTGAGAACACTTAGATGCTTGTGGTAGAATCATCCACACTGGTTGCTACATAGAGTTTGATAAAATCCACCCCAATGGACCATTCCAGTCAGCTTATCCATCCATCATCTAACGTCATATGAGTGACGTGTAGGATGATGTCATAATTAATAATGCCGTGAATGACTATATTAAGTCCATCTTTATCGCTTAATAGTCCGACACGTTACCATTTAATAAACATTACGTTCAATATTTTGAAAGTAATTTGACTGGACGCTGTTGCTCTTCTCGAAGTTTAATCACAGATATGAGCACATTCTCCACATATAGTCATGAACCTCATGCGCAACGCTGAAGATATGCCAGGCGCCACGGCTGGACCTTCAAATATGTTTAATCAAAATTATTTACAACAACTGCATCAACTATCAAAGAATTTCAGTAAATCTGACTATATTTCCTTGTACACTTGCCCGTGTTGTGGCAGGGAATGTGAGTAACGCTGTGCCTTTCTCCCGATGTAACCAGAACAGCAGCATGATTATTTCAGTCCTTAAGCATAATATCCTAAAAATGAGATGCTGGTCAATTTTTAATCATATTTTGCCACCATGGCTCAAAACTAACAGAAGTATCACTTTCGCTAAATGCATGCTCGCTGCAACATACAAAGTGTCAGCGCAGTCACTTGGTAACAGTGTCTTGCGCGAGGTACATGTGATCAATCTGGTTTTGATCTCGTTGGAACCGGAATTTCATCCTCTATAACATATCCAAAATCCGCAAAATTCCGTTTTGGGGAAATCTTACAATATGCAAATTAATTAATTAATATGCGTATAACGAGCTTTGTGTGGTATAAAACATTTAATCTGTCATATCATGAATGTATTTGTTATCTAACTTGTTTTATATTACCTGATTCATATACCATATATGATAAAATAAAAATATAACTATCAGCTAATTACATTAAAATAAATTAAAATAACTAATATGCAAATTAGTTAATTAAAAGTACATATTCGCACCAAATGCTTGAAAATAAAATTACTAAATGGGTGTACTTTTAGAGGCTTAAATTGTGTATCTAAATGTAAATGCAACGAAATAAATCTTAGCATAAGATGATTTCATATCATACAAATTAGTATAATAGCATTGCGGACAAAAGTTCAGGACTTGCATGGAATCGTATGGAGAGGGCACACGCAACAGCAATGGAGATGCACTGGTGGCATTCCTTAGTTTCAATGGGCTATTTGGCACAAATACGGCTTTCAAATACGCATGCCGCCACCGGACAACATGGACTGGACACATTGCTGATCGCAAAGCCCGTAAAGGTTCTAAGGCTACAAAAGCTGTCTTCGATCAAATAGATTTCATACTATGCAAGACGGCAGCAAAATCCCTGCTTCGGGATGCTCGTTCCTATGGAGGAACAGACCTCAATTCTGACCATAAACCAGTCATTACACGCCTCAATATGAACCAGCTCTACCTAATCTACGTCTGCGCATCTATCAAAGTGGCCGAAGTGAAGATCGCAGCAAGCTATGCCAGGAACGCAATAACAGTCTGCGCCACATTAGCGAACGCTTAAAAGATCTTGCTATCCAGCAAGCAGACGCCCTAGCAGATGAAATCACTGCCACGGATAACCGCCAAAAATGTTTCGGACAGCCCGAGCCCTGAGAGTTGCTGACTACCACTAACTGTACACAACTCTGAAGGACACTTTATCGGGACTGAGCGGGGAAAAGCCGAGGCAATTCGAGAATGGTTTAGGGAACAGTTCACTGACCACGATCATCAGCCCTTGCACCCATTCTCAGGAGACCCCAGCCCATTACTAACACCAATTAATACAGCAGAGGGTAAGAAGACACTTAAAACACCTGAAAAATGGATGTGCATCTGGACCTGATGGCATGATCAATGAACTATTCAAATATGCAAGTGGCATTATCTCAAAACCGATCACGCACATAATCAATTTAGCTTTTATGCACCACATTCCCATCGACGCTGTAGGCCAAGGCATCCTTATCGCGCTACCCAAACCCAAGATGCCACCTGCCCCCCCCCCCCCACCAGCCAATCTGCTGCCCATTGTGCTCCTTAACAGCATACGGAAAATCCTATCCAATGTTACTCTATGCCGCATCCAAGACAAGATCGACGACTTCACCGGATCATGTCAAAGTGGCTTCAAACGTAGACGTAGCTGCACAGACATTGTATGGGCTCAACGCATGCTTGTGTCGGTAGTCATGTCCAAACACTGGGATTTCTACAAAATGGGCATTGACATGTCACGAGCCTTCGACACGCTCAAAGATCCTAGATGTACTACGCCAGGACAATTGCAATGAAGATTATCTACGACTAGTGAGACTACTGCTTGCAGACACCGAGCTGAGAGTACGAGTCAAGTCCGTGAAGTCTGTAGAGTTTGAGACATCAGCCCCCCAACAAGGAGATGGTCTATCCCCTGTGCTCTTCACCTGTTACCTGGCGGCTGCATTGAAATCCGTGCGGGAAAACTCCACAAGACCAATCCCCGTGCTGTCAATACCGGGCATGCCGACGATGTGGACTTTATAGATAAGGAAAAGAAACCCCTTGACGAACTTCTCCCAATAGCTGCAAGCAAACTAAAAATTGAGAATCTCATTATGAATGAATCCAAAACAGAGTTCACCCACATATACCTATATACAAAGCATGAAACTAAAGAAAATGACGATCCACTCCGTGGCGGCGAACCATGGAGGAAAAGTTCAAACCTGGGCTCACTGCTTTCCAGTACTGCTGACATTGTTGCACGCTGCATCATGGGGAACATAGCTTTCCAGACCTTCTGGAAGCTATGGATTCGTAGTTCAAAGATGCTCTTGGTATAAGGACTGCGTTTATACAATGCAACCTGCGTATCCTTGATGATGTATAACTGTAACAGCTGGGCAGCTCCAAAGGCAGCGCTAGACAAACTTGACGCCTGCCACCGCAAACACCTACGCTCCGTGACTGGACACCGATGGCCAGAGAGCATAATTTCCAAAGATGCACTATACAAGATGTGTAATACTCCGTCGCTGTCTGTAAAAGTCGCACAGCAAAGATGGTCCATGTTTGACCATGTGCTAAGGATGCCAGAATACACACCAGCACAGAGAGCCTTGGAATTCGGCCTACTCGGAGCCAGCAAATACAGAGACAGGAGTGGACGCCATTGCATAAATCTGCTAAGCGTGCTACGAGGTGAGCTCAAGAAAGTAGGATTAGGTACATACAAGTCAAGAACGGACCTGAGGAAGCTAAAGATCTTGGCTAAGGACAAGACACAGTGGGCAAAAGCGAAGAAGGACTGATTGTAGCTGTAGGATGTTTCTACTACTACAGCCGCAGAGTACAGTAATCATACATACATGTAATGAAATCATCGTATGGTAAGATTTATTTGGCATCCTTACATCCAGGCACATAATTTAAACCTCTAAAAGTATATAATGTAACATTTAATTTCCAAGAATTTTGGTGTGAATATGCACCTGTAACACATACGAACCGCGAAACTAAATATGATACATTATTTGTGATCTAATTACTATATTCATAATTCCATAGTACTATAGACCTGTGCTATATCCTATTGAACATTTAAAATCTAGTTTGAAGCAATGGCTGCCAGTCAAATTAGTTTCAACACCCTCAAGACCTTTATGAATGGTGATTTTGAAATTGAGACAATAATATTTCAGTGGTAAAAGCACACAACACATGGTAATACATCGTTTGAGATGTATCCTTGAATACGTAAAAGTGGAACTGTTGCTAATGTTTTGGTGGAGATAGATTTTAATGGTAGTGTAGATTTGATAATTAAATGCATATTAACTTTAGAGGAGTTACTCAGGAATCGTATACACATATTTTTATCCAATTATCAATGTATCATATTCACGTTCATTATCATCATCATAAACAATACGTTCTATCATGTTCATACATCCTTCACCAATTACCACATGCCGAAACCTGCGGCCTTTTTTACGACATGAGCATACCATTGTTCCACATGAATTTTTTGTAGAAGATTTGGTCTTACACTTAATAACTTTGAGGATGTATTTGTGCTCCATATTCTAAGCCAGTTGCAACAGGTGTTAATTTCTGAATTTTAAGCTTCCATCCCCATTATGTATGATCGAGTGTGCTTAGCATTAGGTTTTTCCATTGTACAATTTGAATGTGTACCCTTAGACAATGGTAGGCAGCGGCTCGCTCCGTTTCTGCCATCCATCCGCATGTACAAAACGTACCTCAGCCAATTCAATATGTCAGTCGGCTTCTATCCATACAGGATTACCAATAGCTTCAACCCAACCTCGCTAACCTCACCTTCTTTTGTGTAGTGTCATATGTACCAAACTCATCACTCAGTTTCCGGATCACTTGAATATTTAACCATCTTTAGAATAGCAGCTTTACCTTGACCGAGCAAAGCTGAAGATGTGTCACAGCCACCCCATGTGTGAATGAATAACAACCGATGAGCGATCTCATTGCCTCAATGTGCACATACATCCCGGATACCGCAGATCTTCTGGCTTTTCCTTTGACCTTTCTTTCCCTCTGATCTCCGAAATATGTCTGATAAGTCAGGTCTAACATGGTACCGTAGGAGCATAGGAGCACAAGAATATCAGTGTGACAGTGTCATCAGCTACTAGTCACAGACAGATAATTTACAGATGCAAGTTCTATGGCCGATGATACTATCAATGTGTCCTCATCATCTACTGCTTAGCGTACATTATGATTTTCAGCTACAAGGTAATGTGCAAGTAATGATATGAATTGATTCTTATTTTCCTCATTTGCAAGAAAGACGTTCTAGCTTGCATGCACCACAGCAGACTCATTGATCTTCACGTATGCAGCTGACCTTTCTGGTTTCCGTTGATGCGGATGGTATTTAGTTGATGATCCATCACAATAGCCATCAAAGACAAAAACAGATTGCTTGTCTCAAGATGAACTACATGTTGACCTACTGTAAGGCTTTTTTCAGACTAACTAGCGTCTTTACTTGATCAGCTTACTTTAGCAAAACGTCAGAAACTTTGATGTTATCAAACTTCTTTTGTATTTTGGCTTTAACCTCTTCATCTGGATCGTAGTTGATTCCAACATGACCATCAGCAGTTAGGCCAGATGTCAGGCATCGCAACCTTTCTTCATCTATGTCAAATGGTTCATAGGTATCAAATCAGTCAATAACACTGATACGTTTTTGGAACTCATGGTTGAGTCTTGATTTTCCCACCTCAACATGTTGTGTGCATGTTATGCGTTGAAGTTTAGTCAAAGAAGTCATAGCATGATGTTGACCCAGGTGACACGAACAGACTCTGTAATTCTTCGTGCTCAATAACAAGATCTGTCTGACTCCAAAGTGCAGCCCAATATATGTTAGATTTGCGTACTGTGTGATATCCACGAATCATAAACTTATCATATAACCATGGGTAGGTATTCGACAATTGAAGCATAAGTTGACGATACAGACGAGTGGAGGTTGCATAATTCCTATGGCCGGTCACTGCAAACATGTTGGTCATATGGCTGACTGAAATAGGATACAAATGCCAATCACCTGTCCGTTCGGCTCTTATAAATAGTTTGAAGTGTCAATGTATGTGATGTACTGAAGCCACAACCTAGCAGTTCTCGAATTGGTTGCAAGCATGTATTTGTACTTATCCATTGACTCTTGTAATTTCTGCAGTGCTTTAGATTCGGTGACACCCTCTATAGTGTCTTGTTTCTGCACAACACCATCATATAGATCGCACAACTGTGTGTATTCCTCTTCTAACTTTAAACGTAATTCTTCATTCAAAATATTATCAATATGGGCACTTGCGACATCTATACTATTTAACAAATTAGCACGATCTTCGCTTCTCACATTTTAACACACACATTATGAACAGTTTCACATGCAAAATCTATCTCCAATATCACACCAGTACCATATTTTGAAAATCTGACTCGACCAGAACATTAGCAACAGTTTAACGTTTAGGATACATCTCAAATGACACATTCCCATCAGTTTCACTGTGACGATCTGTCTCAACTAGAATCTTACCAACATCTTGACTTTGAGGATCTCTATCAAATGGCTCACTATTAAATTCTGACTCAACCAAATCACTGTGACAATCTGCCTGAAAGGAAATGTTATTAACGGGATCACTTTGAGGATCCATCAATATGTACAATTCCGCAGGTGCTCCAAACTCCAGCTATTTAGACAATTCAGTAAATGCTTTCAGCATTATTCTATAATGTTCTAAACTGATCCGAAATGATTTTCATTAGTCGGTTTTAAAACAAGAACCTAAACAAATTTAAGAAAGGAATTTTGAGTACGTCAAGATAAGGCCAGAAATTTAATTTGTTGAAAATGAATTCGTCAGCTTTACGGGATCTTTAATTCGTTGTGTATTAGGTGTTGAATGGCGGACAACTTTGTCAGAGTGAGAGGGAATCACAACAAGATAGTGGTTGCAGGTAGACTCATTTTTTCCATATTACTTTCAAGTAAGTCTATATAAATCTATGAAATCTAATTTATTTTTAAATTTCAAAAACTAAATATAATACCTTCGCAAATGTTATATAGAGAATGAAAATCACAAAGAAAACATGACAATAATTCAAAAAAAATTCTAGTGCAATCTGAAACTTTCCATCACCCAAGGTGATAGGTATAGTTAAACTAATACAACAAAATATCTTACTTTCCCACTAGATCTTATAACCCATATAAACCACATTAATCACTTCCATATATTTCCAAGATCACTTCCACATATAAATTTTCAAATTTAATTTATCCTTAATTATCAAAAAGTCCTAAAATGTTGACATTAACCCAGATTTCAGAATTTAAATGTTCAAAATGTCACTTCCTAAATGGTCGAGAAAATATTCAACTGCACGTCTCAATTCAGCCCTCTACATTGGCCGAAAACTGTTCTTCTTTCCCCAAGAACTTTAAATTTCTACGTCATTCCAAAGACAATCTGTCTCAACCACACATTATCGTCGTACAAGTAACGGTTAAGGGTAACAAAAAAACCTGTAGCTGTTGTAATTTAGAGGACGCACATGGCCTCAGTCAACATATGATAGCGCAACGGCCCTCCTATGCCGCTCCACCAATTGGAGAGGTGTTGTCAGCTGGATTACAATATGGCGAGTGCAAGTGGTTCTGCCTATCGCAGACAACCAGCACGAACTATTTTTCTAAATCTCACACACAAGGCAAAATAGTTCCAGCTTTAACCAATCATACAGACACCATGCCATTGTTTTGCAGTTATCTACCAATGCCTATCTTGAACACAGCCCTTGCCGTACAATTTGCAAGAATTTTCCTGTAAATCAGTGATATATTCCTACGCCGGCAGTGCAGATGGCTATTGCACAGACTCATGCATGAAATGACATCCACGCGCATACGTCATCAGACTTAAAGTCACCATACCGCAACAAAAATATGAAAAATTTTAAAATAATGAAAACAATGACAACCATTGTGCCGCAGTGACTTCACCAGCGGTGAAATCATTCCGTCACAATATGATCAAACCTCTTGTGGGTCTCCGTGCGTATGGTACACCGCGAATATTACGAAAATATGGTGTGCACTCATATGTATTTTGTAGGGCTTCTCCAAAAGGGAATTTTGCAGATTTTGGATAAGATATAGAGCAACAAATTCCTCTTCGAACGACCCCATAACCAGCTTGATACCAATTTTTTCCGGGTCCGACCCTAATTCTACTGCACTACAACTGATTCTGTCAATGCGTCTATATAGAACTGGATAGGTCCACTGTATGTATTTACAAACGGCAACCATTGGAGATAGGCAGTAACAGCGCAAAGTCAAATTAGTTTCAAAATATTCAACAACACAGTTTAGTTTTAAAATATTCAGCAACAGCTTATCTGTATGTTTTTACTATTTAATAAACTTCCTGATGAAGATTTTGAGACTAATTTGACTGAGCGTTGTTGCGGCCATTGGCAGCAACATCTCCCAGTCCAATTAGTTCCAAAATATTCAACAGGTTACCTGTATAGTTTTCTGAAAATTGATCGTCAGGGTTTTCAGGGACCGATCGATCACAACCTGAGCGAGTTGTGGGTCGAGCTTAGCCAGAGATGGGCGGAGCATAGCTAAAAACTGGTACGGTCCTTGATCAGGTTTTGGAATATCAGCCATTTCACTTTCACATGTTGACCAGATACCATTTTGACAAACTCTACGTTTGACGAGATTTA
Organism: Chaetoderma sp. LZ-2023a; assembly: GCA_034401795.1. Classification (NCBI taxonomy): domain Eukaryota; kingdom Metazoa; phylum Mollusca; class Caudofoveata; order Chaetodermatida; family Chaetodermatidae; genus Chaetoderma; species Chaetoderma sp. LZ-2023a. Next base: position 151,749,984 of record CM067372.1, on the reverse strand, counting down.
GCAAAGCGTCCCAAGTCTTCGGTATATTGTCTAGGCTTCTTCTCTTGGCGAATAGTCCATGCCATGCATCAGTGACCTTCTGAAGGTGTCGTGTTTTGGCATAGAGTACAAGTCAGAAGCTCAATATCTTGGAAGCGTGTCGAAGAAGAGTCGAGAGGAGCAAACGGGTGGCGGTACATATACCGGATAGGCGGGGCATAGCTAAAACTGGATTTTTCTATTTCGACACGCATTTACATTACGCTTGATTTATAATAACGCTTTCGTGGGTAGACGCGTTCACGAGGGGCCTCTCATTTTCTTGGATACATTCACCATATCGACACATGATACTGATAGAATTTGCTATATTTTCTAAAGTGTACTGGACTGGTATAGATATAATATTATGTAGAAATATACATTAATGTTATCAAACTGTCTGTTATCGTTCTATGTTCCCGGAGTATTTTATTGTTCCGTCAATTCACCTTTCTAGAGTATATATTTATCAATTTGACGTCATAATCAACTACGTGACGTGTAGAATGGCGTCATAATGAATATCGTCATTACGACGTCATGAATGACGTAGATATGTACGTCACGAAAGCATATTTGAAGACGTACTATGCGCTGTTGTACGAATTGTATGTATTTACTATTTAATCAATATTTTGTTCAATATTTTGAAACTAATTTGACTGAGCGCTGGTGCTGCCATAGGCAGCAACAGCACCCTGTCAAATTAGTTACAAAATATTCAACAGCTTACCTGTATGGTTTTCAGCAAATTGATAGTTAGGGCATTCCGGGATCGATCAATCGCACCGCGGCGAAGTGTGGGTGGAGCTTAGCTAGAGGTGGGCGGGGCATGGCTAAAACTGGAAAGGTCCTTTCTGACATATAGACGTACTATGTGTGGTACAACGATTGTGAATTCCATTCTCACAGGGTCCTCGCTCTTCACGCTCAACAGCAACACTCCAGTGATGGAAGCAAAACACCACGGCGCCCATAACGCCACCACTCAATAACCCCACGCTCACTACCAACATATGTGCCAAATGATTTACTAGAAACAAATGTTTTACCCAAATGTTCGTAGTGTGCGCGTGATGTTTGACTGAAACACACGTTTCATAGCAGAACGTTTTGGAAATAAAACCTGTTTGATATTTTTGAAAATGTTTCGGTTAAAAACATCTGTTTCCGGCAGTCGGTTGAACGAAACAATTCTTGAAACATTATTTTACCTTCAACCAATCAGCGCCAGGGCAAAGTACTCACGTGACACCTCACATGAATGGCATGATAGCAAAATGATGAGTACCTAACCTTGGCGCTGATTGGGGAGACAATTGGGTTTCGGGTAGACGATTGGCCGTGGTGTTAGTGTGATCGACTGGTATCAGCCTGGCGGGGTTCAAATCCCTCAAGTAGAGTTGAGAGCGATAATGTGGTTGACGGGCGTGCAGTCTGTGGAAACAAAGGCACTAATAATAGACTGAAGTACAACCAACTGATATGGCGTGAATAGGACCTGGAATCAGAGACTCGATGGACGCCAATCAAACCAATAACTTCGGAGACAAGTGGCCGTGGTGGCTGACGAGCAATCAGTGGAAACATAGGGAATCTCCTTCACTGCTCGTTGTCGAGTCCACCCAGGAGTATAAATGGGTATCAGTGTAATTTATCCTGGGGAAGTTACCAATAATATACTGAAATAAGACCAGCCTAGATATGACTGGGACCTGGAATCAAAGACTCGATAGACGCCAATCAAACCAATAATTTCCTGCCGCTGATTGGTCGATTGAAAATAATGTTTTCGAGAATTATTTCGCTCAAAACGCACTGCCAAAAATACATGTTTTAACAGAGATATTTTCCGAAATATCAAACAGATTTGATTTCGAAAACATTTGCCTTTACATTTTGAAACTAATTTGACTGGTTGCTGCTGCTGCCTATGGCAGCATAAGCGCCCAGTCAAATTAGTTTAGGAATATTCAATAGAAGGTTTATTAAATAGTAAAGACACACTTCGTACAACTTGCCGGACTAGTAAGCGTCTATCACGGACGTAGTCACGTATTTCACGACGTATTTGATTATAACGTCAGTATACATGAGATGTAGTTGATTTTGACGTCATATGATTGGTCGATAGACTGGATTCATACATTGCTCCCTTTGCATCAGGGCTAAAACACCAAGACCATGTGCTTCTGGATAGCGAGACTTTCAGGTAAATTAATCTCTGAATATTTCACAATGGACCTTTGCAGTTTTAGCAGTGCCCCGCCCATCTCTATCGCCTCTCTCATGATGGGATCGATCGGTCTCTAAACTCCCTGACTATCAATTTCCAGAAAGAAATGCATGTAAGATGTTGAATATTTTGAAACTAATTCGACTGTGTCCTGTTGCTGCCTATGGTACCTGAAAATAAACCGTCGGCTTAAAATCGATATGCCACATAATTGTAATAGTCATTTAGGCTATATGATATAGTTGAAATACAATCAAAATCCATTATACTCATATTAGTCCAGTAAATCTAAGGTTTGACGGACAACTAATTACAACAATGAAACCACGGATATTTTGTGTATTTAGGTTTCAGAAATGATGCATAAAAATCTAATAACAGCCTTTGAGTGGAACATTTTGAATTCAAGATGGCTGCCAACATGGCCGTCAACCGGATATAATATGGCATATATATCGAGAACGATTCACTTTTGACCATATGAATGTATGACGAATAGATAGAAACATGTCCCCCAATCTACCGAAAAAGTATGTGTTCTGAATCCCAGGAACACTCCATGACGTCACAACCCAACGGTTAACAAAGCAATTAGATGTTTGTAAACCATTTCTATACACAGTAGCAATGTTTATTTCCTATTTTCATAGGAGTCATCATTTGACCTATATCTTGCTGGAGGAAACAAGCATGATATCTTTTTTCTTCTGTAGTTGATGTTGTAACAGACCTATTTTCTACACAGGATGAGGCGGACACCCGAATACTTCTCCACGCAATGCATGCATCTGAGTCATATTCCTGTCCAATAGTTGTCCACGCAGATGACACATACGTCTTTATCCTCCTGCTTAGTCATAATAACAGCTTGAAGGAGAACGTGCTCATGAAAGTTGGCACAGGGCCCAAAAACGCATCCTTCAAATAGAGACAGTCATCGCCAAATTTGAAGAGTATCAATGGCAAAGAAATTGATATTTACGCCTGGTGTGGTAAACGAAGGTTAAAGTCTCTGAAACTGCTAATGAAAAGTCCAATGTATGTCAAAGCCTTGGTGGCACTTGGAAGCACTTGGGTAACCTCAGATAACACATTTATTACCTTAGAAGAATTTGTGTGTGACATTTATGGAAAGAGGTTAGGTGGTGTACATTTATTACGTTATCAATAACATTGTGTGATAGGTGGCAAAGTAGAAGCACAAGCGTTACCACCGTGCCAGTCATTATTAAAGCGACATGTTCAGCGAGCCAATTACCAGGTTGCTATTTGGAAAAGAGCATTAGTAGCAAAGCCTGACGTCCCACTCCCTCAAGGACATGGATGGCAAATCGATAATGAAGAAATATCAATCGAATGGCTGAATAGTAGACCAGATCCTGAGGAGATCTTAGAACTTCTGTCATGTGATTGCAAGAAATGCACGTTGGACAATTGTTGTTGTCTTAAGGCTGGTCTGAAGTGTATTGAAATGTGGAAAGAGGAGAGTGGCCATATGTTCCCTGAGAATGAAGAGATTGACAACAATAATGTTAACGATGCTGATGTAGATGACGAAGATGATTAAGCAGTCTTTGAGATGCTTACAGTAATCACTGTAGTGGTTCAGTTGTGTGCAAGGTAATTAGAGTTGCCATATGAAAATTTGAAACATTTGGGAAAGGTTCTAATAAACAGGAGCGCACACATTATTCTTATTTTATATTATTTTCAAAATTCTCATGTGAATGTAATCCATATGTTCGATATAATAAGTAAATACAGTCAAATCTGTCAATGACTGTCGCTACATGGGCAATAAAAAGATAACTAAAGAGAGGCGATTGCTTAATACAACTCATTTACTATGGTAGATAGCGTTTAGGTCCAAAAGATAGCGGCTCTCTAAGGCAGAGGATTATCAAACCACCAGTCTGAAAGATATGTTGTCTTTTGGAACCACCACAAGTGTCCGCTCTATACAGATTTAAAAGTATTATTTTCATAATTATCTCAAGTTTATTGATCAAGACGTTCCATATATAAGTGAGGAATAATAGAACCTAATCATTCAAACCTAATTGCCTAATTTTGGTTAAAAACAATCCCAAAACTGCACAAATAACATTAAAAAACAATTTTGTCATGCCTCAGCATTGCTGCCATTTTGAATTTATCCAGAATTCCTTAAATGTTTGGTCATTTGCATGGGCTTCAAATGTGCACAATTCTATTGGCTATATTGTGTTAAATGTTGAGCCTGCAGTTTAATTCGATTCTATTAAAGTAATTAAAAATTATATGTGTAATTTGACCTTAGCCTTTCGACCCTGCCCGCCACAACCACCTAAAACGGTGAAAATCGTGGGTGGGCTGGCCGGCTGGCTGGCTGGTTGTTTGTGCGTGCGTGTGTGCAAGCGTGTGTGTGTGCGTGTGTGTGCGTGCGTGCGTGCGTGCGTGTGAGGCTTTGCGTGTGTGCGTGCGTGTGTGTATAGATGGATAGGTAGATGGATGGATAGTGTGTCTGGGTGGTTGGCTAGCTGGCTGGGTGGATGGGTGGGTAGCTGCCTGGACGATTGGATGGACCGATGCATGAATGAAAAAAATGGACGGAATGATGGATGGATGGATGGATGGATGTGCGTGTATGCGTGCGTGCGTGCGTGCGTGCGTGCGTGCGTGCGTGCGTTCGTGCGTTCGTGCATGCGTGCGTGCGTGCGTGCGTGCGTGCGCGCGCGCGTGCGCGTGCGCTGATGGATGGATGGGTGGATGGATTGATGGATGGATGGATGGATGGATGGATGGATGGATGGATGGATAGATGAATAGATGGGTGGTGGTGGTTGGTGGGTGTGTGCGTCCGTGCGTGCGTACGTGTCTGCGTTATTGCACGCGTGCGTGCCTGCGTGCATGCATGCGCGCGTGTGGATGGATGGGTGAATGAATGGATGGGAGCGTGGGTTATTGGTGGATGGATTAATTCAGTACTTGCTTAATAAATTTAGTACATGAGTCCTGAGTCTGGTCCGGATCCGAGTCGGTCTTTTACTATGTGAGTCTGCGCCCGGGTTCATATTTTAGTATGATTCTGGGTCTGTGCCCGTCCTTTAGTATATCGCCTGTTTGTGCGCCCGGAGCTGTATCTAAAACAAAACTGCCGATCAAATTCGGTTCAAATTTCAACACGACAACGGATCTTAACGGATCTTACTGTGAAAGGAAGAACGAGATTGGATCAAATTCTTTATCTATAATTATATCCTGAACTGGTGGGAAGGTTCGGCTCAAATTTAAGTATTCCGTAGCGTTGGGCATGATCTGAAAGATTTTCTGCATTCTATGAAGTCTATTTCTTCCTTTCTTTCTTTCTTTCATTCATTCATTCATTCATTCATTCATTCATTCATTCATTCATTCATTCATTCGTTCATTCATTCATTCATTCATTCATTCATCCATCCATCTATCCATCACGTTCGCCCGCCTACCCACCCACGCATTTATTTATTTATTTATTTATTTATTTATTTGTTTATTTGATCTTTGGTTCTTTCATAATTTCCTTCATTCTTTCTTTATTTATTTATTTACCAGGCACTAAGTGATGTTGCTAAAGGGAATATGGTGTCAGCATACAGATCTGTGCAGACATCCAAGACACTCTCCATTATCAGTATCTTTTGGGGGGGCGTCATCATCATCAATGTCGTCATTATTATTACATTTAGTACTGGTGTTAATTGATGCTGAGGATGTGTAGCAACAAAAGCAGTTTTGTCAGCCGTTTCCACATGGTTAGCCATTACCATGGGGATTAATGAAATCTCATGATCCAAAAGAATAAATGGTGGGAAAGGTGTCCGGAAGCCATTTTACAAAATGAGGTTAAATTTTCCGTTCAGAAAGTATAGAATATATTATTAATAATATGTACTTACTAGATAACTTAAACAGGATAGAATATGTTCATTACATCAGAATGCACCAATTATATTGCAGGACTAGTGATTATGGTGTCGATATTTGTTCCTTTAAGTCAGGGTTCGAAACCCAATCCATCGTCTTGTCTTTCAGTTTCCACTTTTGAGCGTAATATCTTCTTTTTTTCTGTATTTTAGCTGCCATTCTGTAAAATGGCCAGCAGATATCTTTCAAACCATTTATTTTGTTAGAGGATGAGATTTTATTAATCTCCAGTAAAGTTGACACTTTTGTCAGCCGTGTCCACATTCAGCCATTTTTTGCTCTAAGCCTAACATGCTGATGCTTTACTCTATCGTTGGCCGTCAAACCTCGATTTCATGCACACTTAGTGATTATTTCTGACATTTGCACTGACAAGGGTCTGTATATAGCAAACTTGATTCAACGCATTTACGATGTCTACATTCATGCACAGATTTGCACTAACATTTGATATGCTCTGAGAACACTTAGATGCTTGTGGTAGAATCATCCACACTGGTTGCTACATAGAGTTTGATAAAATCCACCCCAATGGACCATTCCAGTCAGCTTATCCATCCATCATCTAACGTCATATGAGTGACGTGTAGGATGATGTCATAATTAATAATGCCGTGAATGACTATATTAAGTCCATCTTTACTGCTTAATAGTCCGACACGTTACCATTTAATAAACATTACGTTCAATATTTTGAAACTAATTTGACTGGACGCTGTTGCTCTTCTCGAAGTTTTATCACAGATATGAGCACATTCTCCACATATAGTCATGAACCTCATGCGCAACGCTGAAGATATGCCAGGCGCCACGGCTGGACCTTCAAATATGTTTAATCAAAATTATTTACAACAACTGCATCAACTATCAAAGAATTTCAGTAAATCTGACTAGATTTCCTTGTACACTTGCCCGTGTTGTGGCAGGGAATGTGAGTAACGCTGTGCCTTTCTCCCGATGTAACCAGAACAGCAGCATGATTATTTCAGTCCTTAAGCATAATATCCTAAAAATGAGATGCTGGTCAATTTTTAATCATATTTTCCCACCATGGCTCAAAACTAACAGAAGTATCACTTTCGCTAAATGCATGCTCGCTGCAACATACAAAGTGTCAGCGCAGTCACTTGGTAACAGTGTCTTGCGCGAGGTACATGTGATCAATCTGGTTTTGATCTCGTTGGAACCGGAATTTCATCCTCTATAACATATCCAAAATCCGCAAAATTCCGTTTTGGGGAAATCTTACAATATGCAAATTAATTAATTAATATGCGTATAACGAGCTTTGTGTGGTATAAAACATTTAATCTGTCATATCATGAATGTATTTGTTATCTAACTTGTTTTATATTACCTGATTCATATACCATATATGATAAAATAAAAATATAACTATCAGCTAATTACATTAAAATAAATTAAAATAACTAATATGCAAATTAGTTAATTAAAAGTACATATTCGCACCAAATGCTTGAAAATAAAATTACTAAATGGGTGTACTTTTAGAGGCTTAAATTGTGTATCTAAATGTAAATGCAACGAAATAAATCTTAGCATAAGATGATTTCATATCATACAAATTAGTATAATAGCATTGCGGACAAAAGTTCAGGACTTGCATGGAATCGTATGAAGAGGGCACACGCAACAGCAATGGAGATGCACTGGTGGCATTCCTTAGTTTCAATGGGCTATTTGGCACAAATACGGCTTTCAAATACGCATGCCGCCACCGGACAACATGGACTGGACACATTGCTGATCGCAAAGCCCGTAAAGGTTCTAAGGCTACAAAAGCTGTCTTCGATCAAATAGATTTCATACTATGCAAGACGGCAGCAAAATCCCTGCTTCGGGATGCTCGTTCCTATGGAGGAACAGACCTCAATTCTGACCATAATCCAGTCATTACACGCCTCAATATGAACCAGCTCTACCTAATCTACGTCTGCGCATCTATCAAAGTGGCCGAAGTGAAGATCGCAGCAAGCTATGCCAGGAACGCAATAACAGTCTGCGCCACATTAGCGAACGCTTAAAAGATCTTGCTATCCAACAAGCAGACGCCCTAGCAGATGAAATCACTGCCACGGATAACTGCCAAAAATGTTTCGGACAGCCCGAGCCCTGAGAGTTGCTGACTACCACTAACTGTACACAACTCTGAAGGACACTTTATCGGGACTGAGCGGGGAAAAGCCGAGGCAATTCGAGAATGGTTTAGGGAACAGTTCACTGACCACGATCATCAGCCCTTGCACCCATTCTCAGGAGACCCCAGCCCATTACTAACATCAATTAATACAGCAGAGGGTAAGAAGACACTTAAAGCCCTGAAAAATGGATGTGCATCTGGACCTGATGGCATGATCAATGAACTATTCAAATATGCAAGTGGCATTATCTCAAAACCGATCACGCACATAATCAATTCAGCTTTGATGCACCACATTCCCATCGACGCTGTAGGCCAAGGCATCCTTATCGCGCTACCCAAACCCAAGATGCCACCTGCCCCCCCCCCCCACCAGCCAATCTGCTGCCCATTGTGCTCCTTAACAGCATACGGAAAATCCTATCCAATGTTACTCTATGCCGCATCCAAGACAAGATCGACGACTTCACCGGATCATGTCAAAGTGGCTTCAAACGTGGACGTAGCTGCACAGACATTGTATGGGCTCAACGCATGCTTGTGTCGGTAGTCATGTCCAAACACTGGGATTTCTACAAAATGGGCATTGACATGTCACGAGCCTTCGACACGCTCAAAGATCCTAGATGTACTACGCCAGGACAATTGCAATGAAGATTATCTACGACTAGTGAGACTACTGCTTGCAGACACCGAGCTAAGAGTACGAGTCAAGTCCGTGAAGTCTGTAGAGTTTGAGACATCAATCGGCCCCCCACAAGGAGATGGTCTATCCCCTGTGCTCTTCACCTGTTACCTGGCGGCTGCATTGAAATCCGTGCGGGAAAACTCCACAAGACCAATCCCCGTGCTGTCAATACCGGGCATGCCGACGATGTAGACTTTATAGATAAGGAAAAGAAACCCCTTGACGAACTTCTCCCAATAGCTGCAAGCAAACTAAAAATTGAGAATCTCATTATGAATGAATCCAAAACAGAGTTCACCCACATATACCTATATACAAAGCATGAAACTAAAGAAAATGACGATCCACTCCGTGGCGGCGAACCATGGAGGAAAAGTTCAAACCTGGGCTCACTGCTTTCCAGTACTGCTGACATTGTTGCACGCTGCATCATGGGGAACATAGCTTTCCAGACCTTCTGGAAGCTATGGATTCGTAGTTCAAAGATGCTCTTGGTATAAGGACTGCGTTTATACAATGCAACCTGCGTATCCTTGATGATGTATAACTGTAACAGCTGGGCAGCTCCAAAGGCAGCGCTAGACAAACTTGACGCCTGCCACCGCAAACACCTACGCTCCGTGACTGGACACCGATGGCCAGAGAGCATAATTTCCAAAGATGCACTATACAAGATGTGTAATACTCCGTCGCTGTCTGTAAAAGTCGCACAGCAAAGATGGTCCATGTTTGACCATGTGCTAAGGATGCCAGAATACACACCAGCACAGAGAGCCTTGGAATTCGGCCTACTCGGAGCCAGCAAATACAGAGACAGGAGTGGACGCCATTGCATAAATCTGCTAAGCGTGCTACGAGGTGAGCTCAAGAAAGTAGGATTAGGTACATACAAGTCAAGAACGGACCTGAGGAAGCTAAAGATCTTGGCTAAGGACAAGACACAGTGGGCAAAAGCGAAGAAGGACTGATTGTAGCTGTAGGATGTTTCTACTACTACAGCCGCAGAGTACAGTAATCATACATACATGTAATGAAATCATCGTATGGTAAGATTTATTTGGCATCCTTACATCCAGGCACATAATTTAAACCTCTAAAAGTATATAATGTAACATTTAATTTCCAAGAATTTTGGTGTGAATATGCACCTGTAACACATACGAACCGCGAAACTAAATATGATACATTATTTGTGATCTAATTACTATATTCATAATTCCATAGTACTATAGACCTGTGCTATATCCTATTGAACATTTAAAATCTAGTTTGAAGCAATGGCTGCCAGTCAAATTAGTTTCAACACCCTCAAGACCTTTATGAATGGTGATTTTGAAATTGAGACAATAATATTTCAGTGGTAAAAGCACACAACACATGGTAATACATCGTTTGAGATGTATCCTTGAATACGTAAAAGTGGAACTGTTGCTAATGTTTTGGTGGAGATAGATTTTAATGGTAGTGTAGATTTGATAATTAAATGCATATTAACTTTAGAGGAGTTACTCAGGAATCGTATACACATATTTTTATCCAATTATCAATGTATCATATTCACGTTCATTATCATCATCATAAACAATACGTTCTATCATGTTCATACATCCTTCACCAATTACCACATGCCGAAACCTGCGGCCTTTTTTACGACATGAGCATACCATTGTTCCACATGAATTTTTTGTAGAAGATTTGGTCTTACACTTAATAACTTTGAGGATGTATTTGTGCTCCATATTCTAAGCCAGTTGCAACAGGTGTTAATTTCTGAATTTTAAGCTTCCATCCCCATTATGTATGATCGAGTGTGCTTAGCATTAGGTTTTTCCATTGTACAATTTGAATGTGTACCCTTAGACAATGGTAGGCAGCGGCTCGCTCCGTTTCTGCCATCCATCCGCATGTACAAAACGTACCTCAGCCAATTCAATATGTCAGTCGGCTTCTATCCATACAGGATTACCAATAGCTTCAACCCAACCTCGCTAACCTCACCTTCTTTTGTGTAGTGTCATATGTACCAAACTCATCACTCAGTTTCCGGATCACTTGAATATTTAACCATCTTTAGAATAGCAGCTTTACCTTGACCGAGCAAAGCTGAAGATGTGTCACAGCCACCCCATGTGTGAATGAATAACAACCGATGAGCGATCTCATTGCCTCAATGTGCACATACATCCCGGATACCGCAGATCTTCTGGCTTTTCCTTTGACCTTTCTTTCCCTCTGATCTCCGAAATATGTCTGATAAGTCAGGTCTAACATGGTACCGTAGGAGCATAGGAGCACAAGAATATCAGTGTGACAGTGTCATCAGCTACTAGTCACAGACAGATAATTTACAGATGCAAGTTCTATGGCCGATGATACTATCAATGTGTCCTCATCATCTACTGCTTAGCGTACATTATGATTTTCAGCTACAAGGTAATGTGCAAGTAATGATATGAATTGATTCTTATTTTCCTCATTTGCAAGAAAGACGTTCTAGCTTGCATGCACCACAGCAGACTCATTGATCTTCACGTATGCAGCTGACCTTTCTGGTTTCCGTTGATGCGGATGGTATTTAGTTGATGATCCATCACAATAGCCATCAAAGACAAAAACAGATTGCTTGTCTCAAGATGAACTACATGTTGACCTACTGTAAGGCTTTTTTCAGACTAACTAGCGTCTTTACTTGATCAGCTTACTTTAGCAAAACGTCAGAAACTTTGATGTTATCAAACTTCTTTTGTATTTTGGCTTTAACCTCTTCATCTGGATCGTAGTTGATTCCAACATGACCATCAGCAGTTAGGCCAGATGTCAGGCATCGCAACCTTTCTTCATCTATGTCAAATGGTTCATAGGTATCAAATCAGTCAATAACACTGATACGTTTTTGGAACTCATGGTTGAGTCTTGATTTTCCCACCTCAACATGTTGTGTGCATGTTATGCGTTGAAGTTTAGTCAAAGAAGTCATAGCATGATGTTGACCCAGGTGACACGAACAGACTCTGTAATTCTTCGTGCTCAATAACAAGATCTGTCTGACTCCAAAGTGCAGCCCAATATATGTTAGATTTGCGTACTGTGTGATATCCACGAATCATAAACTTATCATATAACCATGGGTAGGTATTCGACAATTGAAGCATAAGTTGACGATACAGACGAGTGGAGGTTGCATAATTCCTATGGCCGGTCACTGCAAACATGTTGGTCATATGGCTGACTGAAATAGGATACAAATGCCAATCACCTGTCCGTTCGGCTCTTATAAATAGTTTGAAGTGTCAATGTATGTGATGTACTGAAGCCACAACCTAGCAGTTCTCGAATTGGTTGCAAGCATGTATTTGTACTTATCCATTGACTCTTGTAATTTCTGCAGTGCTTTAGATTCGGTGACACCCTCTATAGTGTCTTGTTTCTGCACAACACCATCATATAGATCGCACAACTGTGTGTATTCCTCTTCTAACTTTAAACGTAATTCTTCATTCAAAATATTATCAATATGGGCACTTGCGACATCTATACTATTTAACAAATTAGCACGATCTTCGCTTCTCACATTTTAACACACACATTATGAACAGTTTCACATGCAAAATCTATCTCCAATATCACACCAGTACCATATTTTGAAAATCTGACTCGACCAGAACATTAGCAACAGTTTAACGTTTAGGATACATCTCAAATGACACATTCCCATCAGTTTCACTGTGACGATCTGTCTCAACTAGAATCTTACCAACATCTTGACTTTGAGGATCTCTATCAAATGGCTCACTATTAAATTCTGACTCAACCAAATCACTGTGACAATCTGCCTGAAAGGAAATGTTATTAACGGGATCACTTTGAGGATCCATCAATATGTACAATTCCGCAGGTGCTCCAAACTCCAGCTATTTAGACAATTCAGTAAATGCTTTCAGCATTATTCTATAATGTTCTAAACTGATCCGAAATGATTTTCATTAGTCGGTTTTAAAACAAGAACCTAAACAAATTTAAGAAAGGAATTTTGAGTACGTCAAGATAAGGCCAGAAATTTAATTTATTGAAAATGAATTCGTCAGCTTTACGGGATCTTTAATTCGTTGTGTATTAGGTGTTGAATGGCGGACAACTTTGTCAGAGTGAGAGGGAATCACAACAAGATAGTGGTTGCAGGTAGACTCATTTTTTCCATATTACTTTCAAGTAAGTCTATATAAATCTATGAAATCTAATTTATTTTTAAATTTCAAAAACTAAATATAATACCTTCGCAAATGTTATATAGAGAATGAAAATCACAAAGAAAACATGACAATAATTCAAAAAAAATTCTAGTGCAATCTGAAACTTTCCATCACCCAAGGTGATAGGTATAGTTAAACTAATACAACAAAATATCTTACTTTCCCACTAGATCTTATAACCCATATAAACCACATTAATCACTTCCATATATTTCCAAGATCACTTCCACATATAAATTTTCAAATTTAATTTATCCTTAATTATCAAAAAGTCCTAAAATGTTGACATTAACCCAGATTTCAGAATTTAAATGTTCAAAATGTCACTTCCTAAATGGTCGAGAAAATATTCAACTGCACGTCTCAATTCAGCCCTCTACATTGGCCGAAAACTGTTCTTCTTTCCCCAAGAACTTTAAATTTCTACGTCATTCCAAAGACAATCTGTCTCAACCACACATTATCGTCGTACAAGTAACGGTTAAGGGTAACAAAAAAACCTGTAGCTGTTGTAATTTAGAGGACGCACATGGCCTCAGTCAACATATGATAGCGCAACGGCCCTCCTATGCCGCTCCACCAATTGGAGAGGTGTTGTCAGCTGGATTACAATATGGCGAGTGCAAGTGGTTCTGCCTATCGCAGACAACCAGCGTGAACTATTTTTCTAAATCTCACACACAAGGCAAAATAGTTCCAGCTTTAACCAATCATACAGACACCATGCCATTGTTTTGCAGTTATCTACCAATGCCTATCTTGAACACAGCCCTTGCCGTACAATTTGCAAGAATTTTCCTGTAAATCAGTGATATATTCCTACGCCGGCAGTGCAGATGGCTATTGCACAGACTCATGCATGAAATGACATCCACGCTCATACGTCATCAGACTTAAAGTTACCATACCGCAACAAAAATATGAAAAATTTAAAAATAATGAAAACACTGACAACCATTGTGCCGCAGTGACTTCACCAGCGGTGAAATCATTCCGTCACAGTATGGTACACCGCAAATATTACGAAAATATGGTGTGCACTCATATGTATTTTGTAAGGTTTCTCCAAAAGGGAATTTTGCAGATTTTGGATAAGATATAGAGCAACAAATTCCGCTTCGAACGACCCCATAACCAGCTTGATACCAATTTTTTCCGGGTCCGACCCTAATTCTACTGCACTACAACTGATTCTGTCAATGCGTCTGTCCAGCCAGAACATTCCAGATCACCTAATTTCATTCCATAGACCTTTTTCTAAACGGAGACCACCGCATAATGATTACAAATCTATCGTCCCTATATAGAACTGGATATGTCCACTGTATGTATTTACAAACGGCAACGATTGAAGATAGGCAGTAACAGCGCAAAGTCAAATTAGTTTCAAAATATTCAACAACACAAATTAGTTTTAAAATATTCAGCAACAGCTTATCTGTATGTTTTTACTATTTAATAAACTTCCTGATGAATATTTTGAGACTAATTTGACTGAGCGTTGTTGCGGCCATTGGCAGCAACATCGCCCAGTCCAATTAGTTACAAAATATTCAACAGGTTACCTGTATAGTTTTCTGGAAATTGATAGTCAGGGTTTTCAGGGACCGATCGATCACAACCTGAGCGAGTTGTGGGTCGAGCTTAGCCAGAGATGGGCGGAGCATAGCTAAAACTGGTACGGTCCTTGATCAGGTTTTGGAATATCAGCCATTTCACTTTCACATGTTGACCAGATACCATTTTGACAAACTCTACGTTTGACGAGATTTAGCAAAGCGTCCCAAGTCTTCGGTATATTGTCTAGGCTTCTTCTCTTGGCGAATAGTCCATGCCATGCATCATTGACCTTCTGAAGGTGTCGTGTTTTGGCATAGAGTACAAGTCAGACGCTCAATATCTTGGAAGCGTGTCGAAGAAGAGTCGAGAGGAGCAAACGGGTGGCGGTACATATACCGGATAGGCGGGGCATAGCTAAAACTGGATTTTTCTATTTCGAAACGCATTTACATTACGCTTGATTTATAATAACGCTTTCGTGGGTAGACGCGTTCAATAGGGGTCTCTCATTTTCTTGGATACATTCACCATATCGACACACGATACTGATAGAATTTGCTATATTTTCTAAAGTGTACTGGACTGGTATAGATATAATATTATGTAGAAATATACATTAATGTTATCAAACTGTCTGTTATGGTTCTATGTTCCCGGAGTATTTTATTGTTCCGTCAATTCACCTTTCTAGAGTATATATTTATCAATTTGACGTCATAATCAACTACGTGACGTGTAGAATGGCGTCATAATGAATATCGTCATTACGACGTCATGAATGACGTAGATATGTACGTTACGAAAGCATATTTGAAGACGAACTATGCGTTGTTGTACGAATTGCATGTATTTACTATTTAATCAATATTCTGTTCAATATTTTGAAACTAATTTGACTGAGCGCTGGTGCTGCCATAGGCAGCAACAGCACCCTGTCAAATTAGTTACAAAATATTCAACAGCTTACCTGTATGGTTTTCAGCAAATTGATAGTTAGGGCATTCCGGGATCGATCAATCGCATCGCGGCGAAGTGTGGGTGGAGCTTAGCTAGAGGTGGGCGGGGCATGGCTAAAACTGGAAAGGCGCATTCTGACATATAGACGTACTATGTGTGGTACAACGATTGTGAATTCCATTCTCACAGGGTCCTCGCTCTTCACGCTCAACAGCAACACTCCGGTGACGGAAGCAAAACACCACGGCGCCCATAACGCCACCACTCAATAACCCCACGCTCACTACCAACATGTGTGCCAAATCATTTACTAGAAACAAATGTTTTACCCAAATGTTCGTAGTGTGCGCGTAGTGTTTGACTGAAACAAACGTTTCATAGCAGAACGTTTTGGAAATAAAACCTGTTTGATATTTTTGAAAATGTTTCGGTAAAAACATTTGTTTCCGGCAGTCGGTTGAACGAAACAATTCTTGAAACATTATTTTACCTTCAACCAATCAGCGCCAGGGCAAAGTACTCACGTGACACCTCACATGAATGGCATGATAGCAAAATGATGCGTACCTAACCTTGGCGCTGATTGGGGAGATAATTGGGTTTCGGGTAGACGATTGGCCGTGGTGTTAGTGTGGTCGACTGGTATCAGCCGGGCGGGGTTCAAATCCCTCAAGTAGAGTTGAGAGCGATCATGACGAGCGTGCAGTCGGTGGAAACAAAGGCACTAATAATAGACTGATGTACAACCAACTGATATGGCGTGAATAGGACCTGGAATCAGAGACTCGATGGACGCCAATCAAACCAATAACTTCGGAGACAAGTGGCCGTGGTGGCTGACGAGCAATCAGTGGAAACATAGGGAATCTCCCTCACTGCTCGTTGTCGAGTCCACCCAGGAGTATAAATGGGTATCAGTGTAATTTATCCTGGGGAAGTTACCAATAATATACTGAAATAAGACCAGCCTAGATATGACTGGGACCTGGAATCAAAGACTCGATAGACGCCAATCAAACCAATAATTTCCTGCCGCTGATTGATCGATTGAAAATAATGTTTTCTAGAATTATTTCGCTCAAAACGCACTGCCAAAAATACATGTTTTAACAGAGATATTTTCCGAAATTTCAAACAGGTTTGATTTCGAAAAGATTTGCCTTTACATTTTGAAACTAATTTGACTGGTTGCTGCTGCTGCCTATGGCAGCATCAGCGCCCAGTCAAATTAGTTTAGGAATATTCAATAGAAGGTTTATTAAATAGTAAAGACACACTTCGTACAACTTGCCGGACTAGTAAGAGTCTATCACGGACGTAGTCACGTAATTCACGACGTATTTGATTATAACGTCAGTATACATGAGATGCAGTTGATTTTGACGTCATATGATTGGTCGATAGACTGGATTCATACATTGCTCCCTTTGCATCGGGGCTAAAACACCAAGACCATGTGCTTCTGGATAGCGAGACTTTCAGGTAAATTAATCTCTGAATATTTCACAATGGACCTTTGCAGTTTTAGCAGTGCCCCGCCCATCTCTATCGCCTCTCTCGTGATGGGATCGATCGGTCTCTAAACTCCCTGACTATCAATTTCCAGAAAGAAATGCAGGTAAGATGTTGAATATTTTGAAACTAATTCGACTGTGTGCTGTTGCTGCCTATGGTACCTGAAAATAAACCGTCGGCTTAAAATCGATATGCCACATAATTGTAATAGTCATTTAGGCTATATGATATATAGTTGAAATACAATCAAAATCCATTATACTCATATTAGTCCAGTAAATCTAAGGTTTGACGGACAACTAATTACAACAATGAAACCACGGTTAGTTTGTGTATTTACGTTTCAGAAATGATGCATAAAAATCTAATAACAGTCTTTGAGTGGAACATTTTGAATTCAAGATGGCTGCCAAGATGGCCGTCAACCGGATATAATATGGCATATATATCGAGAACGATTCACTTTTGACCACATGCATGTATGACGAATAGATAGAAACATGTCCCCCAATCTACCGAAAAAGTATGTGTTCTGAATCCTAGGAACACTCCATGACGTCACAACCCAACGGTTAACAAAGCAATTAGATGTTTGTAAACCATTTCTATACACAGTAGCAATGTTTAGTTCCTATTTTCATAGGAGTCATCATTTGACCTATATCTTGCTGGAGGAAACAAGCATGATATCTTTTTCCGCCTTTGAACCATAGAAAATATTTCAGTGTCAATTCGAGCATGCGTGTACACGGGAAGAAAGTCTACAAGAATATCCGTTTTACACCCTTTCCTCGGGTGAGATACAACATCCTCGGTATTTGGAATAGACAAAGCTGTCGGACTGAAGCTCATCAGTGACAACAAATTATTTCGAGTCCAGACCAAACTATTCGGAAGTGCACAATCCTCGAAGGATGAGGTCATAGTGGCTGGTGAGCAGGTCACGGTCAATTTGCATAAGGAAATGCAGAACGACCCTCTTGACAGTATGAGGCGTCAGAGATTCCAGGAGCTTGTTATCAACAGGCCGCCCGCCAAAACATGTTGACACCAACCTCTGAGTCCTCGATCAGATGAAGCAATGGAAGCGGAATACGTTGGAGGTCGTGGAATGGGGCTGGAAAGTTTCTGAAAGAACAATGACACCGGTACACTCGGACTTAGATCATGCCCACAGTTCATTCTGGAACTGGTGACATGCGCCTTCAACTCGGTCTGTGGAACTATATGCGGGTGCCATCGGTATGGACCTGACTGTTCATCAGCTTGTTCTTGATGCACAATATGTCAAATGATGGCTTACTTACATAATTCCATAGTTACATAGTCCTTTTCTGCTGATTAGGCTGGACAGTATGTAGCAGATTGTCATGTACTTCTTCCATGTCTTCAGTCCGTTCTTCTTGTTCATGTAGTACGTGTGGGTGGGTTTCTTGTAGAACGTGTCGATTCTTCCCTTGTTGTGACAAACTATATAGGTAGAAGATTTCAGCAATTTGTCATACGAATACTGACGAATTCATTTCGTATATTGCCTTTAAAACTCGGATGGCAACTCATTCTCAAGATTTACATCATAGATGACATGAGCATACTTGTATGTCTCAATTCACCTTTCCAGTCTATCCATCGATCATATGACGTCATAATCAACTAAGTGATGTGTATGCTGACGTCATAATATGACGTCATGAATGATTCGAAGTCCGTCTTTAACGTGTAATAGTCCGACACGTTGTACCAGTAGTATGACTTTGCTAATCAATAAACATGCTGTTGAATAATTTGAAACCAATTTGACTTTGCGCTGTTGTTGCCATAGGCAGCAACAGCACGCAGTCGAATTAGTTTCAAAATATTCAACAGCTTACCTGCATAGTTTTCTGGAAATTGATAGTCACGGTGTTCAAACATCGATTGATCCCAACACAAGCGTGATGTGGGTGGAGCATAGATAGAGATGGGTGGAGCTTGGGTAAAGCTGGAATGGTCCATTAGGTCAACGTGCACGTGCAGGTGTATTAAACGTGGAAGCATTAGTGCCTTCAGGCGGTCTTCACATTGGCTGTCTTTCAATCCTGCTATCAGTTTTCTTGCTCAGCGTTGAACATTTCCGGTTAGGAAGATATCTTTCTTGTGCAAGATGAACCATATAGTATTCCCATATACTAGATGTGGCGCCACTAGGTTGTTGTACAGCAGCACAAACGTGTTGACCGGAAGTAAGACACATGATCTTCGTGTCATACCAATGTACGTGCTGGCTTTGTTGATTGCAGTTTCCACATGTTGTCTGAATGTTAGCATATTTCCAACGCAAACGCCTAGGTACTTTTCACAGATAGTGTCTTCTAGAATAATCTCCTGACTGTTCATTGACATGGTATGCATTGACTTCATGTTTGATATGCCCAAGTGCATGACCTTGCACTCGTATGGATTAAATCGTATTCGCCAGGTATCTGCCCATCCCTTTGGTATGATGAACTCTGATTGGAGCTGTCCGTGGTATTCTCTTTCCACCATTGGTGAACGTAATAAAGTGTCGCCAGCGAACATCTTGACTAAGATGTGGGAAAATTGTGGCATGTCATTATTAAAATAGATGTGAACAGTACTGGCCCAAAAACACTTCCCTGGAGTATCCCACCAATCACCGGTGACCAGCTAGAGTAAGAACTAGTATCTGCTATTCATTGTCTTCTGTCGTTGACTTAGATGATAATGAGATCTATGTGAATGTAAAGATGGTTTGCAAACCTTGAACTTCAGTGTCAACTGTTGGATTGTGGCATCATACAGTGGTCACGGGGTGCAGAAGACATACTTTTTCGGTAGATTAGGTCATGTTTATATCTACTCGTAATGGAAGTATGTGGTCTAAAATGAACCATTTTGGAGATATATGCCATATTATATTCGATTAGGAGCCATTTTGAAGTTAACATGTTCCACTCAAAAGATTATATATATATATATATTTATATATATATATATATATATATATATATATATATATATATATATATATATATATATATATATATATATATATATATATATATATATATATATATATATATATATATATATATAATCTTTTGAGTGGAACATGTTAACTTCACAATGGCTGCTAATCGAATATAATATGGCATATATCTCCAGAATGGTTCATTTTAGACCACATAAATCCATTACGAGTAAATATTAACATGACCTAATCTACCGAAAAATTATGTCTATATATATATACATATTTATATAACCTAGAGGGCCTTACTGAACATATTCTAGATGGCTTCATCTCTGTTGCAATTAGTGGTATGTTTTGTCAAATGTGTGTTAGTTTGACTGCACTATATGCCCATCCCATGTTTATCTAAGGTCACCCGTGCTTTGCACGTGTTGGGATCGATTTATATACTTTTAATCCTATATTCCCAGAATCTCAATTTCATGGTAACTGGACAGCTAAACTGTCGAATATTTGACAAGTTGACTGGGCGCTGTTTCTGCTGAATGTTTATCAAAGAGTACAGAGATACAATTCGTACAACTGCCGGAATTTGAAAGATTCATGGTGGATCTAGCTACGTCATTCAATATGCATTTTGATTGTGACGTCAGCTTACATGCGAAGTAATTCATTATGACGGCATATGCCTGAGTGACAGATTGGATCCAACCATTATGGATAGAGTAAATCTAACCTGACGCATTAATGCAATTCTGATCACGCTGTGCTGGGTGTTGAGTGCAGCTCCTGCATTAGTATATCTGTGTAGGCAATACATTGCCTCCGTTAGAAAAGAGTCAAGTCATTGGTTTGGTGCATTCACAATTCCTGGTAGATGAGCGCTAATTTTGATAATACGTGTGACTTTCTTTTGCTGTACATCTGTGATTATAATTACCCTCACCCCCTAAGGAGAGCGGGTATTGTCGTCGAGTCTGTCTGTATGTCTGTCTGTCTGTCTGCCTGCCTGCCTGCCTGCCTGCCTGCCTACCTGCCTGCCTGCCTGCCTGCCTGCCTGCCTGCCTGTCTGTCTCTCTATGCGTGCGTGTCTGCCTGTGTGACAGTCTATCAGTCAGTGTGTCCGGAGATGTATTTAAATCAATTACTGATTCATGTCAAATTTTAACATAACGAAGGAAATTGGGGTGCAAGAGGATTTCCAGATGCTGTCCATGATCCAGATCCAGATAAGAGAATCCGGAACAGATCGGATCAAATTCCATATATGGATATTTTGGAAACTTCCGCAACGGTTTGGCTCAAATTTTAACACGGAAACGCTGTGACCATGTACTATGACCGCACACCTTTTGGAATGATCCAGGAAAATCGGAAACAATCCGGAAAATGTGTAAATATCCTGAAAATCTGAAAGCATTTTACAGTTTGCAAGGACCGGTGGGGGAGGGGGAGGGTTGGGTTGGTGGGTGTGGGGTTGGGGTGGGGTACTGGAAAAATAATTGTAGTGATTCACAACACACAGAATTCTGCTGAATCAATATTGAAATTCGTTCCCATTTTATTAACACGTAGCTAAACATCGATATTGAAGGCGATTCTATCACCGGCACACAACCACACACGAATGTACGCACAAACGCACGCACGCAGGCACGCACTCACCATACAGTTGACCTAATGCGAATTGATCTATGACATTTTACCCCTTGCTCGCGTGTCTTCCTGCTTTCTTTGTCGGTGCTGTTAGCCGAATCTCTTGCCCACTAGTCAGCCGGATAAATTAACTTTTGGTAGTCTAATTAGGTGTTAGTAGTTTTCATCGGGATTGACAAATGGTAAGTAACTCGTGTATATAAATACACAATAAATTAAATACATGAAGAGTCGTCTCCCTTCAATCAAATACCCATAATATAATTAGTAAACCCGCCACATTTATGCTGACTATCACAACAAATACCATTATTGTAAGAATACCTGTATTTTACAAATAAGTTAAATCATTTTACTTAATTATCTGTATTCCGTCACTAAAATTATGATACTTGTATATAGCAACTATTCGGAACGTCGCCCCTGAGACTGAGAGTGAGCGCGGAGTAATACCCGTAATAACTTGTAAGCATATTTAAGTTACAATTGAAATAGAACACTATAAATTATACGACAATACAGTGCCAAGCATGAATGTAATAATAACATTGTTCTTACAGGCAATGAGGCAGCGAAATGGATACATCCGATCTATATGTCAAGTATATGACGCCATAATCAATTGCGGCATGTGTAAGCTGACGCCACACTCATAATTGACAAGAATACCGTCATCAACCCGGAATAGTCCGTCTGTGGTACCATTTCTACACCTTTGCAA
This sequence comes from Chaetoderma sp. LZ-2023a, assembly GCA_034401795.1. Taxonomy (NCBI): domain Eukaryota; kingdom Metazoa; phylum Mollusca; class Caudofoveata; order Chaetodermatida; family Chaetodermatidae; genus Chaetoderma; species Chaetoderma sp. LZ-2023a. The sequence goes on along the minus strand of CM067372.1, from coordinate 151,727,300 downwards.
TATAATAAGTATTAGTTTGAACATTTCGAAACTAATTTGACTAGACACATCCACCAGTCCAATTACTTTCAATATAATCATCAGGTTAGCTGCATAATTATCATGAAATTCACCTTTCCAGAGTATCCATCTATCAATCCGATGTCATATGACGTCATAATCAGCTAAGTGGCGTGTAGGATAATGTCATAATAATTACGTCATAAATGATTCTAGTTGGCTCGTCTTTATCTCTTAATGCTCCAACACGTTCTACGTCTCTATTATTTAATAAACATGATGTTGATTATTTTGAAACTAATATGACTGGAAGGCAGCAACAGCGCCCAGTCAAATTAGTCCTAAAATATACAATAGCGTGCCTGTATAGTTTTCTGGAAATTGATAGTGAGAGAGTTCAGAGATAGATCGAACCCAATGCGAGCGAGGTGTTGGTGGAGCTTAGCTAGAGATGGGCGGGCATAGCTAAAATGGAAAGTTCCATTCGTTTTCTGGAAAATTAGGATTCAAAGTCGGCTATATAAATCGCTTACAACACACACACATGGGCATAGCTTAGCTATAGATGGGCTTGGCATAGCAAAAAGTGGATTTATCCATTGTACTTAGATATGTCATATTTGCTATAACAGGTGTCATACCTGTTATAGTAAATATGGCGACTGAATAATATTTTTTCGACCAAACTGTAATTAGCAAGATTTGGACAAGGATTGGAAAATGATTTGTTGTATTGGTACAGTATCTTTGGGTAGGTTGTGCGTGTTGTTTAGCTAGATATCCATTATGATATAAAATCTGTATTCTGCATCTCTCTCACACGCTCTCTCTCTCTCTCTCTCTCTCTCTCTCTCTCGCTCTCTCTCTCCATCCACCACCCCTCCTTCCCTTCTTCCTTCCTTCCCCATTCATATTTCCCCCACCCTTCTCTCTCTCTCTCTCTCTCTCTCTCTCTCTCTCTCTCTCTCTCTCTCTCTCTCTCCTTTTCCCTCCATCTCTCTCCCTCTCTCTCTCTCCCTCCATATCGCTCTCCCCCCCCACCCTCTCCCCCCTCTCTCTCTCTCCTGCTCTCTCTCCCCCCCCCTCTCTCTCTCTCTCTCCCACCATCCACCACCCCTCCTTCCCTTCTTCCTTCCTTCCCCATCCATATTTCCACACCCTTCTCTCTCTCTCTCTCTCTCTCTCTCTCTCTCTCTCTCTCTCTCTCTCTCTCTCTCTCCTGCTCTCGCTCCCTCCCCCCCCCTCCCTCTCCCTCGCTTTATCCCTCTCCCTTCCCCCTCCCCCTCCCCCCTCCTCCTGCAACTCCCCTCCACTCGTCCTCTCTGGTTATAATGCAGTCAGTTTAAATGACATTCAGATATTGTTGCACAATGAATGGGATTGAGGGAAACATTATCATATTGGACGAGAGAGGGGTAGCATTGGTTCCGTGTAAACCTGTGCTGGCCTTCCCACGAGGCAGACTAAGCGCATGCTTAGGGCACCAGCAAAGCAGGGACACCATCAATTTTAATTTGATATTTGATATTTCTAAGTAGGCATGGAAGTAGTCATCGTGGGAAAAATCAGAACTTTGTACTGAATTGCTCGAGTTCCTAACACTCCACTACACATTCTCTCACCATTTTTCTACTATCTTACGTCATGGTATGGCCTGACAGAATTCGCCATCAAATTAGCCATTTTCGGGAAATCCTCATTTCAGTGTTACCCAAATAGTTCTGTAAAGACCCTGCTATGTGTACTGTGCTGATGCAGTAACTTAACCCCTCTTGTGTCAACAGTGCCTCAAAGCGCTCAAAATCCTACCTATATCAATTAACCCTTTAAAGCTCTGGATATCTTAAAGAAAATTGCAATTCTCACTCAGTAAATGTCCATTTAGAGAAGACAATGTGTGTAAATTTGCCACAGAAATTTACAAATATAACTTGCTGTTGCCACATTTTGTTCAGCTTGATCCTTAAATGGTTAATATTCAAGAAAATCCAACTTTTTGCTTTAACAGTCTACATGGGCAGGCCAAGAGAAGACTATTTTTGAAATTTTACCACTGGAATGACTGGCTCGATCCAGTAATAAATTTCCAAAATTGTCATCTCTTGGCCTTCAAATGTACAATGTCAAAGCAAAAAGTTGGATTTTCTTGAATATTAACCATTTAATGAAAAAGCACTGCAGGTGTCATTGTGTAGGTTTAACCATTATACGATTACGCTGAAGCAATATGGGTTAATGGATAGCTGGTGCGCCAAATGGCTATCAACACCACACTGGGTCATTTGTGAAATCACATCGGACTTTTATTAACAATGGCAAACAAACAAGATATTGCTCACGGAAAATATATTTCGGAACGAGAACTAATGGTGAGAAAAACACTTGAGAATAGCTAATGTATTCACCATCAACGGGGTTTGGGTATTGTTTTGTTTGCAAACGTTTTTGCGCCTAAGTCTTCAAAATCCTGGTTTGCTGCTGCATATGGACTTAGTGACTGCCGGAATACTGTTTCAATTGAACAACGGGAAAATAGCACTACTCACAGAGATTTCATGCTGGCATATTTAAATCAAAGACGGGGATTTGGGTTGAAACACAAATTAGAAGACGAGATTAAGGGGAGCATGCCTTGCAGCGCGTTGTAGCTGTTATTTAAACGGCAGCTGACCGTGGTTTGTCTTTCCAGGGATGGAATGAGACATTTGAATCATTGCAGTATGGTGATATCTTGGGATTGTTGGAGCATATGACTCCGTTTAACCCATTTTTAGCCTGCCCTATCTCATTCCATGGGAATGCTGGAAAAGGTAATCCATCATACTCCAAGACAGGGTGTAATGAACTCATCGGTCTAACGAGTGACAAAGTTCGTTTAGCTATTGTGGATGACCTAAATATTGTTGGATACTTCAGTTTATCTGTCGACTCTACACCTGGTCTTTCACATATTGATATATCGCCCACAGATAGTAGACCGGTTGAACGATGTATAACATTCCTCAATCTGAAAAGCCACACTGTTGTAGAAATGGCAAATCAAGTACGGCATTATGTGGGACAAGTTTGCAAATCAAATTTCTCAAAATGCCGATTTCAGTCTTATGACAATGTCGGGTCGTTACAAAAGCATGCAACAGAAAATATTAGAACAGAACAAATATGCCATATCCATACCATGTGCGGCACACATTCTCAATTTAGTTGGCCGCAATGCTGTTTAGTGTTGTCCAGTGGCAGAGAGCTTTTTCTCAACATTCTAGTTAATTTACACATATTTATCTGCACCAACAGATGGACAGTTCTTAACTTATTTGAGCAATGGTCGTGTGTTGAAATCTCTTTCTGATTCTCGCTAGGGTGCACATTCAGTGGCAACAAGTGCAATACGGGAGCCCGACTCAAAGATTGTATATGCATCAGAAAACATAGCTGACGACCAATCCCGAAATGGGGGACTATGCGAGAGGCAGAAAACATTGCAAACAAGATGCAAGATCTTGAATTTTTATTCATGTTGGCAATGCGGAATGAAATTTTACAACAATTTCACTGCACAAGTCAAGCTCTCCAAGAAAAGGACTTGGATTTGAACCGGGATTTAAAAACATGTACATACCTCTATCACTCATTAGCAGACCACTTACATACATTGAGATATGATTTCGGAATATTTGAAGTCATATCCAGAGATTTTGCATAATACTGGCAATAACGAAGCCCAGTCCCGAAAGCAGATCAGGAAAAAAGCAAGCAAATTATGGCACCAGAAACAGCATTGACTTCTAGAGACAAATTTCGGCTATCTACTAACTACGCTATAATTGACACACTAGAAGCACACGTCTCGGACGGGTAATATTCACAAGATTCCCAAAAGCTAGTTGACTCATACCCTGTTGACTTGAACATAAATAGCTGTGGATAACTACGTTCCACTGTTATATGTACTCAAAGTATAATGAAGCAGGAAAGACAGAATTCATTCACACTGATCTGCACGATACAATGTGTGTAAATAAATGTAGATATTGCACTAAGCATTTGTCTCACATTGATGATTACACACTTCTCCGCAGAATGCTCTTTTCCTCAGCTGATAAGAACAAAACACACAGAGGACAACGTTGTGTCATGACAGACTTGACGCGCTTTCGCTACTGTGCATAGACGGGAACATGCTTCGTCGAGTCCGCTTTGATGGAATTACAAAGTGTTTGAAATCAGAAAATCTAGAAATAAACAATTTTAATCAATTTTATCATACATGGAAATTTTGTTTTGTATCGGTTTAGTATTGTTTTTTGTATTGGGGGGGGGGGGTGGCACCATAATCTTGTTACTACGACCAGCAAAAGCCCAAAACTTGTCTTGATGTCCCACAGCTCACCATAATGGACCTTTTCAGTTTTAGCTATGCCCCTCCCATCACTAGCTGAGCTCCACCCATACTTCGCCGTGTTGGGATTGGTCGATCCCCGAATGCCCTGACAATTAATTTCCTGAAAACTATACAGTTAAGCTGTTGAATATTTTGTAACTAATTTTACTGGGTGCTGTTGCTAGAGCAACAGCGCCCAGTCAAATTAGTTTCAAAATATTCAACAGGATATTTATTAAAATGGTAAAGACATACAAGTCGTACAACAACGCATAGTCCGTCTTCAACTGTGCGTTCATGACATACTTATCTATACGTCACATAGTTGATTATGACGTCAGATCATAGATGGATACTCTGGAAAGGTGAATAGACCTGTCCACTCTATCCATCCATCATATGACGTCATAATTAACTACGTGACGTGGCACATTTTATAGAATTTTTCAGATGCTGTTAAAAGGCGCTATTGCTCTCAGGTTAGAAAGATGTCCGTGTACCTTCCTCCACAGCATCGATAGCAAGAGTTATATTTGTTCGAACTACTGCATCTGTTATTGGCTTTTTAGAGGCCACGGCTGGCCTTCAAATGTTGGTAAAGATTCGTTTTCTGTGTCACTGAACGAACACTTTATATTAAACAAAGGAAATACATCGCCGAAACCATTCTTGCTAAGGTATCTATCCACAGCGCTCAGAATTTGTTTTATAACTGTCTAGATTTTGTTACATAAATCCAGGAAGGCCGGGGATTGTATAAAAGTCGCGGAAATTTCGGATAAATCCAGAGTTATGGTTGCCTCGTACGGTGTATCGCATTAGCCGCATAAGGAATATTTGCAGAACCGAGGTGCTAGCCCTACTCTTGATGTCGTTGGTTGACCTAAACGTATATTTTTGGTTAACAACGGTTGGGCAACATTTTGACCCAAATCTATCAAGTATTTTCGGTCTTTGAACCATATATCCGTCGAGTTTATGCATTGACACAAACCGTAAAAAGTGGCTCCACATAAAAGAAAACCATTAGTACAGGTGAATCTGATTGATCACTTAACCCGTGAAGCCTTAATTTGATGAAAATGTCATTTTTCTCAAAACAAAATATCAATTTGCAGACAAGAGAAGACAATTTTTAGAAGATTTAACACTGAAATGACTGGGTCGGTTTTCGAGCCAGTCATTCCAGTGATAAATTTTCAAAATAAGTCTTTTCTAGGTCTGCAAATTAACATTTCTCAAGACCACTGTAGAAGCCGTTTTTGGCTGATATGAGTGTTAAATGCTCACATTCAGTTTTGCCATCAGGAATTGACGGAACGGATGATGCAAATGGGCCATATCCGGTGATCGGCTCATATAAGATAAACAATTAAACAATTTGTGATTATAATCGGGTTGTAAAGATATTGGTGCCGATATATCGGATGTCGGATATTATGGCTCTTGGCGGGGTTCCAAGGATGTGTGCTATAAACACAGTAATGATGCCAAATACTCAAGCCCCTGATAATGGATAGGTACGGGCTGTCACTCAAGCATATGACATCATAATCAAATACGCCACGTTTAGACTGACGTAACAATCAAAATGCGTAATGAATGACCCATCGTCATGAACGTTGAATAGCCCGTCAAGTGTACGGATTACTGTTTACTAAACGTTCTATTTAATATTTTGGAACTAATTTCTGTGGGCGCTGTTGCTACAATCATCTTGAAGCAGCAACCGCCGCGTCCAGTCTAATTCGTCTCAACAGATTCAACAGAATACCTGTATAGTTCACTCGAAATTGTGATACTGGTAATTCAGGATTCGTAGTATATAAATCGATCCCAACACGCGCAAATCATGGGCGGAGCTTGGCTAGAAATGGGCGGTGCATAGCTAGAAATGAATTCCTTGCAATTCACAGAATCTCAATTTCAAGGTAAGTAAGCGTGTAAAACACGTAAAATATAACTAATTTGTTTCTACCTACTAAAGATTTTCTTCAAATGTGTGCGTGCGTGCGTGCGTGCGTGCGTGCGTGCGTGCGTGCGTGCGTGCGTGCGTGCGTGCGTGCGTGCGTGCGTGCGTGCGTGCGTGCGTGCGTGCGTGCGTGCGTGCGTGCGTGCGTGCGTGCGTGCGTGCGTGCGTGCGTGCGTGCGTGCGTGCGTGCGTGCGTGCGTGCGTGCGTGCGTGCGTGCGTGCGTGCGTGCGTGCGTGCGTGCGTGCGTGCGTGTCTATAAAATGCATCTATCAAACATAAATCCAACATTCCACACATTTAATGCAAATGCTGCCTAGACATTAGGAATTGGCCTGGCACGGTGAACCAAAGGCACCCGCTTCATAAATTAAACAGTGACAGATGAATAGGTGGACGGATGCACAGTTAAAACATCGTTATTATATTCACAAATATGATGTCACAATGGAGCAGTACGGGATATAGCATTGTATATCGTATGGAAGTCTAAATTATGATATGAAGTCGTAAGTAAAATCAGTTTAAATTTATTGTATTACATATAGATCTAGAAAGGTGATTTTGGTGGAGTGTTTGTGCATAATCAATAATCGATATTGGCGCTTATCACACCCTCAAGACTTTAGGTATTTGCCCTATTCGACCAACACATAGGGGCCGTCGTGGTCAAATGAAACAGCCAGAGAACCACCCACATACTGAATTCTGTGTTATAAACTGTCAATCGGTCTGTAATAAAACTCATGTGATTTCAGACTACATTACCAGTCACAATATTGATATTGCAGCTCTAACCGAAACATGGCTTTCAAACACAGATGAGCACACAAAGACATTAGGTGACTTAGTTCCCGATGGATATGACATAACACATGTGCCCAGACCCACAACTGGAGGTGGTGTCGCTATTATCCACAAATCCACAATAAAGCGGGGACAAACAACTAACTACAATGCCGTAACATTCGAAGCTCTTATACGCGATCTATTTCATGAGCCCGCTGTAAAAGTAGTTGTTTTGTATCGCCCTCAGCCTTCGCCGACGAACAAGTTCACCAAATCACAATTCTTCACAGAATTGAATGATCTGAGTGCAACTGTCGGAATATGTGCAAATAAACTAATCATCGCTGGTGATTTTAACATCCATTTAGACATAGCTGAACTTCGAGACACGATTCACTTCAGTGATATCATCGATAGTGCTAATCTACAACAGTTAGTTACTGAAACCACACACGTGCAAGGTCATACGCTTGATTTAATTATTGGTAGACCATCCGATGACATGATAAGTAATGTCCGTGTAGAATCATTCATTATCGAACATGCCGCATTACACTGCACTCTCAATATTGTCAGACCACGATCGCCTAGAGAGACAATTACGTTTCGGAAGCTAAAAACAATAAATCATAGTGACCTCGCAACGGATTTGAAAGCAAGTGAGTTGTTTTCGCATCCACAAACAACATTAATCCCATCTATCGAACAATACAATTCTGTGCTGGGTCAACTCCTCAACAAACACGCTCCCGAAAAGACGCGCACCATTGCTGCACGACAGCAAGCACCTTGGTATAATTCAGACCTCACATCGGCCAAAAAGACGTGTAGACAATATGAGAGAAAATGGAGGAGAACTCGTTGGATGACTGATAGGTTGGCTTTTCAGTCTCACAGAACATGTGTCGTAAATCTGTTCCATAAAGCAAAGTCAGACTATTATTCAAATCTGATATCAGCTACAGCAGATCAGAAAGAACTATTTAAGGTGATAGATGAGCTTCTTCATAGGAAAGCAAAACCCAAACTGCCGAAACCTAGTGACACTGCTACCTTAGCGAACACGTTCAACACATTCTTCTCTGAGGAGATTGCCACCATTCGCAAAAACCTTGACAGCGTACCCCCTGCTGCAGTGCACGACGAAGAACTATACCATCCACCGGATCTAGAAATTTTCCGTCCAACAACCGAGGAGGAAATTTCTAAAATCATTATGTCCTCGCAAAGCAAGACTTGTTCGCTCGATCCGATAACAACTACAATAGTTAAGCACCATCTTCAAATCCTGGCACCGATAATCACAAAAATCGTGAATGTGTCCTTAGCTGATGGAGTTTTTCCATCTCTCATGAAAAATGCCTTAGTGACCCCGTTGCTCAAAGAGTCATCATTGGACTTGGATACCCTTAATAATTACCGACCAGTTTCCAACCTTTCATTCTTGTCTAAGCTTGTAGAAAAGGTCGTGGCAGATCGTATATCTAAGCATAGGCAGCAGTACCAACTGGCTGAAAAATTTCAGTCAGCCTATAGAGAGCACCATGGAACAGAGACCGCCCTGGTCAGGGTCCAGAATGACATTCTGCGCGCATTAGACAATCACAATGCAGTGTTCCTGGTTTTACTCGATCTCTCTGCCGCGTTCGATACGATCGATCATGAAATTTTAATCACGCGATTGAGCAAAAGCATAGGCATAACTGGAACGGCCTTATCATGGGTAAGGTCCTACCTCACAGACAGACACCAAGCTGTGACTATCTCCAACTCCTCCAGCTCTAGTGTCCTGTTAGAGTACGGTGTACCGCAAGGCTCAGTTCTCGGTCCAAAGTTTTTCACTGTGTACTCGGCACCTATTGTAAACATTGCGAAACAACATAATCTCCAGATCCACATGTATGCGGATGATACGCAGCTTTACCTGACATTCCAACCCAACGTGCATACAAACGAGACCATGGCTCTTGAACAAGTACGGAATTGTGTTGCAGACATTAGTCAGTGGATGACATTTAACAAGCTTATGCTAAACCCAGACAAAACCGAGTTCCTCGTGATATCGACAAAACATCAACGTAGTAAGGTTCATACTACCGAAGTCCAACTAGTATACAGTCTGATTACGGCAAATCAATCGGCCAGAAATTTAGGTGTAATATTTGATCAGTTTATGGATATGGATGCGCAGGTAACATCTATTTGCAAAGCGGCATATTACCATCTAAGAAACATTAATTCAATAAGAACTGTTTTAACACATCAAACAACAGAAACGCTTATCCATGCATTTATAACATCACGTCTGGATAATGGTAACTGCCTACTATATGGTATAACGGCAAAGTCACTGAACAAGTTACAACAGGTTCAAAATTCTGCAGCCCGTGTCCTGATGAAGATCAAGAAACGTGATCACATAACCCCTGTATTGAGACACCTCCACTGGCTACCTGTCCGCCAACGAATTGACTTCAAACTTATCCTCCTAACATGGAAATGCATGCACGATGAAGCTCCAGAATACATGAAGGATCTCATTATGCCCCACCATCCGCACCGTGCTCTTCGCTCTACAGATCAACACCTGCTAAACATTCCACGATCCAATCTGAAGTCATGTGGAGACAGAGCTTTCAGATTGAGATGGGCGGGGCATAGCTAAAAGTGGAAAGGTCCGTTGTTTATTTTTTTAATTATATAATCGCCAGCTTGCACACACCACATATAATTCACCTTTCCAGTGTATCCATCCATCATCTGACCTCGTATGACGCCATAATCATCTCAGCGCGCGTATGATGACGTCACAATTATTACGTCACAAAGGGTTCCCTATAGACCGTCATCAAATCTCAAATACTCCAACACGGTGTATGAATTGTATATCTTTGTAATTCTTGGATATGTAATAAACATGCTGTTGATTATTTTGAAACTACTTTGCCTGGGCGCTGTTGTTGCCTTAGGCAGCAACAGCACCAAGTCAAATTAGTTTCAAAATATTCAACAGCTTACCTGTGTAGTTCTTTGGAAATGGATAGTCATGGTATTACGATATCGATCGATCCCAACACGAGCGAGGTGTGGGTGGAGCTTAGCTAGAGATGGGCGGGGCATAGCTAAAACCGGAAAGATCTCACGTTGGCGTGAATGTATGATGAAAACCTCTTCGAAATACCAGTAATATTTCGTGATATTCAAATATACTTTTCTAACGTTCTGTTCAACATGTCACGTACTGGACATATCGGTATAGCACGATATTTCTTATAATATCTCTTATCGCTATATGTTTCTTGCAATATCGGGCAACCGTAAAGTTGTTGTAATCTAACGGTATGTGCTCCACGTAGAGAGGGCAGGTCGAGGTCTGAATCTAAATGGAGAAGTCAGGTTATGTGCATAACATAGTGCGTGTAACGTGCATAACTCGTTATTGTTCAATATAGAAAATACGCAGCAAACTGCCAATACTGCATTGACTATCTACTGGACTGAATCTATTTGCTAGAATTATGAATGGTATTTGGAAACCAATTGAAGGTATGTAAAAAGCACAATGAGGCTAATGTTGCTACTAGTTGCAATGTTACAAGTGCGATAGCAGAACTAATAGCACGTAGCGATTCAGTTGTTCTAAAATTAAGACTGGATCTCCCACCACTAGCATAACTGTTGATATTTACTAACACAAACACGTGTGTTAATGGGTAATATTAACGCTAACCTTAACCGCAGCGCCTGAAAACATACGAGATTTGGCCTCACTGTTTATGATGTGGTTATTCCCTTTCCCAGACAGCATATGAATCTAATTAAGTCATCTCGCACTGCCTTAGCCGCTATGCAGTAGATGATCGGATTAAAGGTACTGTTACAAGCCGTCACCCAGATCAGGATTAGACACAGATTATCTTGAAACATTCGATAATCATTGGATACGGTTCCCATGGTCACATTATACACGTTGACGGGAAACCAGGCGATTATATACATAAGAATCACTATGGATACGGCACGTGCGTCGATGTTGCGTCTCTCCTGTTGCACTTGCAGATCTTTCTGCGACATGGCGACAACGAAGTACTTGGCAGAATGGAGTACCGCGATGGACACGCTTGGTATAATTGTGTTAATTACCAAGTAAGAGAAATTTGCAGCTTGTGCATCTCCTATTATCTCACAAACAAATCGTAATTCTTCATTAATTAGTACTTCTTTTGGGCGATGGATGATGCCCCACAGTATGCTGCCATAGCCAATATGAACAACCCAGACTAGAGCCAGCCACTTTAAGACAAAAGCGCAGGTGACTCTAGCGTGAGCTGGCAATGGATATTTGAGCTGATAAAAGCGCAGACCGGCAAAGAATATCAGAACATATCCCCCCACACTCATTCTTCCGAAACCAAGAAACATTGACAAGTGACAAACCCACGTAAGATTATTGTGCGAGATTACCGGATATACAATAGTTGCCCAAAGAACAGCGCCGACACATACCCTAGTATCAGCAATGGCGAGACTACCAATTATCGTGAATACCGGTGACTTCCATCGTCCAGATCCGACAACGTAGATGAAGAGAATGGCATTTAGACACGCCCCAAGAGCGAAATACACGGCTGGTATTGTATGAACGAGAAACTCTGGCAGATATGTATTCAAAATTCGGAAACGTTCAAGCTGCGTTCCGTTTTCCGATGCCTCGGTGACAAACTTTATTAATGAGGAATTATAATATACAGTGACACTTTCCATGACTGTACTTCGGATTAAAATCCTACAAATAGTAAGGTGACACTGAACCTCTCAATGTTCTACGTTAGTGTGTCCTGTTATTGGAAATCCCATACAAGTTGGTATGGATACTTGTTTTAGAGCAACTGCTATCGCGTTCCTAAACCACATGTTCTATGCCCAATGCCTTGTTGTATTATCGTTTGCCTATGTGGTATTTCCTAAAATATCATCTCTATCGTCCCAGGTAGTTTAATTTTCTCCACGGTATAAGGGTATCGCGTTAGCTCTAAGACTGATGATATGGTTTTCGCATGTAGAACTGACAACAAACAATATTTATCAACCTATGCCCTGTATTTGCTTCAAGCGTGGCGTGTATAACTATATATGTACACTATATGTATACCTAAGATGCTCTTTGTTTGTCTAATTAATATATTTAGGCATATACCGTGGACAATCCGTTGTGACTTACAGAGAATGTGTATTTTCATTATCGCTAATAACGGCGTTTCAGGAGCAATCGGCGCGATTACGCCACCTCCCCCCCCCACCCCCCATTAACCCTATGCAGATGAACCATGAGTTCCTATAATCGGAATTTCAAAGTAGCTATCCAGATAGGATGTTGAATATTTTGAAACGAATTTGATAGGAAACTGTTGCTTCCATAGGCAGCAACAGCTCCCAGTTAAATTAGTTTCAAAGTATTCAACATAATATTCACTAAATTGTAAATGAGTTTTCTAATTCAGCAGTTCGGGTTCAACGCGTTAGCATCTCACCAATGCATGATTCTTCTCTTTCTGCTTCGCATCGAACATAACAACTTGTTAAGACCAATTAGCACTCCTGCGATATAGATACTTATCATTTGAATCTGTGGCATTGTGAATTCAACATGAAATCAATGCAACGTCTCTGTGCTTTCAATGCCACATCCTCATCGTCTTCATCTTCTTCGTCATTATCATCGGTGTCAGTATCGTCACCATTATTGTTGTCACGATCATTGTAGTTATCATAACGTTTCTGTAGTAGTAGTAGTAGTAGTAGTAGTAGTAGTAGTAGTAGTAGTAGTAGTAGTAGTAGTAGTAATAGTAGTAGTAGTAGTAGTAGTAGTAGTAGTAGTAGTAGTAGTAGTAGTAGTAGTAGTAATAGTAGTAGTAGTAGTAGTAGTAGTAGTAGTAGTAGTAGTAGTAGTAGTAGTAACAATAGCAGTAGTAGCAATAGCAGTAGTAGCAATAGCAGTAGTAGCAATAGCAGTAGTAGCAATAGCAATAGCAGCAGCATAACGTTTCTGTAGTAGTAGTAGTAGTAGTAGTAGTAGTAGTAGTAGTAGTAGTAGTAGTAGTAGTAGTAATAGTAGTAGTAGTAGTAGTAGTAGTAGTAGTAGTAGTAGTAGTAGTAGTAGTAGTAGTAGTAGTAGTAGTAATAGTAGTAGTAGTAGTAGTAGTAGTAGTAGTAGTAGTAGTAGTAGTAGTAGTAGTAGTAGTAGTAGTAGTAGTAACAATAGCAGCAGTAGCAATAGCAGTAGTAGCAATAGCAATAGCAGCAGCAACAGCAGCAACAGAAGCAGAAGCAGCAGCATTAACCGCAGCAGCAGCAACAGCAGCAGCCCGCCCTGCCCAGCCCTCACTTTACCCATAGCCATTCCGTCAGATCCTCTCTCCTCGTTTCTTAGCACGAAAGGAAACGAAAGTGAAACGAGCAGTTTAACCATGGCGTTTCACTCTCATCCTCCATAGCCATCCCGGAAGGTCACTACCTTTATAGTTTCCAAACACGAAAGGAAACGGGAACGAGAAGTGAGACCAGGACTGGTCGCTGAAACAAGATTCTGAAACCCCATCCATCCCATACATTTGGTGTTGTTTCCATTAATTATTACCCTCCTCATATCTCGACAGCAGTTTGAGACGATTGTCGATTCAACACACGCGCACACCCACGCAGGCACGCAGGCGGGCCTGCACGGACACCATGCACTTGGTAACTCACATACCAAATTTGATTGAATTTCTACAATTGGTTTCGGAGTTGCCTCACAATCGATTTCCTAACGTTTTTGTCCCACCTCCTGGGGGCTGGCCAGATGTAAATATGCTCTTGCTCTCCACAAGGATATGGTCACTTGGTTCCATTCCATACAACAGTTTCACACGAGTTTCATTACAATCAATTTCGGCACGGTAGACTTTGAATTCTTAACCCCTACTCCACCCCCTTGTGGCTGAACCAAAAGTAAATGTTCTCATGCATCCCGCACTCATATGGATAATTCACATATCAAATTTGGTTGAATTCCATCCAACGGGTTCGGAGGAGTTGCGTTGAATTTGACCATTTTACGCTCCTCTCCTGCCACCCCCGCCCCACCCCTCCCCACCCCGCGGTGGCGGATTAAAAATTTAAATGTGCTCTTGCTCTCCACACTAATATGGGTAACACATATATCAAATCTGTTTGGATTCTGTGCAACAGTTTCGGAGGAGTACAATCGATTTTCTGCACACAGAGAAGCACAGACAACACCGGAAGGACGGAATAATCTCCACTGTTATTCGAAAACGTGTGTATAATAATATAAACAGTTCTTCATTTGTAATATTACATAAAACCTTTTTTATTGCCCACATTATTTTTAAAACCCTCTTATTTATGAGAAAAAAGACTCCATTTCCAATCTTGGTTTAAGCATAGTTTATTTCATTTTGGTCAAGTGGAAGCACGATAAAACTAAAACCGTGTCTGCCATATGTATTTAATTAAAAACAGTTAAATGTGAAGTGGTTCAGTAAGTCATAATTATGACGAAACCAATGATGATGCTGCTCTTATAGAAATTTATCTAATTGATGTGGCAGTTGTTCTAGGCAGAGAACGGGCATAATAGCAGGAGGAAAAGATAGATTGAGAGAGGGGAGAGAGAGAAATGGAAACTGAGCATATTTTGAAGACTTCGACATCTGGAGGTTATGTTGCAGATCGAAATCTGTATCGCCATGCAGAAGTAGGCAAGTAGGTTAGGACATGGGAGAGGTGCCGTTAAGGGTACAAGTTGTAGTAGAGGATACCATGTTTGGCTGATTCATTTGAATTGTCGCATTGGTACGTATAGGAGTGTCAAAGAGGTTGTTATTGAACATGTTTCTGCTGAAGTTATTTCGGGTGGGAAGAGTATTCCAGGCACAAAGAGTACGACAACTGATGAATGTGTGAGTGTTGCCATGGCGTATGTTGTAAGAGTTTCTGTTTTGGAAAAGCTGTGGGAGATGGTCTGATAGAGCTGCAGAAGTCATTCCATTAATCATGTATACCTTTATTAGACCATGATTTTCGCGTCAAGGGGAAAATAGGTGCGAATCCTGTTTCGGCACACAAGTCTTCGGTGCTCGAATTACGAGCCATGCCACTTATCGTGCAAATGAGTCTTTTGTATATTAATATTTGGTCACTTCTGATATTGTTTGATACAGCACATTGTATCGTTGTTCTTAAAACATATAAATCTTCTAAGGCCTCTTTTCTCTATGCGTAATCCTGTTTAGTTATTTCGTGTGCTATGTAGGTTAATATATAACAGATATATCTGTTTGCATTCACACTGGTGGAAGATAATCCTGGACTGCACGACAGCTTTACCTGGCGGAAAGTGAAATAAACTGATGACCGTAGCGCTACCAAGCGGAAGGTGAGAGAAAATGCAGACGGTAACGGTACCTGGCTAATTTTGTTGGAATAGGTTGCGGTAACATAAGTAAGCAATAACTGTATACCCTTCCATACCTCAGTATGGCGTTACGCCTGGTTAAGTCTGTAGTGAGAAAACGGCCTACGGCCTCTTTTTCATTGCTTAGGCCGTGTTCTCATTAGAGACTTAACCTGCGTAACGCAATACTGAGGTATGGCGTTATTCCCGATTAACTATCCAGTGAGAACAGGGCCTTAATCTTATTTAACTATTTCGTGTACTATGTAGGTTACTATATAGCCGGTATAGCTGTTTGCATTCACACTGGTGGAAGATAATCCTGGACGGCTCGGTAGCGCTAACCGGTGGAGAGTGAGAAAAAGTGATGACGGTAGCGCTAGCTGGCGGAAGGTGAGAGAAAATTCTGACCGTAACGGTACCTGGCAAATTTTGAGGGAATAAGTTGCGTTCACACATTCATCTGAAGATAAACCGTCGATTTTGTGGAATTAGAGCCGTGTTCTCACTCGAGACTTAACCGGCGTAACGCCATACTGAGGTATGGCATTATTCCAGATTAACTCTCCAGTGAGAACACGCCCTAATTTTCAGAAATTAGTGAGGTATCTATTCAGGGACAAGAGGCAGTCCAATGATAACGCTAGCTGATATAGCCGGTATTTACCGAAATACTGGCTGTATGAGAACACAGCCTAGGAGAGTTGTTTTACATTTAGAAAATATAATGTTTCTTCTGTAGGCTGTTGCTGTTTAAAGCAACAGTTGTATCAATGTAGGCATTGGTCGTCCTAATTCACACGCCACGCAATCAGTGTTATCTACACCATATCAATAAATTCGCCGAAACATACGCAATCAAACCGGAAAAATGTTAAGTATTTTGAAACTAATTTGCCTGGAAGCTGTTGCTGGCCATGGGCAGCAACAGATCCCAGATAAATTACTTTCAAAATACTCAACATTACGTTATTAAAACCATAGGAGAGTTTTCATGTTTTGGTTTTCACGGGTTTAAAGTGTTATTGATGTACCACAAAATTAGAATACTTATCTGATAGTGATGAATAAATCTAGGATATATGCGTCTTGATTAACTAGGTTTATTCAATTGTACGATTTTGCATGCGTTATTCCGCACATCAAAGTGAACAATTTCTATTCAAAATGTTGACCACCTCTTTAATTGTGCTACTTCGTAAGCAAATTATTTTATCATTAAATAAAACTTATCAAATTGTATTCATCAACATTTTGTTACGATACTGTACTTCGCTGTTCTTATCACATTCAACATATAATCCCTTGCATAATAATAATAATAATAATAATAATAATAATAATATTAATAATTAAACATGACATAGAGTTTTATTTCCAACTATTGAAATAATGTCACACGCTAGAACCGTACGTTGTAAACACTGTATTTGGACGTACACATCCGCCACCTGATTTGCTTGTAAGCGAATGGTGAATTCTTATTAGCCACACACACCCCATGCCTAGTAGCGATGACGGTTGGGAAATGTATGAAATACGATGATACATCTCCATAAAACACGAGAAAAATTCAATCGATCATCCAAAAATAATTTTAATTTTAAAAATATAAAATGTTTCAAGATTCAAGATTTCAGGATTGTATTTATTACTCACAGGGGATATAACAGTATACAATTTATACAGTGGCGAGATAGTTTACATGTTATTTACATATCTCTATAGAGTAACTGTTAATATTGAAAGAAATAGTCTGGATTTACTACAGCAATATTATTAGTTCTTTTCAGGCAAACTATTTTCAGATCAACCATTACTCCGATGACAATTTTAGTTTGTTTTCAGGTATTATCTTTGCATGCTATGTTTGTTGGCTGTGTTTCTGCGACAGATTCACCCTATTTGAAATTGCTTAATAGGTGGATTTATTGGTATTTATTTAGTGCATATTAGCCATTTGCATGTTTTTCTGCTTTCATTAAAATCAGTTGACATGCAGTGGACCTTTCCTTTTTTTAGCTATGCCCGGCCCATCCCTAGCAAAGATCCACCCGCATCTCGCTCATGCTGGGATCGATCGAGTACTGAACTCTCTGACTATCAATTTCCAGAGAGCATACAGGTAAGCATATGGCAGCAACAGCGTCCAGTCAAATTAGTTTCAAAATATTCAACAGTATGCTTATTAAATAGTAGAGACATACAATTTGTACCAAGTGTCGGACTATTAAGACTTAAAGACGGGCCAGATAGAATAATTTATGATAATGACGTCGTTCTACTCGCCACTTAGCTGATTGTGACATCATATGACGTCAGATAATAGATTGATACTCTGGAAAGGTGAATTATACATGTGTAGTGCTAGTTTATATCGGTTACCTGAGCTAATACGTATCCACTATGTGTATTAATATCTGTATTGCCAGTTCCCCTAGCTCCACATAAGTCATGTATTTAGGTGTGCTTCGCTTTTTAAAAAAAGGAATCTTAGAACTTTTAAATGTGCTTTTTGATTAATTTGCATTTTTCGATTCCATTAATTCCATAGCCATAAAGGAGGATCGGTTCTATCATTTGCTGGTAGAATTTTATTGGACAATCACATTTCCAGTTTATCTATCCACCATATGACGTCATAATCAATTAAATGGCGTGTATGCTGACGTCATAATCATGACGTCATGAATGATTCGAAATAGTCCGTTTTTAACGCTTAATAGTCCGACACGTTGTACGAATTGAATGTCTTTGTTATTTAATAAACATGATGTTGAATATTTTGAACCAATTTGACTGAGCACTGGTGCTGTCTTAGGCAGCAGCAGCACCCAGTCGAATTAGTTTCAAAATACGCAATCGCTTACCCGAATAGTTTTCTGAAAATTGATAGTCAGGGAGTTCAGAGATCGGGCGTGGTGTGTGTGTGGGGGTGGGGGGGGGGGGGGCGGGTGGGGGGGTGTGGCATAGCTAAAACTAGACCGGTTCATTATGAGTTATCTAGAATATGTACATGGGAACCTAAGGTCGAGTGGATTTTTTTCTAAAATTTGGAGCGACGAGTTAATCAGTCAATTCGTGGCTATGCCACAGCTATATCTAGTTAAGCTCCTCCCGCTTTGTACATATCTTTTAATCAATTTATATACGTTGAGCCCTGAATTATTAAAATGGAAATTTCAATGTATGTACAAGTAAACTGTTGAATATTTTGAAACTAGTTTGGCTGCGTGTGTCAGCAACAGCTCCCAGGCAAATTAGTTTTAAAATATTCAACAATGATTTTAAAACTGTAACTTCATCAAAAACATACAATTCGTACAGTAAACTCGGGATTTTCGATTTTCATGACGGACGGAGTTATACGTCATTATGATTGTGACTTCGGCTAACTAGTGACGTAATTGATTATGACGTCAGACACTCGAGGCACGGATCGGATTCTTCCATTTCCTAGAGGATTGCAGATTGTCAATAGTTTACGGATTAGCAGAGCGTTTTGGATTGTCTTCCCTACGAAGCGCAGGGCTGATGAGTTGTTGCCTGTTCATAGAATGATGGGGAAAATGTGTATGTAACCCCATATACTTTGTACAAAGTCTGGGTGTAATAAATTTATCAGTATCAGCATAAGATAGCACAGACCACATTCTGATAGAGTTGATCTTAATACATGAATACATCTACGCCTGTCTAGAGCAGTGGCCATCCACGTGTGGAGTCACAGAAGGCAATGCCTTAAAGCACTCGTGTACCATTAAATAGAGACACATTTTCCCGTGATATTAGACGCCGGTTTATTTTTGCGCAATTTACCCAGCGCGTAATTCTCTGACTCGTTATTCATTGTAATCACTGGACGCCATATTAGTTGGATATTTTATCTGTACATACCGGGATTTCAGAAACGTCTTCTAGTTCAACTGGTCATTTGTCAGCCAGCTCTTGAAGTCTATGCACGCGGGGCGTTTTCACGATAGAGCGCTTGACAGCTCGTATTTCAATATTGTTCAGAGCAAGTGTATCACATTTCCAGAAGAAAATACGAAAAAGCTGTTGTATGCTTTAGCAATAATCTACATGAAAGGTATTGCTGTCAATGACAGCAAGACTATTCCAGTCAAGTTAGTGTCAACATTAGTAGTAAGCAATGAAAGTACTACTTGCTACAGATTTGATACAAATTTAAAAGAAAATTCTTTCTGCAGCAACTTCATGTATAGCTTTACAAAAATAACCGTTATACATTTCTGTCGATGATGGACCTTTCCAGTTTTAGCTATGCCCCGCTCATCCCTAAGTAAGCGTTACCCACACCACGCTTGTGTTGGGATTGATCGATCCCTGAACTCCCTGACTATCTATTTCAAGAAAACTATCTAGCTAAGCTGGTAAATATTTTGAGACAAACATTGACTGGGCGCAGCACATCTTTATTAAAATAGCAAATACATACAATTCCTACAACATGTCCGACTATTACACGGTTAAGATGGACGAAATCTAGTCGTCCGTGCTTTAATTGATTATGCCGTCATCCTACACGTCACTTAGTTGATTATGACGTCATATGATGGATGGACACACTGGAGAGGTCCATTCGCTGTCTTTTAATATTGTTACCGAAATTAATTAAATTGTTGGTACAGTCCTGGTGCAAACAAGTTATGCCTGTGATGTTACAACGCTAGGGACCCACATTCCTGTACGCATTTCGTGGAGGCGAGGAACAGCGAAGCGTGCATAACGGATCGGATGTTATTGTCCAACGGGAGCACCGTTTGGAATTTTGGCTTTGAAGACGATGCGGAACGTAATGGTGATAAAATCAGGGTTCGTCGATCGTCCGCTTTTGGATATGTGGTTTGTCATGAGTGCTGTCATCCTGACTTATACAACCATAAGTTATGTGATGGTAGGCATTGTGGGTGGCGTAACTGGGGTGGGGTTGTAAGGGGGCGTGCCCCCCACCCAATCTCCAATAATTGTGATACATGTTTTATGTCATATGATGACCACCGCCCTACCCTTGTCCTCCAGCCACCACACCACACCCCCACCCACCAACCACCCAAACCCCCAAAAATCGAAATGTTCCGCCTCACATAGTAAGCATATATATTCACCTGAAGGCGATACGGATAGATCCGATCGGGCACTCAAGTATATGGCGTTATAATCAATTACGCCACGCGTGGGCTGACATCAGAATAAAAAAGCATGACTTATCTATTTCCGTTATGACTTATGAACACATAAAGGTCCGTCAAGTGTACGAATTGTATGGTATTCGTTGATTTACTAAGCTTACATGTATAGTTAATTTGAAAATTAAATTCTGGGAAATCAAGGTTCCTAGTATAGAAATCGATCCCAACACGCCTAAAGCGTGGGTGGAGCTTAGCTATAGATGGGCGGTGATAGCTAGAAATAGATCTCTCTATTACCGCGTGTCGTCAAGCTCATGACGTCTCTGCCCGCCATTTTCTTGCTAGATTTTGCCCACTCTATGTACGAATTTGTCTAGATTTGAACATTAAAAATTTTGAAACCAGATTCCCCCGAATCTTACTTTCTAATTGGAAAAGTTGTTAAATTTTTTTAGCTAATTTTACTGGGAGCTGTTGCTGTCCATCAGAATGTTTATTAACTTAGAAATTTACTAAATGCATACAATGGACCTTTGCACTTTTAGCTAAGCTCCACCCACACTTCGCTCGTGTTGGGATCGATCTATCCCTGAACTCCCTGACTATCAATTTCCAGATAACTATACAGGTAACCTGTTACATATTTTGAAACTAATTTGACTAGGCGCTGTTGCTGCCTATGACAGCAACAGCGCCCAGTCAAATTAGTTTCAAAATATTCAACAAAATGTTTATTAAATAGCAATTACATACAATTCGCACACGTGTCGGGCTATTAAACGTTAAAGACGGACTATTTCGAATCATTCATGACGTCATGTGTGTGACGTCATCCTACACATAGCTGATTATGACGTCATATGATGGATGGATAAACTTGGAAAGGTTCAGACAGCTGCTGTCGGACATTTGCTAGTTTAGTGACGGACTTACGTCATTTGATTATTACATCAGCTAACACGTGGCGTATTTTGATTATAATTTCAGATGCTTGAGTGACAGATAGATTCATACCTTCAACTTAATAACTATAATTCCTGAGCATTTTGAAACGTCCAGTTTATCCATCAATCATATGGTGTCATAATCAACTACGTAACCTATATGATGACGTCATAACCAGCGATATCATGAATGATGTAGATAAGTCCTTCACGAACGCATAATCGATGACGGTCTACGCGTTGCTGTACGACTTTCATGTTTTTACTATTCAATAAACTTGTTGTTGAATGTTTTGAAACTAATTTTACTGGGCGGTGTTCTTCGCTATCAGATCCATCACCCATCATCGTTTTCAATGAAACTGTCAAAGTCAACCTCGTCCTCTTCTTACCCCTCCTCCTCCTCCACCTTCTCCTCCTCCTCCTTCTCACGATCACCAGTGTCCATGAGATCAATCAACGATGTTGGTGGTATAGAACCTCAGGGCCACACCAGTTCCAGCACTCCCTCGTCAGTCTTCATCCATCCCTGCCCATCATCATATGGTTTTGGCTTTTCCAGAATGAATTCGTCAGCTCGCTTTCACAAGGCTGATCACGCGCTAGACATGTTGCCTCAGAGCAGAGTGGTATGGAGGGAAGCCAACCAGGTCGACCTTAGACTTGGAAGTGACTTTTTCATCCCCCACCCCCACTACCTCGTGGAGTAGCTTGGCACGGACCACGTTCCCCGAAGACTCGTAACTCTGTCCGTACATCAGGCAAGTGATCTGTTCCAACTGCTTCAGCACCTGATGCTTGGGATTCCCAAGGTGTATGAATGTCTTGTGAAACCTGGGCTTCATATCCAGCTTCTTCAGTGGTCCAACTTTCCCTTCCATTTTACGGCGCTGGTACAGTCCTCTCAACTGAACCGATAGAACCCAAGAAGAGTGGTACAATTGTCTTCTCCCAGGGACTCTGCAGCTCAGAGAAGTTGAGTAGTTGTCGATGTTCCCTGACCCCGTGTCCAGCTATACAGTCATCTGGATGGCGTCAGCGTGCTAGAGAAGAATCACGAAGATATCTATTAGGGAGGCTGACAGCATTCTTGTATCCGAGGGCGACAGTATAGTGGAGATACAGCACCACACTCGTATCAGCATCTTTCTGGTTGCTGTAGATTGTGGGGAGTTGACTCACCTCGACATGAAACACATACTTATATCATTTTTATATACTTTTATGTACATTTCCTCAGTAAATGTTCAATTTGGGCATGCCAATTGCACTAACATGGAGTAGTTGTGCCCATCGAATGCATAGTGCTACCATCTCTCCATTACATTTGTGGAACAGCTGCATGCTGTGGGTCGTAACAGAATGAAGGAGTATGAATACGAGATGGCAGTGGTCAATGAAGGACATCCAAAAGGCAGACGTCTTCTTCAAATGGTCATTGTGCGCCTTCTACACATAGGTGTAATACTTTATGATGAGGACTAGAGTGGAGGGATCTTCGAGCGCTACGTCTAGGTACTCTCGCTTACGGTATCGGCGATGGGTATGTTCTACTCCTCAGCGAATTGCTCCATCAATAACCTCTCCATTGCCTCACACACAGTTTTGAGGCAAACGAGACTTTGCATATGCCTTTCCGCTAAGACCACATTTGAGAGATCCACTTGTCTCCAGATGTGCCTTAAACAAAATGTCTGTGCACACAGAACCACAGATTGTGTGACCTGTTAGCATCCCGATATAGTTCATGGATGTGTGAAAGGGTTCAATCATAGCCACATCACATGACTGGCGAATTCATCTGATCATCGCCAGATGATGGCTAATGCTTTCACACAGACCCCACCCAGATCAAATGCATTCAGGACCAACTTCTGACACACTTCAGCTATGGCTACCTCCGAGCGCTTTCGTAGCTCATGAACGACTGTGTTGTCAATCATTGGTTGATGGATGGGTGTGAAGTAGTCCACTGTTGATTTTCAAGGTGGTAGCATCCAGGTTGCAGAAGTGAAGCCTCCCAGTACAGACACAGGTTGCTTGCTGCTGCTTCTGATATATCTGCTGAAGAGCCAGACTTAGTATTCTTGGTATGTGAGCTGCATAGACTGCATCGCTCTCTGGAGGGGCTGTCAATGATAAGCCATCGGGAAACCTTGGGCGGACACGGGTGAAGTGCAAGGGTGGGAGAGTTTCAGGTTACGCTGTTGTGACGCATCTACGATAGGCAGTGTTTGGACATTGGGACTCTCGAACCAAGGCTTGACCTCCTGCACCATAATTCCACCAGCACTGTTGACAATATTGTTGCCATACACATTCGTAGTGGTTTTATTCAAGTTGTCCCAATCACAGTGGAATATGATGTTGCCCTCTCATGTCACAATTTGGTGTCTCAGATACGTCGAGACTTTGTCCTGATGAGCTGCTTGCTTGGGAACAAGTGCCTGACAGTCGCACAGAGAAGCACATATTTTGGGGTAACTTCTATTCTCCATCTGACAGTGCACGGCACAGATTATGCGTGATGGAGAACACCAGATGCATCGTCGTTTCGCTCATATCCACGTCCTCCTTACCGGTCATGGCCATGCTGAGGAACGGGATTAGGTCTGGAGGTAGTAGCGTTTCCTAACTAAGCTACATTTCGTCGGCTGTAGGTGTCCAGACTCTTTGAACCATATGAAAACCCATAGAATAAACCACGGCGGAGTGGTGTCTTGGTACTTGTCTGCGCTTCCGGAAGTGTAAGCTCGTGCAAGAGCATGAGAAACGGTGATATTCGAGCTGTGCACGAGCCAGAATGAAATGGCATCAGCATTGTCACGATTAACCCTCGTGATGTAGAGATTGTCGTTGATTGAGTCATTCTTTAGGCGTTTCCTAAGTTTTTCAATGTGTTTGTACCCATTTCATTTCAGTTCTTTGACATAAAGCATGCCCATGGAAGATAGTCATAGAACCTCATTCTCTCGTATATTGTATGGGCAATAAGGTATTCAATCGCCAAACCAATAGTGAAGTGCCACACTTTAAGGGTCAGCAAGATGAGACAAACACAGCACTCTTCTTTTTCTATGGAGTGATGTGAAATGTTGGTTATGAGGATGCTGCCATAATAGACAGCGCGGATACAGATGCACCCGTACAGACGGCCTGCGTATCTCATCACACAAGAGGACTGCAGTGCATAATGACAAAGCAGAAAGCGTTCTCTTGCTGGTCACTTTGTGACAATAATGTAACAGATGTCATCATTCCACTCAATGCTCTCAGTGGATGTGAGAGAATCTCAGCGGTGTATGGTCATGACAAAACAACGATCTACAATCAAGTTGCTGGTGTAGTAATCTTGATGCATGAAACATTCTTGGAAAATTTTCTTTGCCAAATACAGATGAACCCCTGTTTGACCGTATGCAATGGGCCGCTGCAGTTTATCCATCCATCATCTGACGCCATATGACGTCATAATCAACTACGTGTAGGATAACGTCCTAATTAATTGTGGTATGAATGACCCGATGTAGTCCTTCCTTAACGCGTAATAGTCTGACACGTGTAAGCATTGTTTGTCCATACCATTTCATCAACAGACAGCAACAGCACTCCGTCAAATTAGTTTCAAAATTTTCACACGCTTACCTGTATAGGTATCTGTAAATTGATAATCAGGGAGTTCAAGGATCGATCGATCGTGAGTAAGGTGTGGGTGGAGCTTAGCTAGAGATTGGCGGGCGTAGCTAAAACTAGATTTGTCCAATCATTATACGCTACATTTATTCTGACAGAAAGAGTAACATAGCAGAAGAAGCGAGTGCGGTGAAGTGGAGAAAATTGAAATGGAAGCCCACAATGCGACGGTTTCCTGGTTATGACTGTTTAATGCTGCATTTAACTCTAAATATAAGGCTCTTTAAATATATGTCGGCGAGAGAATGGCATTGTGTAGGCGAGCACAGGTGAATCCTTGCGAAGTCGTCATATGTACTTTCACAAGATGGGTATTGACATGTTACACGCAACCTACATTATCTAACGATCAAAGGTCCTTGTCTACTACACCAGGCCGGATATAATGACGATGAGCTGTGACTAATAAGAGTGCTATTGGCAGACACCAAGCTGAACGTACGAGTGAAAATGTGCATTCCGTAGAGTTTGACACCACTATCAGCTTTCCACATGAAGATGGCTTCTCCCTGGTGTCGTTTACAGGCTTCCTCACGCAGTCTTGTCATTCATACGGGAGCACCACACAAGACTAATCCAATGTATCTACCCTGGCCCTCCTACTAGAGATGGAGTGGACAGACAACGTGGACTTCAAAGACGAGGAGACGCCCCTAGATCATCGTCTTCCTATAGTTGTAGAGCAACTAACGAATGAGAACTTCTTCATGAAGACAGGCTTCACCTATGCACACTTATCAGCAAAAGGTTAAGTCAATGAGAAAGGCCTCTGATTTCTGCGTGGCGAAATGGAGGAGAGGCAAAGTCATCGTTGCATCACGGGAAACATAGCCACCAAGTCTTTTTGGAATCTGAAAATCTGTGGATCAAAGATCACTCTGCCAAAAGATGTACGTGCATACAACACGTGCATCACCGATGCTGTACACTTTAACATATTTGGGTAACTCCATATGAAGTTCTAAATCAGCTGGATGCTTGCCCCCGCAAATACCTTCGTACTATCGCATAGTATCTCGTTGTCATAATCTGCAATAACGCGTTATTGACCATGTCCAATACGGTCCTAGGTTCAGTGAAAGTGGCTTAACAAAGATGATTTATGTTGCGCTATTATTTGTGAATGCCCTGAAATACACAGTACCGTTGAATCAATACCTACAAAGCCCGCTGGGCAACTGCCCAAACCTGATAAACATGCTGCGTAATGAGTGGAAAGAGGTAGAACTGGATACAAAGTGAACCAAGAAAAACCTGAAAGATGTAAGGACCCTGGCTGCTCTTCATATCATTGGCTAAATGTCACAAAATATATTCAACTATGGATAGATAGTTTCTAAAGATTAGGGATAATTAAATAAAGCTTCAGAAAAGATTGTTCTGGAACATTATACGTGTTTTATTCGATGGCTTTCTTTCAGTATTAGCATGTTTAGTGGGAGCAGAAGAGGGCAGAGGAATCCATTCTGATGTTGGTATCGGCTACTGTAGCAATGGTGATTTGTGCTATGTAGGACAATCAGATAATTCAAGACCAGGGCAATACCATTACAGTTGTACAGCAAAGGTGAATCTAATAGCCGTAAATGTACGTAGCTTCAAGTTCAAAAGAAATAGATGGGAAGGAAAGGAAAGGTTGAGAGATTAAAATTAAGAAAAATACCGTTGTCATTAACTTGAATTCTAAATAGAATTGTGTTTGCAATTTACCCTATGATATGTGATGGTAATCGTATACTTACTACAATGATAACGCAGGTTACTGGGCTTGTACTGGGCCGATAACAAGCCAATACGGTCCGCTATTGTCCAACTACCAGCCCAATAACCTATTTTAGCAGGGGAGATATAAAATTCATGTATCTCCTTTCCATCCACTGTCGCATATCTTGCCATCGGTTGGAGGGTGTGTGAGCATCTGCGAACTAAGTAGCCTTGCTGGTGGGAGTCTTTTATTCTTGGCAGGTTCAGCCATGCCAGAGAGGTATCCAGGGATGGGTCAAAGAATAGGACGAGGAGCAATGTGAGTCATTCTAGGGGTTAGCTGTACTCATCTACGTTTATGTGAAAAGAGCGTACCACGGTTGTGGTTGTGGACCAGCCGAGAATGTCAAAAGGATAAGGAAGCTACAAACATAACACAGCATAACTCCCTTCAATGATAAGTCATGACATTGAAACGTTCCGGGGTGGCATTTTAACTTTGGAGTCTAGCCAGTCAGGAATAGTGTCGCATCCAATGCCTCGAAAGGCTCCTGCACAAGCTACTCGTTGATCCACTTCATAGGTGTTAACGCAACCCGCTATCGGGAAACAATTGAAACCAGCATACCACAAGATACTTCAGTGGAATGTTGAGCAAGTCTGTCACAAACAGACTCCGCGTAGAAGAAATTGGCAGTACTTACATGTAGGTGACAAAAATCAATTCACCTTTCCAGCGTATTCATCTATCAATCTGGCGTCATATGACGTCATAATCTGCTAAGCGGCGTGTAGGATAACGTCATAATCATTACGTCATAAATGATTCTATATGGCCCGTCTTTAACTCTTAATAGTACGACACGCAGAATTGTAAGTCTCTAATATTTAATAAATATGCTGTTGAATATTTTGAAACTAATTTGACTAGGCGCTGTTGTTGCCATAGGCAGCAACATCACCTAGTCAAATTAGTTTCAACATATTTCACAACTTATCTGTATAGTTTTCTGGAAATTGATAGTCAGGAAGTTCAGAAATCGATCGATCCCAACACGAGCGAGGTGTGGGTGGAGCTTAAACAGAGATGGGCGGGGCATGGCTAAAACTGTAAATGCCCATTGGAACATGCATGCCCTATCCAGATGGGCCGGCGTGATGCTTTTCAAGCTCCGTACCGGCCACGACAGACTGACGTATCAGCATTGTCACAAATTCAAGCTAGTGTAATTTTACGCGGAACTAGGGTTATGACCGCGCCTCGTATGCTCCAAGAACGCCACAAACACGCAATAAGTAGAAGATAATTCTGCGCATGTTTTTAATTCCATAAACTGTGGAGACGCTAGCTTTATAAAATAGACAGTCGTCTATCTGACAATAATCAATGTCATGATCTGAGGCTGAAGAAGAGGAAGAAGAAGAAGAAGAAGAAGAAGAAAAAGAAGGCTTTTACTGTTACTGTATTATTATACCATTATTAAAGTACACGTTTACATGATATCACAGATATTCAATATATTATGTTAAAATAATTATTTTAATATTAAGAATAGGAAAGGCGAGATATTAAATACCATTGACTATTAAAATATTATTTTCTAGGTAACAAATAAAATTATTAAATGCCCAGAAACTTTCAAAACTTTCTAATGAACCGCTTTCTTTGTAATACTGGAACTCAATAATAATACTTGATCACATTCTAGAAATACATTCACAAAGAGCGTCTGTGCATTCATTTCCATCCATGAAACGCTGACGCGTTACATATGTAGCAATTTTTGCATGGGAAATAATCCAATTTGTTAAGCGATGTCTAACTATACGGTCAGATTTTGAAGAACATTTGGGAGATAGGAAGCCTTTGGTGTAATCTTCGGTTTTAAATTCATCAACTTCCAGCAAATAAAGGACGGTTCTACTAATAGCTAAGAGTAATGGTCGGAGACTTGGACATGTAATGAGCATGCGTGTCAAATCTTGCTGTTCGCCACAATAAACACATTCATCATTAAGTCGATATCATGCTCTATGAAGAAACACACCTGTATCTAAAGCTCCGTGTACAATTTTCCAAGACAAGTCTCCTTCATTACCTGTACATCGATATTCATAAAAGCAGGTACCAGGCGTCATAGCGTCAATATTAAGCGATAAAATGTCGGCCCATTTATTACTAACATGATTTTGGTAAACGTTTGAACAACATTTAAATAGAGAAAGTTGATATAATTCTTTCTTACAGTTTGAAGGTAAAGCCATGGTTAAAACAGACACACATCAATATTCCCAGGATATTTCATAACAATAAACTCACCTAGGGATATCAATAGGACGTTCTGATAAGTTCAACCATTCAGAGGGGAAGAAGAAGAAGAAGAAGAAGAAGAAGAAGAAGAAGAAAAGGAAGAAGAAGAAGAAAAAGAAGAAGAATAAGAAGAAGAAGAAGAAGAAGAAGAAGAGGACGAAGAAGAAGAAGAAAAAGAAGAAGAAGAAAAAGAAGAAGAAGAAGAAGAAGAAGAAGAAAAAGAAGAAGAAAAAGAAGACTTTTCATGTACTTTATTTTGGATTCATAAAAAAACGCTTTAATTTAATACATCACTCATAAATTATTTTTAAAAACACGTCATAGACAATATAAATATATTCCTGAATCAGTCTGAGTATCATTTAAATAAACATTGTATTTATGAAGAATAACAAATATGTCAAAATATCACAGATCTACGTCAATTTTGTAAAAAAACAACAATCCAATCCGTATAAAAATCAATGGGAATCAGTCAACAAAATCATCAGTCATCAGTCATTAAAAATGTAAAATGATGAAAGTGGACAAAATAATACTGAAAGGTATAACTAAATACCATTAAATGTTAAAATATCGTCTTCAGTATTACAAACGAAGTGGTCAATTGCCCAAAAATTTTTAAAGTTTTCTAGTGACCCATTTTGCTGGTGGTATTTAAATTCAATAGTCACACGAGCTCGCATTCGAGAAATGCATTCTCGAAGGGCGTCCGTCTGACCATTGCCATCCATTAGACGCTGCCGCGTTACATAGGTAGCCATTTTAGCGTTTGCCATGATCCAATTGCATATACGATGTTTAATTTTACGTGCAGATTTAGACGAACAATGGGGGCATAGAAAGCCTTTGACATAATTCTCAGGCTTAAATTCATCAGCCAGTGTTAAAAATAGAACTGCTCGTCTAACAGCACACAAAAGTGGTTGGAGACGTGAACATGTTATAAAAAGATGTGCTAAATCTTCACGATCGCCACAGTAAACACATTTATCATTAATACAATATCCGGCCTTATATAGAAAAACACCAGTGTTGAGTGCCCCATGGAAAACCTTCCATGACAAATCTCCTTCGTAGTATGTACACGGATATTCATAAAAACAGAGACAATTATCTGTAAAATCAATATTTAGAGAAAGTAGATCTCTCCATATGTTACTTTTGGTATTATGTGAAATCATTGAGTAACATTTTAATAAAGACATCTTGTATAGTTCCTTCATGCAAAGAGATGGTATCAATACAGTAAAAACCGAGTCATCATTAATATTGCATGATAATTCATAATTGTATACTGACCTGGGAATGTCAATAGGTCGATCTAATAGTTCGAACCATTCATTGGGTATGCTATCCCATAGAGTGTTCAAGTTTATTTGAAGCAATCGTCGAGACCTGTTGCCAATTTTAAGGAGTAAGTCTTCAAGTGCAATTCGTTTATCATTTACCAAAATATCAGCTAGAATGGTAGCATTCGCACTTATAAAATCTTCGTAGCAAAAAGTAAATCCAGTGGAGATATTCTTGATCAAAGGATTTAGAAACAGTGGTTCATTTAAAACATCGATTTTACAGCTTGGATGCGATGTTCGCATAACATTGAAGAAAAACCAAGAATTGAGCACACTCTTATAAAAGATAGGTATATTACGAATCATCTTTACATCCAATTGAATAGAGAAAATCTGATAATCGTAATTTAGTTTATGTATCTGTTTGAGAAAGTAGCTGCTAAAGCTGAAACACGGATGAAAAGCGAAATAGTTCATAAAGGATTGTGCATACTGAATACGGAATGTCCGTATCCGAGATTCTAAATGCACTAGTCCTTGCCCACCTTTGTCTAAAGGCAGAAACAGTAACTCTTTGGGAAGCCAGTGCTTTCCAGACCAGATGAAGTTAATTAACAGTTTTTGAATAGCATTTAAAAGATTACCAGGGACATCGATAACAGCTAACCTATGCCAAAGCTTAGAAGCAGCAAGCAGATTAGTAATAGTGGTCCTACCTCTAAACGATAGAGCTTTTGATAACGGGAGCCAGTTAAGAAGTTTTGTGCTGATTTCATTTTCAAGATTTTCCCAATTTTGTTTGCAAAAATCCAAAGAATTGCCAATATAAATACCGAGAATCTTTAATCCATTGCTATTCCATTTTAACCCCAAAGGCTCGTCAATACGCCATTTCCAGGAACCAACCCAAAAACCTTCTGACTTTGAGTGGTTAATTTTCGCGTTGGAAGCAGACTCATATACATGTATCAAATCTCGCAATTTAATAAAATCATCATTACACGTACACAAGGCAGTTATGTCATCAGCATAAGCTGAGCAAGAAACCCTTTCACCCGAGATATCAGGCAGGGCCACCCCCCTCAGTCCGTTATTTGAGCGTATCTTAACTAATAATGGTTCGATACAGATACTGTACAAAGCGCCTGATAGTGAGCAACCCTGTCAGATACCACGGCTAAAAGAAACAGGCATAGATAACAAATTATTTATTTTCAGTAAACACGAAGTGTCATTGTAAAGAAGCTGAATGCATTTAACAAAAAAATCACCAAAGCCAAATGCGCGCGAGGTATTCAATAAATACTGGTGACTTACCCTATCAAACGCCTTCTCCTGATCTAGGGATACAACGCCAAGAGGTAACGACATGAAATTTGAATACTCGACGACGTCTGTTATCAACCTAATGTTATTGGAGATCTTACGTCCTGGTACGCAATAGCTTTGGTCTATGTGAATAATTTCTGCGAGTACTGTACGTATACGATTATACAAGGCCTTGGAAAATATTTTCAAATCTACACATAAAAGTGATACAGGTCTCCAGTTCTTTAAATTGGTTAAATCACCTTTCTTAGGTAATAATGTCACAACCGCTCGCCTGCATGAAATAGGTAATAACATGTCTTCAATTGATTCATTAAAAACATCAAGAAGATCAGAACCGATAGTTTCCCAAAAGGTTTTGTAAAATTCCGATGGTAGTCCATCAATTCCAGGAGCTTTGTTGTTATTGAGATGGTTAACAGCGTCAGTAAGCTCTGGTAAACTCAGGGCCCGATCTAACTCAATTCTGGAAAGCTCACTTAGATTAGGAAGATCTGATAAAAGCAGGTTTTCAGACACTTTGCATGAGCTTGACTTCGCATATAATTCACCATAGAAATCAGAGGCGTGGCTCAGAATATCCGTATCAGAATTAACCATTTCACCGGTTGGGATCTTCAACTGTGAAATAGTTTTATTCATCACACGTTTATTCTCAAGATTAAAAAAATATGTAGTAGGTCTATCTGATTCATTTATATGCTGGAATCGCGATCGAATCCAAGCACCCCTATTTTGCTCTTTGAGGAGAGTTGTTAATTCAGATTGCTTTTGGTTAATTACCTCTAATAATTCATTTGTTTTTGGAATTTTGACCGATAACTGATCAATTTCAGCTTGTAAGTCTGATCGTCGCTCACGGCAAAGGACAGCTCGTTCTCGGGAATAACGCTGTGATTAAATACATATATGCTTTTTGGCCAAATCCCACCAATCCTGTAGACAATCAAAATCACATTTTTTCCCTTGCCAACCATTCCAGAAATCATTAATTAAAAGCACATAGTTTCTTTCACTCAACACAGCGGTATTCATGCACCAATATGCACTTTTCCGTTTTACACTTTTAAGCTGAAATATTGCTCTAACATAATCATGGTCAGAATTGGTGCAAGGAATTATGGAACAACTGCTTAAAAACTGTCTAAAATTACTATGAATGTAAAAACGATCAAGTCTGGATGCAGTCCCATCGGACCTGTGCCAGGTGAAAATTTCAGATTGTGGATAGAGGCAGCGATATGCATCAGTAAGACTATTGCTTGTAATTAAAGATTTAAGTGCATCCGCAGCTGGAGGGTGTGGTTCTGTTGCTGATGTTCTATCTAACTCATAATCAAGTGTACAGTTAAAATCACCACCTAATATTATAGGATATGGTTCGGACAAGGTGGAAATATGAGTTTTTAGCATATCTATGCATTTCAATTTGTCATGAGACTCTGTGGGATTGTAAACATTAATCAGATAAAAATAGATGCCATGTATATTTGCTGTGACATGTAAGATTCTTCCCTGAGCAACTGTGATCGTTTCAATGATATTTACATTTAACTTGGGTTTAAATATTATAGCAACACCAGCTGTATTTGTATTAAAATGTGAAAAGACAGCTTGACCTCTCCATATAAGTCGCCATAGCGACTCATCCGGCTGAATTGTGTGAGTATCCTGGAGAAACACAATATCGGCAAATAAATCTTTGCGAAGTTCATTAAAAATACGAAATCTTTTAAAAGAGTCACGACAACCTCTCGTATTTAGTGTAACAATTGAGAGGGAAGCCATAATTAAAAATAATTGAATAAATCTTAGAACAAAGATACCCATAATTGTTTGGTGTAGAAAAGAAACTGAATTCAAGTCCGTTACTAGATTGACCATAGGCGGAAACAATTAATTCCGTAAGCTACGGTGTAGCTTAGTGACTATTTTGGTGACACGAGACTTGAACGCAGATTCTAAGCCAGGTTGTTTCTTCAATCTTATCAACTGATGTATCAGTAATTTTAAGTTGGGTTGAAAGGCTTTGCATTTATCTATTACCTTTTTACTATATTTTACACTTTCTATAAATAGTTTCACATCTTCAAGAGAGGCATTACCTCCCTTGAATCAATAAAATCTGTCATGTCCGAAAGTTCTGAACCAATAGACATGCTGTCAGCGTCGCTGGTGTCCTCGTCCAGCAGTTCACCCTGCGATAAAGGCGGCATACCACCTGCTTCTATTCCAAGCCTGTCCGAATCACAAGGATCATGTCCAGGTTTGAAAACTATAGATGCATTATTAACACTGATTGCTTTCGCCAATGAGATATTTACATCGAGTTCACTTAGGATTTCTTGTGTCGACATAACAGTTCTTTCAGCTACACAACCCTCGTCAGATAATGGAACAGGGTCGTGTAATTCCGATTCACGGTGAATTTGAATGACAGTGACAGCAGAGTCCCCATTGGCCGCCGTGTTGGAATTACCAGGTTCATCTGTGAACAGAGCTGAGTTTTTCTGAGTAGCCTGGTCCATTGAAGTAGCATCATCTACAACAGTGGAATTATCCGACGGTGCACTGGTATTGTCCGCCTCATTATCGGTTTCAGGATCAGTGACAATTAGATCATCGCTCAAGACGCTATAACGATTGGAAAACTGAGTCTTACGACGTTTATTCTGAGGTGATTTCTTAGGTGACGATTTACTGACTTTATCAACTGGTTTATCGTTTCTTTGTGACAGTGTTTGTGGAAAATTGTTATCATTTAGCACAAGATCGGTATTCGGTATGACGTCACGATTTTTACTGTTGACCGGCTCATCCGCAACATTGTTGTTACGGTTATCATGACCCACCGAATTGTCGTGAATGTCATTCAATGGGCAAAAACGTTGAAAATGTCCTTTCTGAGCACATTTAAAACAGACAATCTCGTCCGTACTTATAAATAGTCTATGGGACCTTCCTATGTACGGGATGTCCACAAACTACGGTAATGGGGACTTTTCCATTACAATCTGGATCTGCCGTCTAAAACTTTTCACATGTCTTAACTCTGGTGACTTGCAGCCTAAAGGTATTGGCCGGCAATTTCCGAGCACCTTTCCTTGGCTTTCCAGCGCTTGTTTAATAACAAAGTTCGGGATGTATGGTGGGACATTAGATATAATTAATCTCGTCGGCTCATTCTCCAAGGAATACACATTGTGGTAGCAGCCACCTACGTTTATACCGTCAAGACACAGTCTATTGACTTGTTGCTCCGTTTTGACATAAACCGTGATTCCTCCTTTAATTCGTGAAGCAGCTACAATATTCTCCGGCTTTACGACGGCGGCGGCGCCTTTCACGTAGGCCTCTACCGCCACACCAGCTAGACTATCAACGCGTACACCATGTTTCCTATCAATGCCCGTGAATGGTTCGTAATCTAAAGCAGGGGTGGTGACGGGGTCACTTCGAGTCTCTCTCAGGCGCTCCGCATAACTAACCTGTCTGGCCATTGTCCAAACACAATAGCCTAATCAAGCGTCCACTTCGGCCAACAGGCCGACTACCCTATGCTAATGGCGCTATAAGTGTTACAAGTATATATAGAGTTACGAAAACCAGAGAAAAATCAAATTATGTATGAACACATTAATAAAACACAAAGTTATTAACACAAACATAAGCACATACGCGTTAGCGCATACAAAAGACAAAAAGTAAACACAACTGACAATTATAAACAGTCAACAAACGGACTAAACTGAGAGCTCTTCTAAAACACGTCTTTTCTCAAAGAAGAAAAAGAAAAAGAAGAAGAAGAAGAAGAAGAAGAAGAAGAAGACTTTTCATGGTACTTTATTAACAATTTATCAGGAAGATATCACATGTTCACATTAAATATACCAAATTTGAAATGTTATAGATTATGCTGTTAAGAAACAAAAATTAAAATACAACGTATCATATTGCTAGAGGAAAATGCACAATATAAATAAAAAATAAAATATCTTCATGACTAGATCTAATGGTTTTTAATAGAAAGACACAATAAAATACATCAGCTTTAACAACTGTCATCATACTCCAAAACAAGGTACAAACAACGAATTAAAACACACGGTCAAACGAGTCCCTTGAGATTTAATTCATCATCTTGTACACTGCATAGAAGTTCATTTATAGCCCAGAAATTCAGAAAAGTTTCTATAGATCCTATGTTTTGCTGATGCTGAAATTCAATATGGATTCGTGATCGTAGCCTTGATATAAAGGCTTTAACTGGGTCTGTTTGTTCTTGGCCATCAAGAAGACGCTGCCGTGTTATATATGTGGCCATTTTTGCATTTGCCATTACCCAATTTGCGAGGCGATGCTTTACTTTTCGTTCATCCCAAGAAGGACAATTTGGACAAGTGAAACCTTGTATGTAGTTTTCAGCTTTAAATTCACTAATATCTAACAATTTAAGGACAGTTCTACGAACGAGCAACAACAATGGCTGATCAGTATTCGATTGCTTTTTTAACCTGATTAGTTGATGAATTATGATCTTAAAGTTGGACTGAAAATCCCTACACTTTTCTATAACCTTCTTGCTATATTTTATGCTTTCGACGAACATTTTTACATCTTCAAGGGACAGAGTTGTCTCCCTTGAATCTTCTAACTCTCCGACATCCGACATCTCCGAAACAATGGACATGGTGTCGCATTCGGAACTGTCCTCTTCAAAAGAATTCATCAATAAAGTCTCTTGGGAAACTGGTAGCATCTCACCCGCATCGGCAAATACCCTCACATCCTCGCAAGGATCGTGTCCTGGTTTTAACACTGGAATTGGGGTGTCACCACGATCACTAGACAAAATTACAGGCCCCTCTGTAAAGCCTGACAATGGCGCCTCATTTACTACGGCAGCAGTCATGACGTCATCTTGTGTCATCTCCACCTCCCGGTGAACGTCTACCTGTATTGCGTTATCACCACACTCATGTTGATCATCCTGGTTAACATTTTGGGCACTAGTAACGTTAATATTATTGTGTCCGTTGTGTGACTGGGTAGCTGGACGGATTTCCTCATCACTGTCATAATTTAAAACTTCGAACGGATTATTCAATTGGATTTTTTGACGCTTTTTGCTAGGTGACTTTTTCGGTGATCTGTTTAATGAACTGTTTGTTGACGATCTATTTAACAGATGTTTGTTAGATTTATCAATCAATGATGACGGACCCAGAGCTGCGGGAAAATTGTCATTATTAACGATAAGTTCAGTGTTTAAACTGTCCGCAGTATCATCCACGACCACCTGGGTATTTTCTACGTTCGAACTGGCAACCTGTTTATTTGGGCAAGATCTTTGAAAATGCCCCTTAAGATGACAAAAGAAGCATACAATTTCATCATTCGATATGAAAAGACGATGGGATTTATTGTCACAGACGACATCGAGAAATTCTGGCAGCGTAGCACCCTTTTCAAGGACGATTTGTAGTTGCCGTCTGAAACTTTTCACGTGCTTAAGTTCAGGTGTTTTACAGCCTGATGGTATGGCCCTACAAGTGCCTACGACTTTACCATAAGACTCCAGTGCTTGTGTGATCAGAAGGTTTGGAATAAATGGCTGAGCGTTAGAGATAACGATTCTAGTCGGTTCTTTTTCAAGGGAAAACATGTTATGGAAACGACCAGCTACTTGTATCCCTTCTAGACATAACTTCGTCACGTCACGATCAGTTCTCACAAACATGTTAATACCCCCTTTCACTCTGGAGGCAGCGACGATGTGCCCAGGGGAGACAACCGCGGCTGCACTCTTCACGTGCTCCTCGATTGCTACCCCTTTCAGGCAGTCAGTTCTCACTCCATTCTTTCTAACTATGCCTTCAAAAGGCTCATAATCAGCTAACGTACCTGTCACTGCTCCTCGAGATTTTTTCACTCTGTCCGCGAAAGTGCCCATTGTTAGTAAACAAAAGCCTACTCAAGCTCGCCTTACACTGACCAGCGGCTAGGACGACAGGCCGGCTAGCTTAATGGCGCCCATGTATTACCACACACTGTCTAACTTCAAAACTTAAATTCTCAAAGTACGTAGTTAAACAACAACAAATTACGAAAATAATGTCACAAACATAAGATAGAAAACGTTAATAAAGACACTGTACAAGATACGATTAAACATCAAGACACAAACACGCGAAAACACTGTGAATTTGAGAGCTCTAATTCATGCGACTTCAAAGAAGAAGAAGAAGAAGAAGAAGAAGAAGAAGAAGACTTTTCATGTACTTTATTTTGGATTCATAAAAAACGCTTTAATTTAATACATCACTCATAAATTATTTTTAAAAACACGTCATAGACAATATAAATATATTCCTGAATCAGTCTGAGTATCATTTAAATAAACATTGTATTTATGAAGAATAACAAATATGTCAAAATATCACAGATCTACGTCAATTTTGTAAAAAAACAACAATCCAATCCGTATAAAAATCAATGGGAATCAGTCATCAAAATCATCAGTCATCAGTCATTAAATTGTAAAATGATGAAAGTGGACAAAATAATACTGAAAGGTATAACTAAATACCATTAAATGTTAAAATATCCTCTTCAGTACTACAAACGAAGTGGTCAATTGCCCAAAAATTTTTAAAGTTTTCTAGTGACCCATTTTGCTGGTGGTATTTAAATTCAATAGTCACACGAGCTCGCATTCGAGAAATGCATTCTCGAAGGGCGTCCGTCTGACCATTGCCATCCATTAGACGCTGCCGCGTTACATAGGTAGCCATTTTAGCGTTTGCCATGATCCAATTGCATATACGATGTTTAATTTTACGTGCAGATTTAGACGAACAATGGGGGCATAGAAAGCTTTTGACATAATTCTCAGGCTTAAATTCATCAGCCAGTGTTAAAAATAGAACTGCTCGTCTAATAGCACACAAAAGTGGTTG
Organism: Chaetoderma sp. LZ-2023a; assembly: GCA_034401795.1. Classification (NCBI taxonomy): domain Eukaryota; kingdom Metazoa; phylum Mollusca; class Caudofoveata; order Chaetodermatida; family Chaetodermatidae; genus Chaetoderma; species Chaetoderma sp. LZ-2023a. Next base: position 151,688,314 of record CM067372.1, on the reverse strand, counting down.
GAGACGTGAACATGTTATAAAAAGATGTGCTAAATCTTCACGATCGCCACAGTAAACACATTTATCATTAATACAATATCCGGCCTTATATAGAAAAACACCAGTGTTGAGTGCCCCATGGAAAACCTTCCATGACAAATCTCCTTCGTAGTATGTACACGGATATTCATAAACACAATGACAATTATCTGTAAAATCAATATTTAGAGAAAGTAGATCTCTCCATATGTTACTTTTGGTATTATGTGAAATCATTGAGTAACATTTTAATAAAGACATCTTGTATAGTTCCTTCTTGCAAAGAGATGGTATCAATACAGTAAAAACCGAGTCATCATTAATATTGCATGATAAATCATAATTGTATACTGACCTGGGAATGTCAATAGGTCGATCTAATAGTTCGAACCATTCATTGGGTATGCTATCCCATAGAGTGTTCAAGTTTATTTGAAGCAATCGTCGAGACCTGTTGCCAATTTTAAGGAGTAAGTCTTCAAGTGCAATTCGTTTATCATTTAGCAAAATATCAGCTAGAATGGTAGCATTCGCACTTATAAAATCTTCGTAGCAAAAAGTAAATCCAGTGGAGATATTCTTGATCAAAGGATTTAGAAACAGTGGTTCATTTAAAACATCGATTTTACAGCTTGGATGCGATGTTCTCATAACATTGAAGAAAAACCAAGAATTGAGCACACTCTTATAAAAGATAGGTATATTACGAATCATCTGTACATCCAATTGAATAGAAAAAATCTGATAATCGTAATTTAGTTTATGTATCTGTTTGAGAAAGTAGCTGCTAAAGCTGAAACACGGATGAAAAGCGAAATAGTTCATAAAGGATTGTGCATACTGAATACGGAATGTCCGTATCCGAGATTCTAAATGCACTAGTCCTTGCCCACCTTTGTCTAAAGGCAGAAACAGTAACTCTTTGGGAAGCCAGTGCTTTCCAGACCAGATGAAGTTAATTAACAGTTTTTGAATAGCATTAAAAATATTACCAGGGACATCGATAACAGCTAACCTATGCCAAAGCTTAGAAGTAGCAAGCAGATTAGTAATAGTGATCCTACCTCTAAACGATAGAGCTTTTGATAACGGGAGCCAGTTAAGAAGTTTTGTGCTGATTTCATTTTCAAGATTTTCCCAATTTTGTTTGCAAAAATCCAAAGAATTGCCAATATAAATACCGAGAATCTTTAATCCATTGCTATTCCATTTTAACCCCAAAGGCTCGTCAATACGCCATTTCCAGGAACCAACCCAAAAACCTTCTGACTTTGAGTGGTTAATTTTCGCGTTGGAGGCAGACTCATATACATGTATAAAATCTCGCAATTTAATAAAATCATCATTACACGTACACAAGGCAGTTATGTCATCAGCATAAGCTGAGCAAGAAACCCTTTCACCCGAGATATCAGGCAGGGCCACCCCCCTCAGTCCGTTATTTGAGCGTATCTTAACTAATAATGGTTCGATACAGATACTGTACAAAGCGCCTGATAGTGAGCAACCCTGTCTGATACCACGGCTAAAAGAAACAGGCATAGATAACAAATTATTTATTTTCAGTAAACACGAAGTGTCATTGTAAAGAAGCTGAATGCATTTAACAAAAAAATCACCAAAGCCAAATGCGCGCAAGGTATTCAATAAATACTGGTGACTTACCCTATCAAACGCCTTCTCCTGGTCTAGGGATACAACGCCAAGAGGTAACGACATGAAATTTGAATACTCGACGACGTCTGTTATCAACCTAATGTTATTGGAGATCTTACGTCCTGGTACGCAATAGCTTTGGTCTATGTGAATAATTTCTGCGAGTACTGTACGTATACGATTATACAAGGCCTTGGAAAATATTTTCAAATCTACACATAAAAGTGATACAGGTCTCCAGTTCTTTAAATTGGTTAAATCACCTTTCTTAGGTAATAATGTCACAACCGCTCGCCTGCATGAAATAGGTAATAGCATGTCTTCAATTGATTCATTAAAAACATCAAGAAGATCAGAACCGATAGTTTCCCAAAAGGTTTTGTAAAATTCCGATGGTAGTCCATCAATTCCAGGAGCTTTGTTGTTATTGAGATGGTTAACAGCGTCAGTAAGCTCTGGTAAACTCAGGGCCCGATCTAACTCAATTCTGGAAAGCTCACTTAGATTAGGAAGATCTGATAAAAGCAGGTTTTCAGACACTTTGCATGAGCTTGACTTCGCATATAATTCACCATAGAAATCAGAGGCGTGGCTCAGAATATCCGTATCAGAATTAACCATTTCACCGGTTGGGATCTTCAACTGTGAAATAGTTTTATTCATCACACGTTTATTCTCAAGATTAAAAAAATATGTAGTAGGTCTATCTGATTCATTTATATGCTGGAATCGCGATCGAATCCAAGCACCCCTATTTTGCTCTTTGAGGAGAGTTGTTAATTCAGATTGCTTTTGGTTAATTACCTCTAATAATTCATTTGTTTTTGGAATTTTGACCGATAACTGATCAATTTCAGCTTGTAAGTCTGATCGTCGCTCACGGAAAAGGACAGCTCGTTCTCGGGAATAACGCTGTGATAAAATACATATATGCTTTTTGGCCAAATCCCACCAATCCTGTAGACAATCAAAATCACATTTTTTCCCTTGCCAACCATTCCAGAAATCATTAATTAAAAGCACATAGTTTCTTTCACTCAACACAGCGGTATTCATGCACCAATATGCACTTTTCCGTTTTACACTTTTAAGCTGAAATATTGCTCTAACATAATCATGGTCAGAATTGGTGCAAGGAATTATGGAACAACTGCTTAAAAACTGTCTAAAATTACTATGAATGTAAAAACGATCAAGTCTGGATGCAGTCCCATCGGACCTGTGCCACGTGAAAATTCCAGATTGTGGATAGAGGCAGCGATATGCATCAGTAAGACTATTGCTTGTAATTAAAGATTTAAGCGAATCCGCAGCTGGAGGGTGTGGTTCTGTTGCTGATGTTCTATCTAACTCATAATCAAGTGTACAGTTAAAATCACCACCTAATATTATAGGATATGGTTCGGACAATGTGGAAATATGAGTTCTTAGCATATCTATGCATTTCAATTTGTCATGAGACTCTGTGGGATTGTAAACATTAATCAGATAAAAATAGATGCCATGTATATTTGCTGTGACATGTAAGATTCTTCCCTGAGCAACTGTGATCGTTTCAATGATATTTACATTTAACTTGGGTTTAAATATTATAGCAACACCAGCTGTATTTGTATTAAAATGTGAAAAGACAGCTTGACCTCTCCATATAAGTCGCCATAGCGACTCATCCGGCTGAATTGTGTGAGTATCCTGGAGAAACACAATATCGGCAAATAAATCTTTGCGAAGTTCATTAAAAATACGAAATCTTTTAAAAGAGTCACGACAACCTCTCGTATTTAGTGTAACAATTGAGAGGGAAGCCATAATTAAAAATAATTGAATAAATCTTAGAACAAAGATACCCATAATTGTTTGGTGTAGAAAAGAAACTGTATTCAAGTCCGTTACTAGATTGACCATAGGCGGAAACAATTAATTCCGTAAGCTACGGTGTAGCTTAGTGACTATTTTGGTGACACGAGACTTGAACGCAGATTCTAAGCCAGGTTGTTTCTTCAATCGTATCAACTGATGTATCAGTAATTTTAAGTTGGGTTGAAAGGCTTTGCATTTATCTATTACCTTTTTACTATATTTTACACTTTCTATAAATAGTTTCACATCTTCAAGAGAGGGCATTACCTCCCTTGAATCAATAAAATCTGTCATGTCCGAAAGTTTTGAACCAATAGACATGCTGTCAGCGTCGCTGGTGTCCTCGTCCAGCAGTTCACCCTGCGATAAAGGCGGCATACCACCTGCTTCTATTCCAAGCCTGTCCGAATCACAAGGATCATGTCCAGGTTTGAAAACTATAGATGCATTATTAACACTGGTTGCTTTCGCCAATGAGATATTTACATCGAGTTCACTTAGGATTTCTTGTGTCGACATAACAGTTTCTTCAGCTACACAACCCTCGTCAGATAATGGAACAGGGTCGTGTAATTCCGATTCACGGTGAATTTGAATGACAGTGACAGCAGAGTCCCCATTGGCCGCCGTGTTGGAATTACCAGGTTCATCTGTGAACAGAGCTGAGTTTTGCTGAGTAGCCTGGTCCATTGAAGTAGCATCATCTACAACAGTGGAATTATCCGACGGTGCACTGGTAATGTCCGCCTCATTATCGGTTTCAGGATCAGTGACAATTAGATCATCGCTCAAGACGCTATAACGATTGGAAAACTGAGTCTTACGACGTTTATTCTGAGGTGATTTCTTAGGTGACGATTTACTGACTTTATCAACTGGTTTATCGTTTCTTTGTGACAGTGTTTGTGGAAAATTGTTATCATTTAGCACAAGATCGGTATTCGGTATGACGTCACGATTTTTACTGTTGACCGGCTCGTCCGCAACATTGTTGTTACGGTTATCATGACCCACCGAATTGTCGTGAATGTCATTCAATGGGCAAAAGCGTTGAAAATGTCCTTTCTGAGCACATTTAAAACAGACAATCTCGTCCGTACTTATAAATAGTCTATGGGACCTTCCTATGTACGGGATGTCCACAAACTCCGGTAACGGGGACTTTTCCATTACAATCTGGATCTGCCGTCTAAAACTTTTCACATGTCTTAACTCTGGTAACTTGCAGCCTAAAGGTATTGGCCGGCAATTTCCGAGCACCTTTCCTTGGCTTTCCAACGCTTGTTTAATAACAAAGTTCGGGATGTATGGTGGGACATTAGATATAATTAATCTCGTCGGCTCATTCTCCAAGGAATACACATTGTGGTAGCAGCCACCTACGTTTATACCGTCAAGACACAGTCTATTGACTTGTTGCTCCGTTTTGACATAAACCGCGATTCCTCCTTTAATTCGTGAAGCAGCTACAATATTCTCCGGCTTTACGACGGCGGCGGCGCCTTTCACGTAGGCCTCTACCGCCACACCAGCTAGACTATCAACGCGTACACCATGTTTCCTATCAATGCCCGCGAATGGTTCGTAATCTAAAGCAGGGGTGGTGACGGGGTCACTTCGAGTCTCTCTCAGGCGCTCCGCATAACTAACCTGTCTGGCCATTGTCCAAACACAATAGCCTAATCAAGCGTCCACTTCGGCCAACAGGCCGACTACCCTATGCTAATGGCGCTATAAGTGTTACAAGTATATATAGAGTTACGAAAACCAGAGAAAAATCAAATTATGTATGAACACATTAATAAAACACAAAGTTATTAACACAAACATAAGCACATACGCTTTAGCGCATACAAAAGACAAAAAGTAAACACAACTGACAATTATAAACAGTCAACAAACGGACTAAACTGAGAGCTCTTCTAAAACACGTCTTTTCTCAAAGAAGAAGAAGAAGAAGAAGAAGAAGAAGAGGAGGAGGAAGAAGAAGAAGAAGAAGAGGAAGAGGATGATAATGATGATGATGATGGTGGTGGTGGTGGTGGTGGTGGTGGTGGTGGTGGTGGTGGTGGTGGTGCTGCTGCTGCTGCTGCTGTTGCTGCTGGTGCTGCTGTTGCTGCTGCTGCTGCTGCCGCTGCTGCTGCTGCTGCTGCTGCTGATGATGATGATGATGATGATGATGATGATGAATGTACCTCTTTGAGTCGGGTACTTGTATTCTCTTGTATTCACATATCATGTAGACACCATTCACTCGGAAATTAAGTCTTTTTAACTGCGGGGCAACTCATATATGTTAGTGGCTATAGGGTTACACTGTTTTATGCAATTATCGATTCGATGATCCTTATGAAATGGGAAATTTACCATCCGGAAGAAAATTGCTAGAGATCTCTAGAACCATAATTGTTCCACAGATAATGTGCAATCAGCTTCCAGCTACTGGCTTCCATGATACATGCCAGCGATGCTGCTACACGGACGGCTGCATTGCCCATGTCTGTGATATGTAGGTATGGCAGAAATGGAGTTATCTAGTTTTAGCTATGCCCCGCCCATCTCTAGCTACGCTCCACCTACGCTTCGCCTGTGTTGGGATCAACCGGTCCTTGCACTCTCTGAATCTCAATTTGCAGAAAACTATACAGGTAAACTATTGAATATTTTGAAACTAATTTGATAAATCAATTTCAAAATATTCAACAGCATGTTTATTAAACGGTAAAGACATACAATTCGTACACAAACGCAAATTAATTGATTATGACGTCACGTAGTTGATTATGACATGGTATACTGGAAAGGTCTATTATATTATAGTGTTATATACACAGATATGGTGTTTAACACTTTGAAATCGACTGGCAAAATATGCAAAATCATCTACAATGTAACAAATGGTATAGCGAATATTTGTTGAAATTAATTTAACTTGATCTTGTTTCCGCCAATGGTTCCCGCTGAATTAGCTTCAAAATACACGACAATTACATGTAAGCCTACTGGTATGGCATTTAATTTCAATTTCTGAAATTTTGTGTATCCGATGTCCATGATTTATTTAACCCTTTGAAACCAAAAGGATAAATTCGAAAGTTAACTTATAATTTAATTTAATACTATATTACACTAGGATTCCGCACTGTCTGGCGCATTGCGAAAGATTTGGAGAATCTGAAAATATCCGGTAAATATGAAATATCCGAAAAAGCTATTTTCTAATGTGACAAACCTGGGGCGGCGAGTTTCTGCAATCCGCAATTGCTCTTGTTTTCGTAAGACTGAAGTGTATTTTCCCTGAGACTTTTTCCAGGAAATCAACGGTTACTCAGACTCCGGCCAAATATCGCTAGCTATATAACTGAAGCTGTGAATACAACGCTGAGCGATAGAAGGTTTACTGACTGCTGGTATATACGTACACGGGGTCATTTGAACCAAGATGGCGTTACGACATTTATCCTCCTCCCGTCCATTCAAGACTTCGCATCCAGTGTGCCATGACGACGGCAGGTGGTGGCTGGATAGTCATACAGATATGATGGCTCTCTCAATGTCAGGGGAAACTTCACTGAATATGCACAAGGTAATGGGTTAGTTTATTTCTAACTATGCCACGCCCATTTATAGTCAAACGTCGACCACTTTTCAAAATTCGCCTAACATGGAAATGTGTGTACGACAAAGCTCCCCAATACCTGAAAACCTTTACAACACTATACTCCTCACTGCACACTTCTTTCCACAGACCATCACCTACTTCATACCCACGAACACATTTACTTTTCTGTGACGACAGAGCATTTAGCGTTGCTCTTCCAAAGCTCTACAACACACTGCCACTGAACATTAAGATCAGCAGCTCAAAGAATAAATTCAAGGAAAAGTTTTAAATACGCGTGTTCATCAGCGCCTTTACAAATTAATCTATTGACAAATAGCGCTATGCATATGTTGTATTGCGTTGTATTGTAAGTAGCACTCGTATTGCTTCCTAATTATTTTGATAATAATGTGACTGTTTGTTGTTGCTGTCATTGACAGCAACAACATTCACGTATATTAGTATCAGAGAATAAATAACTTTCTCGTATTTTCTCCTGTAAATGGATACACTTGCAGTGAACAGTTTTGAAATAATCACTGTCAATTTACTGCTGTGAACGCGTACGTCCTCCATGCTTACACATCAATTTTTGAGAATCGATGAAAAATGCATTAATTGTAAACTAATTAAGTAGATTTTGATAGAATCGTTGTAAATTAGTGATCGACCACTCAAAATGTTGCTTAAAGTATCGTCTACGATTGTATATGGTTTACATGCAAATCAGTTTTCTTTCTTCTTTTCGTTCGCTGATCATACCGCCAGTCCTGTAAGTGACTATCGACATGATCATAAGCAAATCAGTTTTATAATGAGGTCGGCAGATGTCAAAAGGTCACAAATCTTCGCCACAGATTAAAATCTAGCAACTGTATGTTACTATCACTGACCAAGCACCAGTAAAGGATTCTTGTTTTAATAGCTTAAGATTGAGCAAAAGGCACCATTTGGCAAATATAATGAGTGAAAGTTTACTCATTTAATAGAATAGTGTTACTATGACAACTGACAGCATATTATCGAATCGAAATTGTGTGGAGCAATAAAAGAGCATTCAAAATGTTTTTATTGTTGCTTGTATTAACCACCAACTATAAATCCACTAACTATATTTGAACTCCTCTTATTTCGTAACTGTCACTATTATCTGCCGAGTCTTCTTCATTGTCGCTATCCTTGTCAGTAGAACTGTATTCCTGCTCATTCTCTTCCTTTTCACATTCCTTTTCTAGAATACCAGCCAACACAGATGGCAGTATCTCACCATCACACTACTTGGCTCGAGTCTCTGTTCACTCCATACTGGTCCAGCCATTATTCTCAGTGGGTTCAGGGACCCACTACGTACGTGGGATCGCTTCCAAATAGCTACGTGATAGTTAACCCTCTTTATGTGCTCGCTGAGGCAAACTCTCGGGGAGGTAAGGTGGATAATTAAAAGTTTTTCTTGCGATTGATCTTTTTCTCTGCATCACCACACTTTACCTTTAACATTGAGAAACGAAGTGTGTCAACATTTTTTATGGGAGTAATCTTGTACATTCGGCAGGTGAAATCCTCTAATTGAAGAAAGAGATCCTCTGTGATGTCTCATGACTCACTAATGGTCTAAAAAGCCTCCTGATATCTTGGTTGCTTCTGGAGGACTCTGATGGGTTTTACTTTGCTTATTCCTCCGAATTAACTCGTTGTATCACATTTGGTGAAGGCATGAAGACCCAAAAGGGCAGAACAGTAAAGCGGTGTAAAATTCTTAGCCAATTTTGAAAAGTCCAACAGCTTTCTATTGTTTACAGAACCAGTATCAAATAATATGTGTGTCTTCATGATTTGGGCAGGAGAATGAAAAATACATTGCTAGGTGGACTTCTGATACGCACAAAGTCATAGACCTCTTTTGTTGCATAAGCACAATGGAGAATAACACTTGTGTCTGTTTCTTCTTGGTCAGATCTTTAAGATTATGTATGTTAACATGTGATAAACTGGGACTCAATATGGTTTTTGATGGGTTATATTAGAGCTAATACCCACAGTGAAGCAGACCATATTAAGGGGTAGGGGTATTAAAAACTGAGATATTTTTTGATAGAATCATTGTAGATTAGTGATCGACCACTCAAAACGTTGCTTATAGTATCCTCTACGATTGCATATGGTTTCCATGCAAATCGGGTTCATAATGAGATCAGCAGAGGTCAACAGCTTAAAATCTAGCAACTATATGTTGCTATCATTGACCAAGCACCAGTAAAGGCACATTCTAGTTTTAACAGCTGAAGAATGATCAAAAAGCACCATTTGACAAACATAATGAGTAAATGTTTACTCATTTAATACAATATTGTCACTATGACAACTGACAGCATGGCCAATTTTTTAGAATCGATGAAAATGCATTCATTGTAAACTAATTAAGTAGATTTTGATAGAATCGGTGTAGATTGGTGATCGACCACTCAGAATGTTGCTTATAGTTTCGTTCACGATTGCATATGGTTTCCTTGCAAATCAGTTTCATAATGAGGCCGGAAGAGGTCAAAAGGTCACAAATCTTCGCCACAGCTTAAAATCAAGCAACTGTATGTTGCTATCACTGACTAAGCACCGCCGAGGGAAGATTCTAGTCTAAACAGCTTAAGATTGATTAAAAGACACCATTTGGTAAAGATAATGAGTAAAAGACTACTCATTTAATAGAATATCGTTACTATGACAACTGACAGAATAGCCAATTTTTGAGAATCGATGAAAAATGTAATCATTGTAAACTAAACATGAAATGAGCGAATCAACGAATCGAAATTGTGTAAAGTAATTGCTTTACATATAGATGGATTTTATATGCTAATCAAGCAACAAATACGGCATCAGGAGTAAAAATTCGAAGAAGTAAGATGTAAGTAGAAAGCATTTGATCAATAACAGAATATGCCACTGTAAAAGAGTGTCTAAAATTGTCCAAAAAGGCATCGGAAGATGTTGGCAGAAATATGCCATAACGAACTTTGATCTAGGCGTGTGTATGAAGGCTTAGCCCGTCATATGGAAAGGCCCAGACTACTACAAGGATCACATAGTTATAATTGGTACTTTTCATTTGGCATGCGCCTATATGAAAATCATATAGGAAAGAAGATGAGTGGATTTGGATTCTGGCCTGATGTCTTCCGGATCTATTAAAGGTGTGCTGTCTGGTACGAATTATAGTCGGGCCATCTACTGCCACAAAGCAATGGCTGAATTGCTTGAACGATGGCTACTCTACAAATACCATTCTACGAAAGGGTCCAATTATTCAAGAATTTGCCACCAAATTCATTGGCAAAAGTAACCACATTATAGGAATTTAGAACCAAAGAGAACTTCGAACTATTGTCGAATGATACAGCATTTCATTCATATCTAAATGCCTACTCAGATTTATTTGAACCAATAAAAAAGAAAAAATTGAAAACAAGCCATAGAATCTGACCAAGAAGAAACAGACACAATTAAGGGTTATTCTCTATTACTCTTACAACAAAAGAGGGCCATGCTTTTGTGCGTATCAGACGTTCACCTAGCGATGCAGTTTTAATTATCCTGTACTATGCCCAAATCATGAAGACACACGTATTATTTGATACTGATTCTGATAACAATCGAAAGCTGTTGGACATTTCAAGATTGGCTAAGTATTTTACACCGCTTTACTGTTCTGCCCTTTTGGGTCTTCACAGAGAATCTCTTTCTTCAATTAGAAGATTTCACCTGCGGAATGTACAAGATCACTCCCATAATAAACGTTGACACACTTCGTTTCTCAATGTCAGTGGCAAAATGTGGTGATGCAGAGAGAAATAGCAATCCCAAGAAAAACGTTGACTTATCCACCTTACCTCTCCCGAGAGCTTGCCTCCGCGTGCACATAAAGAGGGTTACCTATCAGGTAGCTATTTGGACGCGATCCCATGCACCAAAACCACACATCCCTGAACCCATTGAGAATAATGGCTCGACTGTATAGAGTGAGCAGTGACTCGACCCAAGTGGTGTGATTCGATGATATGCTCATTTCAAGTTTAGTTTACAATGATTGCATTTTTCATCGATTCTCAAAAATTGGCTATGCTGTCAGTTGTCATAATAACACTATTTTATTAAATGAGTAAACTTTCACTCATTATATTTGTCAAATTGTGCCTTTTAATCAATCGTAATCTGTTAACACTAGAATGTTCCTTTACCGGTGCTTGGTCAGTGATGGCAACACATAGTTGCTAGATTTTAAGCTGTGGCGAATATTTGTGACCTTTTGACATCTGCCGATCTCATTCTGAAACCGATTTGCATGTAGCCCATAGGCAATCGTAGACGATACTATAGGCACCATTTTGAGTGGTCGATCACCAATGTACAACGATTCTATCAAACGATATCTCAGTTTTTAGTACCCCAACCCCTTAATATGGTCTGCTTCACAGTGGGTATTAGCTCTAATATAACCCATCAAAAACCATATTGAGTCCCAGTTTATCACATGTTAACATACATAATCTTAAGGAGGACATCGAAAGCTGTTAGAAAAATATAGTTTCGTCAATTAGTAGTGGGGGGGGTATCCAGGTGGGCCCCTCAAGCCCACGGACTAGCCTTTGTGTTTTATTAGAAACAGCGTCAGACTGGCCATTGTGCCATTGCGCCAATGGGCCCATCATGCACCGAGCCTACTTTTGGCATCCCTGGGCCCATCTGGGCCCTGGCCAGTCATTTGATGACACGTCCCGTAAAGCATCCCCAGTCGGACTCTGATTAGAAAACATATCGATTGAATAATAATTTCAAACATGTTGAATGTTTTAATTTTGACTTAATTTATTTCAAATAAATCAATTGAACAGGACTAGAAACTGTTATTTTTGGAATGAGGACACATAGGGTTAACGGTATCAGAAAATACACATTTTCACTAACATTTTGTTCTGATCCGTATTGTACCGGCCAACCGGTGAAACTAAGGCCGTGTTCCAATTATAGACTTAATCAGGAATAACGCCATACTTCAGTATGGAGAGTTAATCGGGAATAACGCCATACCTCAGTATTGCGTTACGCCGGTCAAGTCTCTAATGAGAACACAGCGTAGTCAAGAGTTGTGAAAGCACCATTTGCATCATATAATTTAGATAGGTAGAGCCAAACCAATTTGATTTTGTTATACGAAAATTTCCACCCAAAACACAGGATCGGAGATGGAAAGAAAAATAAAAGTAATGCGGAATTTCAATTTCAGAAGCGTTAAGCTGCTACAGTGTCAATTCTTTCATCGTGTTAATTGTCAAGATTGATCAAGAAAATCCAAAACGTTGTCTCAGCGAGTGTCCATTTGCAGGCCAAGAGAAGACTATTTTAGAAATTTTGCCACTGCTATTGCAATGGTAAATTTTCAAAAATAATCTTCTCTTGGGCAGCAAATGGACTTTCCTCCACGAACATTGCACAACCATTTTGAGCGGATTGACCATTAAAGTCTTAAAGGGATGCTAATCTCATCTTAAATGTTGCATTGTGTCGATGGATTAGGGTTTGTAGATTCCATATCAATCATATCCTGTCACATTCCCTTGTCTGTATCACAATTATCTGCTTTGCAATATCGCGTAAATGTTGAACAGCGATAGCCACCATTTTGTCCCATCAAGCGATAGTGTGTGACGTCATGCAAGTGCAAATGCATTACATTCTGTATTATGTAATACTCATCCCATTGAATATTTTGAAACTAATTGGACTGACCAATTTCCAGTCAAATTAGTTTCAGAATAGTCAACAGCTTAACTGTATAATTGATTTTATACGAAATTGCCCAACTATAGCTGGCACCTCCATGACCGAGCGTATATACCGAGATTGGCACGCTAGGTTTTTTCTGATTGGTTGAAAATTAAATCATGGCATGCTGCAGAAAGATATCAAAATTTAGCTACTAAAGCTTGAATATCTTTCGTTGTCGGCATGATAAAAAGCTAAAATATCATGGATGGAGTATGGGTGGCAAATTTTATCACATGAATGGTTAGTATAAGATAAAGTGAGATTTCCTTTAATAAAGCTACTGAGAACAAAAGTAGTTACAGAAAATTCTGAGGAATTTCGAGTGATAAGGATTTGACTGCCAAATATTGTTAGATGGAAAGAATGTTCAAAATAGTGCCTTAAAATTCCAGCATCACTATTTTTTATTGATAAAACAAAAAATAAATAAATTGGTATGGCCTAATCGTCTACTGATATAGAATAGTCAAGAAAATCTACATTTGTGCTATAAGTCAATGGCGCTATGTACAGGCCAAGAGAAAACAATTCTTTTTGAAGATTTACGATTTGAATGACTGTCTCATTTGTAGATCTTCCGGGATTAAAACACTGCTTTGCGCGTGTTGGAATTGACGTTGAAACCTGAACTCACAGAATCTAAATTTCAAGGTAACTACACAAGAAGACCTAAGCTGCTGAACATTCTTAAACAGTTTCTGATTGGTGGTGGGGCTGTTGTTGCGTATGGGAATGAGAATGGATCCTAGGCTGCGTTGCGGCAATGAGGAAATCTAGTTTCCCAGCCAATCATATGACGCCATAATCAACTACGTCATATGTAGGCAGACGGCGTAATCAATTATGTCATGAATGGCGCAAATTAGTCCGTTATAAAAGCCTAATAGTCCGTCAAGTTGTACAAATTGTATGTCTTTACTATTTAATAAGCATTATGTTGAATATTTTGAAACTAATTTGACTGGCAGCAACATCACCCAGTTAAAATAGTTTCAAAATATTCAACCTCTTACCTGTATAGTTTTCTGGTAATTGAGATTCAGAGAATGCATGGATCGATTGCTTCCAACATGGGCAAAGCGTGGGTGGAGCTTAGCAAGAGATGTGCGGTGCATGACTAAAGCTGGATTGCTCCATTCCCATTAAGCAATCACATAAGACTGAAAAATGTCAATTCTTATATAAAAAATTAATAATAAACGGTGGAAGACCATGTCATGGGTTCTGTGATCACTTTTGGGCGGAATCTGTTTGAAACTAAAAGTTATATGGTTAACAATGAATAACACGCTAGAGCAAACAGGGAATTAAAAGTAAATGGGTTTCGTGAATATGCATTTCCACTTTAATTTGATATGCAGCTTGGTAAACGTTGCCCTAGAATAATACCAACAGTCATATTTTAACAATTTACATGGCTTGACACAACTTAAATGTTGCATAGTATTATCAAATAGAGATGAAACGTTTTCAACTATACATTTTGATAAAACTTTCAATTTGATATGAAGCATCCTATGCTTTGTTTGATAATTCACCTTTCAAAGAGTATCCATTCAGCATATGACATCATATGACGTCATATGACGTCATAATCAACTACACGACGTGCATGATTACGTCGTAATCATCATGTCATGAATGATTCGAAATAGTCCGTCTTTAACGCTTAATAGTCCGACACGTTGTACGAATTGTATGATTTTGCTATTTCATAGACATGCTGTTGAATATTGTGAAACTAATTTTACTGGGCGATGCTGCTGCCAATCTCCAAGATTATGTAAACGTGCACACGTTCTGGTATGTTTCCTACTTAGACACGCCGCTTAGCTAGCTTGCAAATGTCTTGTACCGAACTTGTCCATTCTGTCCTTGTCTTTATGGTGACAGATTTAAGAAACTCATAGTAAGGCATTGAAAACTGCGCAATTCTAGAAAAAATAAAACCATCCTTCCTAAGGTTTCTATTAAATCTAAAACGCAGTACACCATCGTACATGCTTCACCGGGAGGTGGTGGAAATGCCGCTAAAATTACTCATAAAACAGCGCATGATTAATTACTGGATCAAATTAATTACTGGGAAGCAAACCAAAATAGCAGCGAAAATCTACGCGTACACGCTAAACGACTACAAACAAAACAACGCACAGTACAAGTGGTTAAATAGTATCAAAACTATACTAGAGGAAACTATCCATGTGAAACGCAAATAATACCGCAGGGGATGAAACTAAAAAGAATCTTAAAACAAAATCTTGAAGACAAATTTAGGCAAAACTGGATAGGGGAAATGACAGATTCGTGGAAAGGGAAAACGTATAAATCAGTTAAGCCAAACCTGGAAATGGAACCATACCTAGAAAATCTCTCAGACAAGAACATAATCACTCTAACAAAATTTCGAACTGGCAACCATTACCTACCTATTGAAAAAGGCCAATGGGGAGGAATCCCAAGGGAAGAACGAACCAGCAGCTTGTGCGACAAGAATGGCATAGGGGATGAATTGCACAACGTCCTCGTATGCGATACATTTTCTACTGAAAGGAGAATCTACTTACCAAGATACTTTTAAACTCGCCCAAACTATTTCAAATTTGCTTCTTTATTCTAACCGAAAAATCGAAAATTCCTCACCAAATTATGTGCCTGTATTCGAATCATCACTAAACAATTCCAGGCAACATAAACGATACCACGTACCACATTATATGAGTCCACATCCTGATTAACCCGTTACCCCTTGAAGTCTTGAATTTCTCATAGAAAATGTCCATTTGCAGACCAGGAGAAGACTGTTCTTGAGGATTTACCACTGGGTTGACTGGCTTGGTTATCGAGCCAGTCGTTCCAGTGGTAGGTTGTCGGGAATACTCTTCTCTTGGTCTGCAGATGGCATTTCTCAAGACCACTGCAGAGGCAGTTTTTGGCTCCTATAGTCTTTTCTTTATTGAGTTTGATAGTTCATGGTGTACCTTTTACAAACATGAATGGTGTTCGCACGTCACGCTTGATCATTTTGAGAAATTCAAGATGGCGCCCAAGATAACAATAACGTATGTGTTATTGAGTTCAGCTGTCAGACGCCAAAGTCCCAGAAATTGCTAAGGCACAAATGGACAAAGCGATTTATAGAGCTATGTCAATAGTTATTAAATTGAGTCGATAAACCGTCCTAGTGAGCAGCTTTTTTGGTAGTTATCACCTCTCGAACAAAGTGATGCACATTCAATTCTGTGATAAATGTTATACGTATGGGGAAACAAACTCGGATTTGAACGAATCGCCATTTAGGGATAATTCACCACTAAATATCCGTGTTCTAACACCCTCCGTGGAATTGGTATTGTAATATGGATTTTAAACCTCTAAGTAAGTCAATAAATGTCAACAGGTCACGAATGGCTATTATTACTCACAATCCGTAAACTTACAGTGTCGGCAACTAATGCAGGTTTAGCTAGAATTCACCCGAGGGAGATGGTGACTAACGCCTTTGACTCGGTTTTGAAAAATTGACTAAGGGACCCGTGACCTCCTCATTTGATCTTTTAACCAGAAACTAATTTTTGATTCAAGCCAACCACAATATTAAGGTATGTTAGAGATTTGGTGATTCTCCCTTCTTGCTTTGACGAGTTATCAACGAAATGTGTATTCCGGAATGCACTAAGTGACGCCGTGACCTCGATATTTGAGCTTTTGGCCTGAGACTAAGTGTTCCTTTTAGCCAAACGTAATATGAATGTATGCTACAGATTTGGAGAATCTACCTTTTTTGCATTTCAGAGTTATCAACGAAATGTTTATTCCGCTATATGCACTAAGTGACCACGCAACCGTGACACACACTAAGTGATTCTCTAGCCACTCATAATATGTATGAATGCGTGTGCCAAATTTTGTGATTCCACCTCATGTGATTCCGGCGATATGCCTAGGATAAACCGTCAAATAGACAAATAGACACACATTTAGACAGGCAAGCAGACGGTACCATCCACAATTTACATTTCCAGGTTATCCATCGATGATTTGAAGTCATATTATATCATACACAGCTAAGCGCCGTGTATGATGACGTAATAGTCATTACGTCATAAATTAGTATATTAGGCCCGTCATGGCTTAGTTTGACGGTGTAAGTCATTGTAAAAGTACGAGAGGTGAGGATTAAAGCTCCGTAAACAAATCTCGTGTGTGAATGTCATCATCAGTAGAATTTAGACACAAATTTCCTGGAGCTAATCTTAGAAAAGTATAGCATCAGCGAAAATAAAAGCTATTTTGATAAAGCGATGTTCAATGAATTATTACATTGCTCTGCTCAGATATAGTTAATACAATGCTGCCATATGTTTATTATAATGATAAAGCCAACACACAACGCATTGATTCTAACACAACACAAAGTTTGTGTTAGACCAATTCAGGTAAATTAGTATAACCCTTGAACGCTTCAAATCACATCTACAATTGACCAGTCAAAACGAACACATTAGTGGTATCACCTTCTATCCAGATCCTCTAATTGCTGAAGTTCAGAATGTGCCAGATTAAGTGTCATATTAAGATATTTTAACATCTATGTGTTAAACCAACAACGGGTGAATAGAAGGCCAAAATGCAACAGTACCACAAAGGTCCTGCCGACTTGGTGAGATGGGGCTTCATAGCGACATGTGGAATGGCACTTAATATATAGTTTTTATGGAATATAGAGACTACCTATATACGGTATGGCCATCCTCCAAGTGGAACCATTGAATCTCAATCTTAAATCTGATTCCATCAATGTTCGGGCTTCACACATGCAGTCGTCGTAAATCCAACCTAACTGATATGAACGACGGTCGGAATATTTCTCTCCAGGATGTCAACAAACACATGAAGTGGGGGAAAATTCAGAGCTAGAGCAACATCAAGGCATCAGCGTAAAAGTTGATATTTACTACCATTCATTGCATCCTGCTAAACACCCAGAGGGTATTCTGAATATTGTAGGTGAAAAGGTTTACCACCGTCTGTTGATTTACACATGGAAGTGAGGATTTGGCTGAAGCAAATTGCAGGCGCTGAAAGCAAATGACCAGAACGTGTATATGGTTTAATGAACCATTCTAGTTTTATCTATGTCCAGCTCATCAATAGCTAAGCTCCACCCACGATTCGCTCGTGCTGGGATCGAACGATCCCTGAACTCCCTGACTAACAATTTCCAGAAAACTATACAGGTAAGCTGTTAACTATTTTGAAACTAATTTGACTGGTCGCTGTTGCGGCCACAGGCAGCAACAGCATCAAGTAAAATTAGGTTCAAAATGTTCAACAGAATGTTTATGAAATGGATTTAATTACAATTCGTACAACGTCTATTAAGCACTAAAGACGGACTATTTCGAATCATTCATGACGTCATGATTATGGCATCGTCCTGCACGTCAGGTAGTTGATTATGACGCCATATGATGGATGGATAAACTTGGAAAGGTCCACTGCTAAGATCGTGGTTACCATGAATGTGTCAAAGAAGCTTGTAAAAGTAGGGAGAGCCAGTTTTGATACGGATATCATCTCCTCTAGGGCTAGAGATCACTAGGTAAACGGGTGTGATGTACACATCAATGACGTCCTCTCGCCTGAACTGGCACCAATAACAATAGCAAGGTTTGAAGATTCAGGCGATATGAGAATAGCTATGCCAAAGTTATCCCCTATGACCCAACTTCCGGTTGACGTGTCATACAGAAATGCAAGTCCACCAGAAGTCTATATACAGCATGATGGCTCAGATCCACTCTGGCAATGGAACTTTCCAGTTTATCCATCTATCATATGACGTCATAATTAACTTACGTGACGCGTAGGATGACCTCATAATCAGTTAAGGCATAAATTACTTGATGTAGTCCCTCTTAAACGGTTAATAGTCCAACACGTTGTACGAATTGTCTTTACTATTTAATAAACAATCTGTTAACTATTTTGAAAACTTATTTGACTTTGGCGCTGTTACTGCCATAGGCAGCAACAGCAACCCGTCAAATTAGTTTCGAAATATTCAACAGCTTACCTGTATAGTTTTCTGGAACTTGATAGTTAGCGTGGGACAGAAAACAATAAACAACTAATGACAAATTTATTCTCATATCGTGTACCTGGTGCATTGTTCCACACAAGTACACAAACACTCACAACTTGGTTGTCACTAGAGATGGCGACTGGATGCAATCAGTTGACCTAATTAACAGTGGTGTTGTAATCAAAAGGAGGGATATCGAGCGGATGCGTGAAGGGGTAGACAACATCATTAATCAGAATTTGTGTGTGTCAATGAAACACAACATAAGTATATTTGTTTTAATTACAATGTTGTGTTTTGCATTTGACGTTCTGCTAACAAAACGTCAACTGAACTGAACATGGTGATGAATGCTTCAAATAACGAAAAGATCTGCTGTGCAGTAGACATCATCAGAGCTGCTGACAAAAAAACTAAATTATAGTTGGGATGACTTCTGTTTTTGGAATATGAAGATTCACAAATCGCTATGTGCAACAATTATTCTAATACCGTGTCAACTTCTGGTTAAACAGCATCACAGTGAGAAGAAGTTGTGGCCCAACCGACCGCGTTCACTGTGGTTTGTTATGGACAGACGAACTGCAAAACAATGTCTGATAAGTGATTAAGGTATGGGAAACTGGAAGTTGATGCACAGCAACACAAAAATGGTATATGCTTCCTCGCCGAGTGAATCTTTTATAGGGAATCTGGAGAGACCTCATTACCAAGCAATTCGCTGGCGATCTATGGTACATAACAAACCTTCATCTCTGAAGCTCTGAAGCACCTTGAATAGGGCTGCGAAAAAAGAAAGTGCCAAGACTGGTTAACCTATACCTGTTCCTGAAATTACAGACGTTACCAATGAACCTACATGTAACCTACTATGCCTTGTAAAATGATGATTGCAGACAGCAATGCCTTTTAACTCTCGCAATTGCCATTAAATTAGTACAAATCTGCAACTCTACAATGCACACTATTTATGCTTGCCATGTTAATTATAACAACTAAACATCTGAGATTCACGAATGGATATGTCCAATAATGAGTGCACATTTTATTCATCTTTTAAATTCTGCATCATAACAAATTGGCATCAATAATGATTTGCTAATAATATGTAAGATTTGCCGTGTATTGGTTACACATTTTAGGCACGCATTGCCATGTGAATTTCATTAAATCATAGTCAGCATGCAGTAGTCATCTTGGCCGCCATCTTGGCCGCCATCTTGAATTTCTCCAAATACCTAAGGGTGGTACGTGGTCATCATTCATATTTGAAAAGGCAACGCCGTAGACTATCGATATCAAATAATAAAGAAAACTATAGACACACAGTCCAGGTAAAACCAGGTTTATGACAGACCATGTCGATGATACTCTAGTAGCTCAGTAACGACTCTGTGAGAGTCCTAAAGTCACTCGACATGAATTGCTATGTTAAGATACCGTAGGAACATAGCTTTCAATCTATAAACCATCATACGAATATATGCATTGATTCTGATAACATACATTATTAGTATTGCAAAACACGTCAGAAAATTGAGATATCATTTAGAAATGTCTTTACATATGAAAGTCGGCTTATTGATATGTTGTGCAGATAAGCGAATGCAAAGATTCTCCAAACTGTTCACTTGTTCCAAATATGAATGAATCCTTTATCAATACGGTATCAAAGAATCAATGAAAACACAGACATTGAACATTTACATCGTAAGACAGCGTCGACAACAAGGATGCTGCTATTGGTAGTCGTGTAAGGCTAACGCTGAAAGAATGCAATAATTCGAAAGGGGAGTATTAACAACTATGAAGAAGAAATGCTATAGTGATAAAATAGTACTGGAACACATCAACACATCAACACACATTCACAATACAATGCTTAAGATAACAATAATTGATAAAATTGTATACAGTTGATGCTTAATCCCCTTTCAACAGCGCCTCAAGCCGCTAAAAATACTACTTATATCAATTAAGCATTTTAATACTTAACACTTTTCAAGAAAGTTTAATATTAGAAGAGGGTTTTTTGTAAGTTTACCTCTGAACTCTTTTACCGGTTTGACCATTAACGGAGTAATGGGAAGATTTAATCTTTGGCTTAGCCAGTATCTATTTGCAGCTCAAGTGAAGAGTATTTAGAATTTTTTAACACTGGAATGACTGGATCGGTTAGCGAGCCAGTCATTCCAGTGGTTAATTTTCAAAAAATACTCTTCTCTTGTCTTGCTAATACACATTCCTCAAGACCACTGCAGAGTTGTTTTGGTCAGTTTGACCATTAAAAGGTTAAGTTGACACAAGAAGGGTTAACTTACCTCATTGTATTGAAACGAAATAAATCTTCACGTATGACGATTTCATTTTGTATAAATTAATATAAAATTTGTTCTTAAGTTGTGAAGCTCGAACTAGAGACACGCATCCCTAAATCAACATCACAACTAAAAGGTTCTATTAATTTATGAGGAATGAATAGATTACTGGGGACTACTCCAATAAGTGTTGTTTATTGCATGTATCACTTGAGCAAGCATGCATCATACGTCATCTTTTTTGACATGATAATAAAACTTCACTTACAACATTTATAGCCGTATATATTCACATAATTATCGAATTCGTCGCTAGTATACTGAACTTTTGTATAATTCGCTTTTAAAGCAACAATAAGTATTTGTTGTTGACGCAGTTATATAGAGCCTTCGAATGAAACCCCTCAAGTATTACGAAGGGTATTATAACTATACAGGAGCCGTTTAGTATAAATGTTGGCTGTTGGCAACTAGAAGCAAAATGACGGAGTACGTAAAACAACATTCGACCAGTCTTACTACAAGTAGATAATATTAAGCATTTTATGATTTTTCAAAAAAATAGTTTCTTAAAAGATAAGGGTTCAGCTTTAAGCGTGTGTCACTGGTATATGTAAATACTTGGCAGATTATGGGTATTATCACAGTTTCCTGTTGAGTCTAATCTTTAAACAAACGTAAGCAAGCAAGTAAGCAAGCAAGCATGCACGCATGTAAGCAAGCAAGCATGCAAGCATGCAAGCATGCAAGCAAGCTAGCAAATTATCAATCACAGAGCATTTGTTCAAATATTTCGCATAAATAACGAGAAAAGTCAATAAAAAGATAGAGTACAGTTGGACGAATGCAGAAAGTTATAGGGTACCCGTATGGTACGGTCGTTCAGCACACGTAGTAGCGGCAGCAGTAGCAGTAGCAGCAGCCGCAACAGCAGCAGCAGCAGCAGCAGTAGCAGTAGCAGCTGCAGCAGCAGCAGCAGCAGTAGTAGCAGCAGCAGCAGCAGCAGCAGCAGCAGCAGCAGCAGCAGCAGCAGCAGCAGCAGCAGCAGCAGCAGTAGTAGTAGTAGTAGTAGTAGTAGTAGTAGTAGTAGTAGTAGTAGTAGTAGTAGTAGTAGTAGTAGTGTAGCAGTATCTTGCCGTAGGATTGTATTGAACGATTTGCTTATATGAATTTATGTTTGATTTGTTTCATCTTTGCCATTCCACATATTAATACACATCCATTCAGCAATGGCAAACCTAGGATTCTGGCTTCTTAGATATGACGGCCATGTAAGTCACAATGAGCGTCGATGCTTGGCACTGATGGCCATGCTAGGGCTAGCACAAACAGCACGCCGGCCAAGGTCTAGTTTAGCGCGTTCACGTCTTTTGCACCTTCAATCTTCGACAGCAGAGGAGCCTGATTAAGTCATCTCTCACTGTCTTAGCCGCTATGCAATAGATGATAGGATTAAAAGTACTGTTACAACACGTGATCCAAATGAAAATTAAATAGAGATTGTCTTGGAACATACGGTAATCCGGGGATACGCCTCCCATGCTAACGCTATACGTGTTAACCGGAAACCAGCAGATAATGAACATGAGAATCACTATGGATACCGCACGTGCGTCGGTGTTACGTTTTTCGTGCTGAACCTCCAAGTCTTTCTGTGACCTCGCGACTTTGAAGTACTTTGCTAAGTGTAGCACAGCAATAGACACGCTGGGAGTAATGGTGCTGAGTATTAAATGGCCAATATTGGAAGCATGTGCATTTCCTATTTGCTCACAAATAAGTACCACTTCTCCGTTGATGACCACTTCTTTAGGACGGTACAGGATGCCATATGTGACACCGCAGTAATTCACGTTAACGACCCAAACTAAAGTCAACCATTTTAGAACAAATGAACACGTGACTCTTGCACGTGCAGCCAATGGGCACGTGAGTTGATAAAAACGTAGAGCTGCGAAGAAAATCAGTGTATACCCACCTGTACTCATTCCTCCGAACCCAAGAAGGATTGACAAATGGCAACTCCAGGCGAATTCCTTGTAAGTTATTACCGGGAATACAAATGCAGACCAAAGCACACCCGCAAAGCAAACCATTGTATCAGCGATTGCCAGACTACCGATGACAGTAAATATGGGCGACTTCCACCGCCCCGATCCCAAAATGTAAATGAAGAGTATCACGTTTAGCGTCGTTCCAAAAGCGAAATACGAAGTTGGTATGGTATGAACTAGAAAGTCAGGCAAATGTTCGTTCCAAATTCGGTACTCTTGTAGTTGTGTTTCATTTGCTGACATCTTATGGTCAATGTTTATCGCGGAAATGTTATAAAATATGGTGCCATCTTCCATGTTAATGATTCGGATTATAGGACTAGCACGAGTGAAGCACAACTGAATGTACTTCTCCTATCGTGTGCTGTTAATTAAATTGCAGTCAAAATTATCTAAAGCGAACAAAACTCTTTTCTGAATTCGCAAAATATCGTTTCTCTCAGAGGTAAAAGACCGTCTCTATGCTAGAACCCTTTTAGCACCTAATTATGTCTTATAACCTAAATTTCAAGACAAGTATAAATGTAAACTGCTGAATATTTGAAAGTAATTTTACTGGAAAATTGTTCTGCCCTAGACATTAACATCTTCTAGTTAAATTAGTTTCAAAATATCCAAATAATATTCCATACTATGTGCGCCTATATTTACATATTCCGTATTTGGTCTCCGGATTCTGGTGGTTAAAATTCCACCAGTGTGTGGTGTCCAAGATTATGTCGAATGATAAGTGACATTTTGTTAGGAAACCACCTGCCTCTGTGGTCGACGTGGTGGTTCTCCGTATCTCGATCTAGTAAGACGGTTTGTGAATGGACCTTTCCATTTTAGCTATGTCCCGCCCATCACTAGCTAAGCTCCACCCACACCTCGCCGTGTTGGGATTGATCGATCCCGAAGGCCCTAACTATGAATTTCTTGAAAACAATACAGGGAAGCTGTTGAATATGTTGTAACTAATTTGACTGGGTGCTGTTGCTGCCTATGGCAACAACAGCGCCCAGTCAAATTGCTTTCAAAATATTCAACAGAATAGTTATTACATAGTAAAGTCATAGAATTTGTACAACAACGCATAGACCGTCTTCAAATATGCGTTCGTGACGTACTTATCGACGTCATTCATGACGTCATTCATTATGATGTCATTCTGCACATCGCGTAGTTGATTATGACGTCATATGATGGGTGTATGCTCTGGAAAGGAGAATTAGTTGGTGCCGGGGCAGAGTTGGCTTTTGGAGATTAGCCAAATACCAATTTTGTTAGCCAAATAGTAAATATTTTAGCCACATCTTTACTTCAATGTCACTTATGAACATGTTTGCAGTCAGTTATCATCAGTTAATGATATCAATGTTACACTCCAGATAGAATAGCGTCTTAATATATAAGAAACGTGCTGAATATTTTGAAACTAATATGAGTGATAGCTGTTGCTGCATAAGACAGCAACAACTTTTTCGTCATATTAGTTTCAATATATTCAACCAATAAAAAGATAGGTTTGCATTGCAATTGTAACGCTGGAATTATTCAGGATTCAGCCAAACAAGAAAATTAAATTGTTTTTAATCATTAGCCAATGATTTAGCCAATTCTGCTTTTAATTAGCCAGATTTCAGGTTTACTAGCGTTTGGCTAATTGGCTAGTGGGAAGATTGCTCCCTAAAAAAGCCAATCGCTAAAGGTAGAACTTTAACTTATATTACTAAGCACCTCCCTAACTAGTAATGCAACGGGCTAACTACTATCCGAGTTCCGCATTGAATCCTAACACCGCCAGTAAGAAAATCATTTTATGAACGTAGATATTTGCTTATAGTGTAGATATATACAATACATGCATAATGGAAATGTTCTTTGTCTATTTTACCAATCTATATAGTAGCTGGTAATTTCCCGGTACATGGTATTTTCTTTCAATTGTTATTCTTTCTCTTTCCAGCTCACGTTTAACATGAAAGAATGTTAAGACCATTTAGTAACTGATCCGTTACAAGAGTAGATGTATCACTTGCGCAGATAGGCTCGATATAATCACACGGAACAGACATAATCGGTTCCTTTGTTCATTCTGTTTTCCTCATAAACGTCGTCTCAATAAGCACCGTCATAATAGTCGTTGTCGTTCGCATTGTCAGCATCGTGTTGCTGCTATTCAGATTTCTGCACAAGGTAATGTTTACTGTTATGAGCGTTGGTGCTGCCGTTATTATGTTCAGTAGTCTACTATTCTAGTGCTTAATCCTATAATCACCAGATTCTGTTAAGAAAATCCAAACATTTCCTTATGGAATATCAGATTGCAGGCCAAGAGAAGACAATTTTTGAAATTTTAGCACCAGAATGGCTGGCTCGGTTACCGGTCGAGCGGGTCGGTTTGGGACGGATTTGGCATAAAAGGATTAAATTTATTAGCAGTTATCAGTTACGGCTAACGTTTTCCTGTTCTTTTGACAATGTTGTATTTATTCTACCAATCCCCACATGTCCACAACTAACAAACTAATCATGACTTCATCTATTCGCTCTCTTGGTCTGGTAGCAGCCATTGGTGATGTTTAAATGTAAGTTCGTACGATCCGCATTCATCGATTTATCTGTCTATCTAATAGGGGGGCCTACCACCTTTCTATTTAAAGTTTGAATTTAAGGCAATATGTGCCTGTGCTACTTTATTTATCAATTGTATTCAATACTTAACATTCCATCTGTTGCAAGCTTTGAAAATTTAGCAAGGGCCGGAATCGTTGGTTCTGAAGGTGGACCCACCTCACGCCCATACCACGAACATATATATACATAGATATAGATATATACCTACCGGATACATGTATTTACTATTGCTACATAGAGTCCAGAAGCAGCCGCCTTATACTTCGAAAATAATCAAAATGTGGACATTAACTTGCGTCATTGGAACCGCTACATTACCGCTGCTTGAATGTTGATGTATTGGCGTCTGAATGCTGTGTTATCGACACTGACTGTTTGCTATTGCATTTCCACCTCAATAATAGCTTGTCGCTGACTTGTCGCTGATTGAATATTGGTGTATGTTGCCGCTGATATTGAGGCAGAAGGGCCACTCCAATGTGTATAATTGATGAACACGCTTTTAGCTACGCCCCGCCCATCTCTAGCTAACCTCCACCCATAATGTGTCCGTGTTGACATCGATCAAACCTTGAACTCCCTGAATCTCAATTTCCGGAAAACTTTACAGGTAAGCTGTTGAATATTTGAAACTAATTTGACTGGGTGCTGTTGCTGCCTAGGTAAGCGGTCTAACCACGCCTTTGCTCTAAATTGTTTGGTCAATTTTAGAATTTTTGTAATCGGCCACAGTAATACTTAGTTTTGACAAAGTTGAATCCGTATATTACCTAGTAATTGAAGCCCGTTTGTGGCTCTTTGTGGAGGAGTCCATTTAAGGATGGGTTGATTAAACCTTTCCTATAAAGGTGTTGGTAGGTTTTAACATTTTGTAATCTACCACCATGCAACATTGTTTTAATAAATTTGATCTGGCTATGCCAGCCCATTTCTCTACATGCTTTCACTGGTTCTAAACGTATTTCGTTATGCAAGCAACGAAATCTCCGTTTCCAAATACCAATGGTGCATTCAACAGTGGAACGAGTGCGTATTTGTGCTCTATTGTATCTCTGCTGGGCTTGATTGTGTGGATGGAGATACGATGTGAGAATCCAAGACTTGCAGGGATAGCCACTGTCGCCTAACAATACTCCATTGCGTTCCCTCCTTTCGAATGACTCCCCTATTTCACTTTCCCGAAGTATCCGAGAGTCATGGGTTCTAACAGGCCATCTTGCAACAATGTTCGTAAATCTTCTCTTTGCATCACTTATTACATGTACATTTATAGAATGGTAGTTCAAGTCTGCTTCATGGTGATGTGGGGCAATTATATTTACGCGAGATCCGTTAACAGTGCCTATAACATTTGAGAAATTGGGTATTTCAAAGAATGCAGCTTTGACAGCTTGACGGTTGGTCGTTGGGAGAAAATCTTATGAACTCATTAATCCTCCTAATTGTAGCACAGGTTACACGATGAACAATTCGACAGACGGTGCTTTGGTGTACATTTATAGTGTCCGCAATAACTTACTGGAAGCTACCACATGCATAGAGCCGAAGAGCAACAACAACTTGGAGTAGAGGGGAAATCGTATGGTTTCTGAAGATGCCAGGCTCTATTTCATCAGCCAGAATATTCGTGATGCAAAGAGTGCCACCTGTCAAAACGAAATCTCCGGTAAATTTCTTGATCATTGTAGATATCCATCGGATTTTCACGGTCGCGAAATATTCTAGGCCTCCATACAACGTGTTGTAGTTCGTCTACCTGAAGCATCTCAGCTAGGATGAGAGCCATTCTCTCTTACAATACTGCGTCGACAACGTGTGCAAATTCACTTCACTACTGAAGGTTACTGATTTTATGGGAAAATGTTCACTAATGAAAATGGAATAGGTACCTTGAAAACAAGGAACTTTATAAGAAATTTCTTAACTTATGAATCTTTATGCATAACACTTAAAGTAAGGATATACTCCTATGTAAATGTTACGGAAATTCTTAGAAATCAAGGCATTTTTTTATACTTAAGATGTTTTATGCATACGGCCCAAGGTTTGCAATGGACACCCATATGCACTTATGAATCTATTTCAGAACCAATATTCCGGGACTTTGTACTGTGCACATGGGTAGGATTAAAGGTTGCCAGTGTTGAGCCAAAAAAAATATTCGTGATGGCAGAAAATGAAAGCCAAACCGGAGTGAACAAAAATGTATTTATATCGGTAAGAATAGAATGATTTAACGGCCAACTGATTGTTCATATTTACCACTAGAAATGCAGAAAATGTAATCTCTGGACATCTAGAAGATACTAAATAATATTAAGATTTAATGCAATCATGAACCGTTATGTGTAGAGAGCTATTTCCGTTGAAAAAAAGAATCTGCAGTAAAACATTATTCACTCATTTTTTTATTTGGATGTACTAGCATTGGAACTGTGTCCTGACTTGGTTAATGAGCCGACCGAGCCTTGATATATGGGAACTGATGTTGAAGCAGTTACGAAGATGGCATATCCTCCTCTAATTGTTTCAGCATCGGTGGTGATGAAAAGATAATATATTTCGTCACAATATATCAAGCAACTGTTGTAATACCACTTCGTGTGTGCGTGCGTGAGTGTATGACTGCGTGCCTGGTTACTAGCGTGCGTGAGTGTATGACTGCGTGCCTGGTTACTAGCGTGCGTGAGTGTATGACTGCGTGCCTGGTTACTAGCGTGCGTGAGTGTATGACTGCGTGCCTGGTTACTAGCGTGCGTGAGTGTATGACTGCGTGCCTGGTTACTAGCGTGCGTGAGTGTATGACTGCGTGCCTGGTTACTAGCGTGCGTGAGTATATGACTGCGTGCCCAGTTACTAGCGTGCGTGAGTGTATGACTGCGTGCCTGGTTACTAGCGTGCGTGAGTGTATGACTGCGTGCCTGGTTACTAGCGTGCGTGAGACGACTCAATTTCTACTGGCTGGATATTGCTATCGATTTGGGTTGTCTTCAAGATGGTCTAAATGGCAGGACGTGTTGGGGTGGGGTGTGTGGGTGGGCTATACAATATGGGAAAGGACATTTCCAGTTTATCCATCAATCATATGACGTCATAATCAACTAGGTGACGTATGTGATTACGTCATAACCAACGACGTCATGAATGACGTAGCTTAATTGATGACGGACTAAGCTTTGGTGTTCGAATTCTATGTCTTGACTATTTAATAAACATGCTGTTGAATATTTTGAGACTAATTTGACTGAACTCAGACATATTGTTTTCAAAATATACAACAAATTATTTTCAAAATATTTAAAAGCTTATCTGTAAAGTTTTCTGGAAATTGATAGTCACTGAATTCTGGGATCAATCGATCCTAACACGAGCCAGGTGTGGGTGGAGCTTGGCTAGAGATGGGCTGGGCGTAGCTAAAACTCGATTCCTCTCTTTGGGCATCGGTTTAACGCTTTAAACATGAATGCCAGAATTCAAACATTTGCATACAATTTAATAAATGTTAATTTGAATATTCTGAAACTGATTTGACATGGGAGCTATTGCCACCTATGGTAGCAACAGCTCCATACCAGATTAGTTTCAAAATACCGTAACAGTTTGCATGCATCTCGCCACCATGACATTGGGATTAGGGGTTCAAAGGGTTAATAGACAAATACGTGCAATGAACGCAAAAGAACACAGCTTTGAATACGGATTATTGTTAAACATTTGCAGTTGGTTGGCACAGAGAACAAAAGTAATTTTGGACAAAAGGATACGGAGTTAGTCACCACGAATGTATATACACTATAATTAAGATAATAGTCGTTATAAATCAGCGTTAATAGCGCTAACGTCCAATGACGTACTTAAGAATATTCTATAAATCTATTATGCTCCCGTAGTTCCTACATTATATATGTTCTTTTGTATCAACTGTGCGGATAGAAACTACAAATAAGTGTGTCGTGCATGTATTCGTAGAACGATGACCTTAAAATTAGAGTACAGCAATTGACCTTTCCAATTTAGCCATCTATCATATAACGTCATAATCAATTACAGCATGAATAACTCGATTTAGTCCGTCTTAAACGCTGTATAGTCCGACACGTTGTACGAATTGTATGTCTTTACTAATTAATAAACATTCTGTTGACTATTTTGAAACTAATTTGTCTTGGCGCTGCTGCTGTCATAGGTAGCAAAAACGCCTAGTCAAATTAGTTTCAAACTATTCAACAGCTAGCCTGTATATTTTTCAGGGAATTGAGATTCAGAGAATGCAGGGATTGATTGATTCCAATACGGACAAAGCGTGAGTGGAGGTTATCTAGAGATGGGCGAGGCATAGCTCAAACTCGAAAGGTCGATTCCATACGTAATGATTGTGAATACACGCATCTTTCTCATGAATTCACACAATGAGAGCAAGCATAAGCCATAGTTTTTTATTTTTTAACTGCGGTACCAATGAAAAGAAGAACCTTCACCCCACGCTCACTGCATTCGCTACACCATTGTATTTTGTTCTGATGGTTGGGTAACAACATAAAGGCATATGTGTTCAGTTTGATCTTTACAAATAGCATAGTTCTTGGTCAGGTCACACATTGCTTTGAGATATAACAACGGGGTTTTCACTCGTTATTTTATGGGCTGATTGGGCTGTCAGACACGTATCGGAATGAATGTCCAAATCGTAATCCGTTTTCTCTTCTCCTCTGAAACAGATCTCCGGATTATAATTCGTAAATTTGTTTTATAAAACGTAAATTAATGTAGAATTCAAAAGAGCGCCCTTACAATTAGACAGTCAATAGTAGGAATCGCATCCACTCATGTGGAAAATCATAAACAATGTAGCCCATTTGGAATGCATCGAGTGGAATGGACCGTTCCATAATCAACTACGTGACGTGTTGGTTGAAGTCATAATCAAGATAAGTTCATCACTAACGTATAATTGATGAAGGACTACGCGCTGCTGAACGAATTGTATGTCTCTACTATGTAATAAACATGCTGTTGAATATTTTGAATCTAATTTTGAAACTAATTTGACTTGGCGATGTTGCTGCAAAATAATCAACAGCTTACCTATATAGTTTTCTGGAAATACATGGTCATGGAGTTCAGGGATCGCTCGATCCAAACGTGGACGAATCGTGGGTGGACGTTAGCTACAGATGGGCGGGGCATAGCTAGAACTGGATTCTTCCATTCAAGGAAAGAGGGTAAGATCGATACGAGACTGACTAGTCTGCTCAACCAATAGGAAGTGCACATTGGAAAGAATCAATTAGCAATATACAGAATTAAAATCAGACACGATAAAATAGTCCAGTGAATATGTGCTAATATGGAATCAAATCGTGCACTTTATGATAAAAGCAAAAAACTTGGCACACTATTACTAGATAGCATGTGAAGCACTTTCAAGATTGGAGTCACTCTATATATGCCCTGTGTTGACCTTCGCGGCCATTTTAAAATGGCCGCCATACAGCTTCTCTGTTATAAGACAATGGGTCAAATTTATGTCTGAAAATTTTTTAACTGTCTTTTCAATGTCATCTATTTACTGAAAGAACATCAAAAGCAATTTTAAATTATTTTTAGACACCCTATGGGCATGTCCTGGAAGACCACTAGATTACTTACCCAATGTATCCTAACTGAGTATCTCGCCTACCAAGAATATGCGGAATGATTCAGATTCTCCGGACCATCCAACAGCCTATCGATGGAACTTACGGGGCATCAAGATATGCAACATAGAATGTATTGTTAAGGAAACATGCCATAAACATGTTTAATATCAAGCTACGAGTATTATGCAGAAACGGCCAACACCACCACCCCACCAGCCCCACCCCCACCCCATCCCCACCCCATGTTTACTTAACAAAATTGTCTCCATAAAGATCTATGTTTGACTCTAGGGATCAATTTCAACTTCATTGTTTTGTTTGTTTCAGACTATTGTGGTTGTTAATCTACTCTATTGCTACTGCTTATTACAATGAAGGCTATCAGACTAGATACCAGTAGAGACACCAGGAGGCCTGTAAAACATGAACAATAGATCAATAGAGTGGAACAACTGCCTTTTCTATCTGAAGGACACGGGATTGAAACTTATGTGCCCAGCGGACGTTATTGGTAGACTCCAAGAGTAAACTATACAACTAGTTTTGACAATCTATTAGCATTCGATGATATGAGTTGCTTGCCACCATGCGTGTAGCTGCGTCGTATGGACGGAAGTGGTGGACTGGAACACGCATTTACTAATAGAAAAAGCAAGATTCCATAAAGTATACACTATTAAATTCAACAAAAATTAACCAAGTTGTGCCGCTAAACGAAAAATGTCAATAACGAGGGTTCTTCAAGTATAAATGTAACGTTCACACATCAAATGCGTATTAGAAGTCGTGGTGTTTCGTTTGTGACACGTCTGGAACTAAGGTTAAACATCTCCATAAAGCTGCAACATCTTCCCTTAAAACTCGTGTTAGGCAGTGCGTTATTAATCTGCAGGATGGGCGTTTGTTAGCAAAGCTAGCACAAGGATTAATTATGGCAGATGCTGAGTATTGCAAGTCACAAACCACAGAGCAGGACCCCAGAGTAGTCAGTACACTGCTCTCTTCACGGATGACTCAAAGTCATTTCCAATAATCACTTATCCTATGGAAGCGATGAAACAAGTTATAGCCATTCTAAGTCCTGGACAGGGTCAGGTGATTATGTGTGATCAGCCGTTGTTTAAAGATGTGAAATAAATTCAGTGGAATTGGCCAGAATCATACGGGGAAGATTTATTTGCTATTTTGTTGGGTATGTTACATATCAAGATGACATTTATTTAAGGAACGGGGCGATTTTTGGATGGCAGTGGAGGGACATCCGCACTAGTGTAAGCAGAAATCTTTATGGCAGGAAGTACAGATTCATTTCATAAACCAGCACACATCAAATGAACTGCACATTCGCGACAGGTGAACATGTGTGCGATGGGATATAACGCCGAGTATCAAACATCTAACAAGAGTTCCGCAAACGGCGCATAATACCCCGCCACGATGGCAAACCAAAGAACGAGAGCTGTTGACATATAGCACACTTTAATATATATTTAATATAGACATTTGATTGGTCAATTTGTCGGAAACGTTCCTGTGACATTATATATATATATATATATATATATATATATATATATATATATATATATATATATATATATATATATATATATATATATATATATATATATATATATATATATATATATATATATATATACATATAATGTCACAGGAAATCCAAGATGGCCGCCATCCACCGGCGACCATATTGAAAATTGTTTTCCGGATGATAAATCTGTTACCGTTTATCGGATTGCTTTGAAACTTAATAGGGTGGTTGGACGAACACCCGGGAAGAAATTTATCGAAATAGAGGATGGTCCGAAATCCAAGATGGCTGCCAGCAATAGAGGATGGTCCGAAATCCAAGATTGCTGCCAGCCACTGGTGGCCATCTTGAAAATTGGTTTCTGGATGATAATTCCGAAACTGTTCATCTGATCAGTTTGAAACTTTATAGATTCACTGAACTCGGAAGAAACCTATTGAAATCTACATTGTTCCAAAATCCAATACGACCACCAATTTATGGCAGATATCTTGAAAATCACTTTCTATATGGTAACTGGTATCATTTGTTCGAATCCGGTTGAAACCCTTTTGTTTCATTGAATTGGAAGCATACTTGTGTGACTAGCTTTCATTCCTTCATTCAGACATTTGATTGGTCAATTTTATCAGCCATCTTATAAACCAGTTTCAGAATGATAACTCTTGCTATGATGTGTCGGAAACGTTTCCTGTGACATTATATAATGTCGGATCGCATTGAGACTTCAGAGGGTAGGACTAGGCCTGGGGAAGAAACCTATCGAAATCGACGATGATCCGAAATCCAAGATGGCCGCCATATATAATGTCACAGGTTTCTTCCCCAGACGTAGTCCAACCACACTATGAAGTTTCATAGCAATCCGATAAACGATAACGGCGTTATCATCTGGAAATCAATTTTCAAGATGGCCACCGGTGGCCATCTTGGATTTCGGATCATTGTCAATTTTGATGGCTTTCTTCTCCAGACCTCGTCCAACCACTCTATGAAGTGTCAAAGCGATCCGATAAACGGTAATGGAGTTATCATCCGGAAACCAATTTTCAAGATGGCCGCCTGTGGCTGGCGGCCATCTTGGATTTCCGATCGTTGTCAATTTCGATAGGTTTCTTCCCCAGTCCTGGTTCAACCACTCCATGATGTTTCAATGCGATCCGACTAATGGTAACTGAGTTATCATCCTGAAACCAATATTCAAGATGGCCGCCGGTGGCTGGCGGCCATCTTGGATTTCGGATCGTCGTCGATTTCGATAGGTTTCTTCCCCAGGCCTAGTCCTACCCTCTGAAGTCTCAATGCGATCCGACAAACGGTAACAAAGTTATCATCCGGAAACCACTCTGCCGCCCGCCCGCACGCCCGACTGCACGCCCGCCCGCCCGCCCTCCCGCCCGCCTGCCCACCCGGACGGAGCCATTACCTAATACCCCGCCAAATTTTTTGTCGGTGTATAAAAAGGAAACACGTTATAGGGATATAGCTGTAGACGATTGGTGAAAATAGAGAGGCAATAACAGTCCCCAGTTCAATTCCTGGCGGCTTATCCTAAGGATAGAGTTGGACATATTGATCTGGGACAGATCAACTCATGAGGGAAACTTCCTTTTGTAGATGGATGCCTTGACACATTTCGAATCAGTTTCTTATGCTCTGTATCACTCCAACTATGCATATGTTGTAAGTTTTCACCTGCAGGATATGGGAGTGCTAAACATCAAAGCATATTCGCCGCATTTTGCCATGTTACGTTCACCATGAACAAGACATATCGACAATTTTTCAGGATGCCATTGGACGAAAGCCATGAACAAAACAATTCGTTCGTGAAAGATGATGGGGGAGCAATTGGCCTTACTGAGAAGTCGTTCCGGTATCTGGATGCAATTCGAATTGAGCAGCTGTTGGTTAATGAAGTACAAATCATTACCAACTGTCCACGCCCTGACAGAGCTTGGCGCTACTTCAAGCTTTACAGGAAGGAGAAAATGTACAGCTTGATCATCATGAAATATGTTTGTCGATAGCACGCCAACATTGTGCACACGCCAGACATCAACAATAGTTAAAATAACTAAACTTCGTCACAGAATCGAAAGGTATGGCAATGGAAGCTCTTATAAGAATGTAAGCTCGTCCAGACAGCCATCGGTCGTACAGAAGGGCAGGGAAATAGAAAATATAGGGGAACGTGAGGGAAAATGGGACACAAAAAGCTAACCATTCTATTTCTTAATGTTTCAATTTTATGCTCTTTCAAATTATGGTTAATCACACTTCAGACTAGGTGCTATGCAGGAAGAACTAAAACGAGTCCGAAGAAATATACTAAAGCAGACAAAAATACAAATTTGGTTTCAATGTCTCACTTTACCCCATGCCTGAGGCAAATGGGAAAGCTAGTAGTAGTAGTAGTAGTAGTAGTAGTAGTAGTAGTAGTAGTAGTAGTAGTAGTAGTAGTAGTAGCAGCAGTAGCAGCAGTAGCAGCAGCAGCAGCGCAGAAGCGGCAGTAGCAGCAGCAGCAGCATCGCCCTCTTCGCAACCACAGTGATCAGCGTCGTGTGGCGGCGGTGGTGATGCCGGTGATGGAGGTAGTAGTAGTAGTAGTAGTAGTAGTAGTAGTAGTAGTAGTAGTAGTAGTAGTAGGAGGAGGAGTAGTAGGAGGAGTAGTAGTAGTAGTAGTAGTAGTAGTAGTAGTAGTAGTAGTAGTAGTAGTAGTAGTAGTAGTAGTAGTAGTAGTAGTAGTAGTAGTAGTAGTAGTAGTAGTAGTAGTAGTAGTAGTAGTAGTAGTGTATCATGCATATATTGGTAATATTTGACAATTTCTATTGGGTATAATGGTATACTGTCCCGTCTTGCCACAAAAGGTTGTGTCCCGTTTTGCCTCAATAGCTTTAACTTGATTTTTTACATTTCCCGCCATTTTATAATGTATGGTTACTGTATTCTGTGGCTGTAGTCGTAGAAACATCCTGCAGCTGCGATCAGTCCTTCCTGGCTTTTGCCCACTGTGTCTTATCCTCAGCCAAAATCCTTAGCTTCCTTAGGTCCATACTTGATTTGACTGAACTGAGTCCTGCTTTCTTGAGGTCTTTATGCAATGTCATCCTCTACATGCTTCGTGTTTGCTGGCTCAAAGTAGGATGAATTCTAAGGCTCTCTGCGCTGGTGGGTCTCCTGGCATCCTGAGCACATGTCGAAACGTTGACCGTCTTTGCTGGGCGACATTTACTGACAGAGCGCATCATTGGAAATTATGCTATCTGGCCATCGGTGTCCAGTGATGGTCCATAGGTGTTTGCGGTGGCATGCAGTAAGTTTGTCTAGAGCTGCCCTTTGAGCTGTCCAGCTGCTACAGTTATACAGCATCAAGGATACAGAGGTTGCATTGTAAAAACGTAGTCTTTTTTGTCAGGGGCATATTTCTTCTACTAATCCATAGCTTCCTGATGGACTGGAAAGCTATGTTCCCAATGACGCAGCGTGCAGCAATGTGAGCAGTACTACAAAGCAGTGAGCACAGGATTTTACTTTTTCTCCACGGTTCGCTACCACGAAGTGGGTCGTAATTTTCTTTAGTTTCATGCTTTGTAGATAGGTATATTTGGGTGAACTCTGTTTTGGATTCATTTATAAAGTGATTCTCAATTTTTAGTTTGCTTACAGCTATTGGGAGAAGTTCTTCAATGGGGTTTCTTTTCTTTGTCTATGACGTCCACATCGTCAGTATATTCCATCTCTAGCGGCATGCCCAGTATGGACACTGGGTGTGGTCTTGTAGCCTTCATTGACTTGATTCGTACTCTCAGCTTGGTGTCTGCAAGTGCTAGTCTCACTAGTCGTAGCTCATCTGCATTGCAACTGGCGTGGAGTAGCACATCTAGGATCTTTGAACATCTAATTATGTCGATGGCTCGTGACATGTTAATACCCATTTTGTAGAAATACCAGTGTTTGGACATGACTACTGACACAAGCATGCGTTGAGCCCATACAATGTCTGCGGAGCTGCGTCCATGTTTAAAGCCATTTTCACACGATCCGGTGAAGTCCTCGATTTTATCTCGGATGCGGCATAGAGTAAAATTGGATCGGATTGTGTGTATGCTGTTGAGGAATACAATGGGCCGCAGATAGACTAGGGCCCAGGTGGCTTCTTGGGCTTGGGTAGCATGATGCGGATGCCTTGGCCCACAACGTCGATGGGAAGGTGATGTATAAAAACTGAGTTGATATGGTGCATGATCGATTTTGAGATAATGCCACTTGCGCATTTGAATATTTATGTAGTACGGTTCGCGTTGGGCCGGGCCGGAGCTGTCATCTTTTATGTATATATTTCTCGTGTTCTCAAAATCGTTGATACAGGTCCATTTCGCTACATCGATGGTCGAGTCTTAACGTCTTAACCAAAATCACCTCAGAAACGCGAATCTGCATTCCAAATTAAGATCAGAGAAGGAATGGCGGAGATATCATATGCTATAAAATAAGCGCATGTACTACATTCACGTACTAAGAGCAGACCCCGTAGTACCTATGACGGTATAACACGTGACTGCATGACTTTGCCTGGTTGTGGATTGGCTACGACGGAGTGCTGGAACTTTTGTCTACTATAAAAGGACTTTATTCGGCCCATGAAAAAGAGGCGGCTATGTGTAGTGGCTATCACTCGGGACTACTTAACCGGAGAACCCGGTTCGCGCCTGAGCTGTGCACTATCTCAACATTGTTGGAAACATGGGCAATCTCCTTTGCTCATTGCCTCTCTCCACCCAGGAGTATAAATGGGTACCAGTGTAAAAGCTGGGGAAGTTACCAAGAAATAAAACCAGCCTAGATATGGTGTGAATGGGACCTGGAATCAGGGACTCGATAGACGCCAATCAAACCAATAACTTCTTCTTCATAAAAATCAGCTCCGGCGGTAACGAACAGAGCTGTGAAACCGGCGAACCCGGGATCGCATCTCTGTTCGGGCAAATGACGATCACTGGAAACATAGGCAATCTCCTTCACTCCACGTTGCCACTCTTCACCCAGGATCAGTCGAGACAGAGTGGTCGTTCAAAGCTGACGTGCGTTTGAAGCTCCGTTTCATCAAAATATCTCAGATCCGAAGAAAACAGTGGCCAGGTTCACCGTTTATAGATAGTTAGTTGGTTAATTAGTTTTCACTAAGTACTTATTGACAATCTGCAAAGAAGGGAGAAAATTTCCAGTTCATATTTTGGATCCATATCATAGTATTCAATGAAACAGTGTTTCAAAATTTTGCAATGAAAGAGCAATTTAAGTTGCTTTGCAGATTTTTAATTCATATTTTAGTGAAAACTAACTAACCAACTAAGCATCTAAGAATATCCAAACTGGCCGATATATGCCTTCTGCCTCATTGTTATTAACGAGATCCCATATTAGATTCGTGCATATGGAATTATCCAATCATCATAAAAATATCAAAATTGGATTCCCTGACCTGACATTGGCTAAAATATTCAAAATATATTTTGGGATATCTGTGTTTATATATTATGTGTGAATGGCGGCCATCTTGGCGACCATCTTGGATTTCTCAAATTCCTCAAGGGTGACAGGTTGGCACCCGCTGGATTATCATTCTAGACTTGTCGAAGATTCAATACCCAGTGCAAACAATTATGCAGCATAAAATTCTTGGTTCATCTTTATTTCTACCAGACTAACCGTGCTGAGTATCTTACATGCATCTACACCAGTGCAATTACCGCAACTCCTAGTGCCGATTTGAAGACGCCCGAAACACAAAGCACCGAAACCTCATTTTTGCGGTCCAAACTTGGGCTAAAATCCAAATTAAGAAGTAATCGGCCTCAACCAACCCCTACGGCCAGCTGAAGAGCGCACCAGACATCTGGATGGTGCGTGTCGAAACGCTTCACAAACTAACTCGTGCGCCAGTAACAGCTACGATTTATATCTCGCCACAACTTATCTGTACCATGACTGAAAAGTGGTCTAACTGCAACTTTTTTAGTAGCACCGAAAAACTTACGCTACCTAACTTACGGCTTCCCAGAAAAAGTCGAAATACTATGTCAACTCGTTTCCGGTAAAGTCGAAAATAACTGTACCGCTCGAAGAGGTGCGTCATCGAGCCGACTTTCCCGGGCTTTAAGCATTAATATGTGCAAAACCTCCTTCACTGTTCAGAATATTGTCTACTGTGCAGCACCTGAGCTTGCCACATCGTTCCTCTTGTGCCGAACTCCTGTATTCGTTGCTGAAGTTTCAGACCTCTTTGCCTAACTCACACTATGCTAACACCTTTCTGACTGCTTCGTCCCTGTACACTCTCGTAGTGAGCGGACATGTTCGCCTATTTTGTGGCCATCGTTCTTCAAATGTTCTGCCATCTTCTTAGACGTTATATTGTATAAACCTTGTCGTGCCATTTGTAACGCCGCACCACTTTTTCCTTTCAAGCGCCGATAGGGCAACTTGAAAGCCATTTTATTTTCCTTGTTGTAACATCTTTTTCTCGCCGACGACTAATAGGCTTGATTACGGTTCGTGTACACTTCTGCACCTACAGCAAATTTGTGCCTTTGGTTCGCTAATCTTACGCTGACGACTATTAGGCGTATTGTTGTTATGGCCAAATTCGGCCCACTGCTAAATTCTCTTCATTCGCTTTTTCACGGCCAGTGCCATTCTCTCAACAGAAATTTCTATAATTATATTTTTGTCTCAAATACTGATTATATATATATTGTACCTCACACTCGCCGTCTTAACATAACACACCAACAATAGTACATTAACATAGGCCTGTTCGGTTAATCGATATTTCATCGACAGCCGATTATCTTTGCTGCCGATTATATAATCGAGTGTAAAATAAAATAATCGAAAAATCGAAAAAATCGATTTAATCGTGCAAAAACCGATTATTTATTCTAATCAGGAATAATTTAGTGTTTAGTCTTGTAATACAGCTAATGCATCGATGGTTTGATTATTCCAGCAAGGTAGCTCTATATTCTATAAACACCTATTCCTGACGTTCAAGCACGCCCGTCTCGTGTACATGCACGTGAATCTTTATATAAGTAATTACTTGATACGCCAGTGATCGGAAGCATTTGATTGCTACTGCTTAATATCCCCCTCTGAAGGATGTGGGTTTGAGTGTTGGTTGCTATTTTGCGAAAGAATTTTAAAAAAGGAATACCTGTTTCTCATAGTAAATTCACAAAATTTCGATGTGAATTTTCACAAATTCCGACGATTGTTTTGGAACCAATTTGACTTTAAACTGTTGCTGCCTAAGACAGCAACCAATTGCTGTCAAATGATTTTCAAAATATTCGCCTTTTATAATGCTGGGGCATAGGGAAACGTCGTAAATGGGCGAAATTTATAAAAATTAAAAATAATATGGCCATTTCGCGAAAAAGATGCACAAAATTTACTTCGTCGTAAATTTAAAAAACATTCGATCCAAGTTTTCATAAATTCTGCCGATTATTTTGTAACCAATTTGACTTAAAGTTGTTGCTTCACACGCAGTCAAATAATTTTCAAAATATTCAGCCTTTCCAATGCTGGAAAATAGGGAAACATCGTAGATAGGCGCTACTGGCGAGCTTTCTATAATTAAAAGTTACTACTACGTAGTTGCCACATCCAAAGTTCCAAGATTAAATAATCGATTATCCGATTAAATCGATTATTTTCCAGACATCATAATCGCTTATTTATTTCCATAATCGAACAGCCCTACATTAACATTAGAATCATTATACCATCTCTCTACACTAGGAAGCCCTTCTTGTGCCTAGAAAACACACAAGCTCGGCCCAATCTAGTATAGATAGTAGCTCCGTTATTTCTGTTAGAGCTCCGTTAACAAACCGAGGCTGCTGCTGTATTCTTAAACGCGGTTGTTTATTGTAAAGCTCGCTTCAGGTTCCACATAAGTCTAGTGGTCTACCGGCAAAAAGAATCCAATCAAGTGCCAGTAGCAATGATCTAAATTTGTGACTGCCTATCTTCGGCCAATACTTGCCTATATATTTACAACGTCCCTCGGCTTTTATATTCTTTGGAGCATCTGACGCCCACCTCTGACGAACCTGAATCTCAGAGAACTAACCAGAACATCCGTCGAGCCGATCCGTACCTCGCGCATGGACTGGACAGCATGAACGAGAAACTATGCAGACGCAGCGATACTACAGTTCATTAGGCACACCATCAGGTCCGGAGGCATGTTCATTTTCAGGGCTTTGAGTGCCTTATCTACTTCTGTTGTTTTAATTTGAGCTAGTAGTGGCCTGGGATCTCCTGGGAACGGGTGCAATGGCTCTTCATCGTAACTGTTCCTTGAACCTTTTATAATGTATGTACATATAATTTATTGTGTGACATATACCTTAATGGACGTTATATTTAACAACATCTTAATTTAGGCGTTGCCTTTGAGACAAGTCTGTAGAAATGCACTGCTTAACATAGATCCTTATATATCAACATGCACAAAATTCAAGTTATTGAGATACAGAATAGATATACCGTAGCTGAAAATGAAAATTATATCGTTTCTATAATAAAGGAAGATAATGCATTCTTAAAATGGCTTCGTATTTTGTGTTGTACATACGTTGTGTGAGAGAAGGGTCCGTCCCTCTTTGCCCCGTGTCCCGTTTGGCCCCACCTTCCTCTACCACTAACACAGGGTCAGCTGCTAAAAGCACCACACCTACCTATTCCAGCTGATTTCGGGTGGATGAGAAAAAGGACCCGATGAATGGGAAGGATAATGGATGAACCTTCCGCCTGCTGGTGCATGCTATGCTCTGAGCAAATATGGCTGTACGAAAGGATACTGACAATGGTGTATATGTGTGAATGAAATTACTCTGCAAGGGTGATGGCTGTGAGCAGTATTCCTGCTAATATGCGGTAGAGATGGCAACTTCTGTGTTCGACAGGTAGTATAGTGGCTAAAATAATGTGAAATGGCCCCATGAACACCCTAAGATTATTATGATGTCAACTTTTCTAATGCATGTGGTAAATGTACTCACTAAAGAAAATCGAATGTGAGATCTAACATTGTCTGTGCCAATTATCTACTAACAAAATGGCCGCCACGGTCAACAGAAGTCTTAGGCAGAATGCCTCCAATCTTCAATATATCAACCATGGCATCAAGCAGCAGTGTACCAAATGACATGCTTTTATCATAAAGTGCACAATCATTTCACCATTAAGGTGAGACCGACACTAAGTTATAAACAGATTGCCATCCGGAGAAAGGACGTCTAACTCTGCTACTACGGTGTTATCATGTTAGCAAGAAAGATATCACGTCCTGAGCGTGAACAAAGAATGCGTACTTTAAAACTGGTAAATGGTCAAAATCCGTGTGCCAGGGGCATATGCTACAGCAGTAGTACTCCAGTCAATATATCAAATAACTCGCCACAAATTGCAACAAAATCCCCATTCATCTCAGAAAAGTAAATAATAGATCGGATTAAAAGTCTTCCAAAATTGAAGTAGTGGAACAGTGCCTAATTTGTGATTACATAGTTTTGTTCAAATTGTAACTTCTAATCAAGCTATTTTTGTTTAATGAAGTCAAAACATGCTCTTTAGTACAGGCAAGGGGTATAGTTATATATAACAATAGAACTACATCAAATATCCAACTAGCTGAACAATTCTTAATTTGCATAGATCCAAGATGGCGGCCCCAATGTTAGGACTCAACAGTTGTGACCATTTAATGTCTTCTGACCAATCTTTTCCATTCTTTCAAAATGCCAGTATATGTAATATGAAATATTGATAATACAAAATGACATTGCAGTAGAAATACATGTTATGTACATGGCTGCCAATAAAGTCCAATATTTCCTGATTTGAACGATTTTGCCTTACACTTTCACATTAACTCTGGATGTTTGACCATATTTTCACGAAACTTAATCATTGTGACATTATGGACGACATTAATGATATACTTTAATGCTAGATAAATAAGCAAGAGTGACTAACATTTATAGAAAACTAACTGTTACGCACACTTGTCCTTAACAGGTAGGCCTTTAAGGGACCAAAAGGTGGCAGTTTTTTCGAAGTGGGTAGTCACCAGAACAAACATCTTAAAGAATTAAGCAACAATCTGTGTTTCGTGAATTTAGCCAATTTATGATGGCACATACGGTACAAACAATAAAAAGCGTGAATTGCATAATATTCAAAATATATCTTTAAAATCTAGCATGAACCTTACGATTCGTATAAGTCACACATAGGCACCGCCACAATGAGCATGCAATAATAAGCTAAGATAGGAAACGAGTTGTATTAAGCGACTGCCTTTCTTCAGTGACTACTTAATTTGACTGCCTAAAGTACATCAGTTATAGATACGGTTAACTGTAATGTGTTGCGGTGGAACCATGAAATTCCCACTTTTATATTGTGGATCTAGTGATGAGGAGCAGCCGACTATAAATTACTCTGAAATAGTGTATATTATTGTCTGTATGGATAATTAGGATGTATGCCTATTCTTGCCTAGTGACGAGGCCCAGACGACCATAAATTATGCATTCGGTATAACTGTTTCTTCACAGATCCGTTGGGTTTAATTTAATGTAATGTTTGACAATGATTTATGCATCATATCATCAGTTTCAAGATCTTGCACTTCGGAACATTACTACATTCACCATTGCACTGACAACGCCCAGTAGAACAATCTAGCCCGCTCTTCCTGCAATAACGTCGTCTGCTAATACATCCCATTTTACATAACAGGGGTTAGGCCGAATTTATAGATTGGGTGCTGTGGACTGTGAGTGGAAACAGAGTAAAACCAAAATGTCTCTGTCATCTGCAACAAAGAAGGTTGGTGTAGTCGTTTTCTCATCCACATCAATTGCAGTCTGCATGATTAGTCGATCATCATCTGCGTTAGCATGTTCTGTGTGGCGCCGCTTATGCTCTAGGGTATCACTGAGCGTGGTTATGAACCTTTGTGTATTATCATTGCTGAAAAGGAAGTCCTCTTTTCGTCAACTGACAAAAATAGAATCTGGCAATTGCACAGTTGCTACAACACGCAATCCCGGTCATGCAATTCTGAGTTATGCCATTTCTACTTGGCGCGTGCAAAATATTCCTCAAAAACTACAGCTGGCTGCCCATAGTGACTTATAGCCACATATCTGATGTATTGCTGGCAATTATCATCTCATATGTTGAACCACGATTCTATGAGATCCTGTGCACTCTTAAAACATATGAGAGCTACTTAGAGGAAATACATTTATTTCTGGTCTTTCCTCTCCATTTTATAAATCAAAACGACCTAGTGCATATCATAAGCATCTCCTGGCGTAAGCCGGTTCTATGTGGTGTGTAAGGTGAGTAAGAAAAGTCGAGTGCATATTACTCATTTCCTAGTGTTGGTCTCGAAATGATATACATATTATAGCGCAGTGTTTGTCACGATCTAGAAATCATTTAGCCGATACACGGAGATATATTGTTGAACATCTCTGGACTCACTTCCACTTTGCAAAATAAGGACAGTCACGTGTATCTGTAGGTATTTGTAGTCACT
This sequence comes from Chaetoderma sp. LZ-2023a, assembly GCA_034401795.1. Classification (NCBI taxonomy): domain Eukaryota; kingdom Metazoa; phylum Mollusca; class Caudofoveata; order Chaetodermatida; family Chaetodermatidae; genus Chaetoderma; species Chaetoderma sp. LZ-2023a. The sequence goes on along the minus strand of CM067372.1, from coordinate 151,643,457 downwards.
ATTGCTGTATATCTAATTGTTTGCACCTTGACAAATATATTTCTACACGAAACACTCTGAACGTATATAGATATTTACCTCGCAGTCCTGACGCAATCTTGACCCTTTAACCTTTAATAATTCAGAATCTTAAAGGCAAGACATCGACACAGGTAAGCGGCTGAAGCAACATATACAAGTCAAATTAGATTAAAAATAGTAAAGAGAATGGTCAATATTTCCTAAACAATGGACCGTTTCCAATTTACTCATCAGTTAGTCAAATTAGTTTCAAAATATTCACCACCATGTTTATTAAATAGTAAAGACATACAAGTCGTACACCAACGATCATCCGGTTATCAGTTACGCGTTCGTAACGAACTTATCTACGCCATTCATGAATTCATTGATTATAACAGCATCCTACGCGTCACGTAGTTGATTATGACGTCATGTCATTGATGGATAACCTGGAAAGGTTCATACTGTTACCATTCGCACGACATCGGATACATAGGATAACACAATGGCATCTAATGTAGCATCTACTAGCGGATATTATCAGTAGACTGCAAATTACACAAAAGAAAGTTATGTCTATAGTGCATATATGTCTTTCATTGCAATGACAAATGCCTAGTATTAACAATATGTATGTGAAGATACCCCTGATAACGCACGTTACGGGACAGTACTGGGACAATGCCTGGCCGTATTGGCCTGGTATTGACCCAGTTTCGGCCCAGTGACCTGGATTATCAGAGAATTATAAATATATGCTACAATTAGAATCAGCACGTGTTATACGAAAATGTTACTATTGCAAGCATAATTTGTAATGAAATGTATTTATAGTTTGATAAATCTCTTGAGATACGATTATAAACACAATGACACAGTATTGGCAGGAGATGCTAATAGGGGAACGTAGAGACACCTGCACATATCAAGATGTTGCAAATAAGAACAAATATATTGATATATTGTCGAAAATATATATGAAAATACAAAGCATTACATATCACTAAAATTCCGAATGTCCCTTTTCAAAGTTAAAAATTAATTTCACTAATGAAAAATGCATAGATAGTTTATTTTAGTACGGGCGGATTGTTGTTTCAAATGGCACCATTAATATTGAGAAGTACAAAACATCTGATAATATAAAAAGTTGGACTGGGACATCATGTTAGTAGCGAGTTTAGTTTGATACTAACACTGTGCTTAAAGGAAGCGGAAAGGGAAATAACAAATGATGTTTATTGATAATTTCATACAATATTAAATAACTACCACCGGTAGAAAATGGAAATTAACCGGAATTATTTGAGAAAAAGCATTTACTGAATCGAGGAGCACTTAAATTGGAACCAATTAGTGACGTCACTGGTGCTTCGCACAACGCCGTGTTTCAACCGTGTGTACAGGTATACCGCGTACGCGAATAAGACAAAAGGAAACCTGAATATAGTTTCGTAAGCGGTATGAATAATATTCTCTATAGGTGTCGATGTACAGCGATTATCTCGCTACCGTTAATTCACTATTGATCGTTTTCAAAACATTATATTTGATAAGTTACTGTTTCTGGTTGAAACACCGAGTTTCGGTCAAAATGATTTCAAAATAAACTCCTGGTTTCCAAAGTCGCAACATGATGCCTACTGAATATTTTGAAATTCGTGTAACTGAATGCAGATCCTGTCCATTTAAACAACGGCTTTCAGCCAAAGTGTAAAGATTAGACAGTATTTTACTGTGGCTAATCAGATTAACTCGAATATAACCGAGCTTATATGACCGGCTGTAAGGCATATTATTTATTATCTCGTCATACACCAGAGCGCATAGGACCAAGTGCGTCACTAATTGCCCCCCCCCCACCACACCCCGCCAGAGTGACCTAAATGATATTTAGCTGGGTTTCTTTTATTATTCTGCTTTATTTCTGTTTTTACCGGTGTCTGTAGGTTGATTATTATATGAATCTATCATTCAAGAGCATTTGTTAATTCCTTGGTCCTTTCCTCTAAAATTGGTGTTCGTACCAACCTGGGATTAGTATTACTGTTCATATGAACATTAGACTTTTTATCACATTTCATTTCACTAGCGATATAACAGAAAGCTACTGTTTATTTGCACCAACATTTGTATTCATTTATTTTTAAACATATGATTCTTAAAACGACATTCTCGAGTTAATATAAATACGTCCCTGGTAGCGCATGTTACTGGACCGATACTGGGCCAAAGTGGTAAATTCTCAATAATAAAATACAGTATTCTCTTGGTCTGCAAATGGGCATTCCTCTAGTCCACTGCATTGACAGTTTTGGCCGATTTGAGTGTGAAAAAGGTTAACCCCTCTTATGTCAACAGCGCATTAAAGCGCTCAAAATGCTATTTATTTCAATTAACCATTTAATTGCTAATACTTTCCAAGGAAACTTTAATTTTTGCAGCCAAAAAGAATATTTTTTAAATTTTTATCGAAAATTTACCAAAAAAAAGATTTCTGTTATCCTTCAAATGGTCATTCATCAACGTATAATGGTCAAGAAATTTAAGATTTTTGCGTAGCCAGTGTCTAATTGCAGACCAAGAAGAGGGTTTTTTTTAATTTACCACTGGAATCACTGGCTCTGTTACAGAACCAGTGATTGCCGTGGTAAATATTTAAAAATATTCTTCTCTTAGCCTGCAAATGGACATAGCTCAAGATCACTGCAGAGGTCGTTTTTCACCAACTTGACAATTAGAGGGTTGAAGTGACGCGAGAGGATGTACTAAGAGGGGTTAAGGACGGGTTAGTGAATTCAAATATCAATATACATGTTCTAAGTCGCCATATAACCTTTTCCACAAAGATACTTGGCGATGTCATTCCTCACGGTCCGTGCAGCGAAACAATACACGATAGGATTCAGGATAGAGTTACTGGTCATTATATTGTTAAATATGAGCCAGAGTTTATCTTGATGCCAACCTTGCCCTGGCTTAGAGTTTCTCATCGCACCATACACATTAATTGGTATCCAGGTAATGAAGAACAGTAATATTACAACAAAAACAGCCCTAGCATCGCCCTCTTTCCGTTCCTGTTGCACTGCGACGTTTTTCCTGGCTTGTATAATGCGGATGTATTTAGCGATATGGAGCAGAACAATAGCCACGGCTGGATAGAGAGTATTCGTAATCAAAAACGCCATAGCTCGTACGGATCTATCTCCAAAGAAGCTGCACACGAATCTAGGTTCGCCATTTAATAGGACGGGTTCCGCGCGCTGGTAGTAAAAGAATGGCATCCACGTTAATGAAAACACACCCCATACACCGAGACAACATCTAAGTACAAATGTACTGGTGATGTGAACGTGCGCCTTTAACGGGAAACAGAGTTGATAGAACCTGATCCCGGCAAACAGGACAAGATGGTGGACACTGGAATTAACTGACCAACCCGCGAGAAAGAATGTTATCTTACACACTGGCTGAACGACTGCTTCAGGAACGCTCATATATGGTTTTATCATCACGGTCGTTCCCACGTGACTTACACACGTCAGCCAATCAGTGACTGCTAAGCTCGTGATTAACATAAATACGGGTGATCGGTACTTCCTTAGCCTTATAAGGTAGTAGAGAAGAAGCATGTTCGCGCAAGCGCCGAGAGACAAAAACAGTGTTGGCAACTCCTTATACAGAACACGAGGGACATAATCATTACTGCTGTAGTATATCTTCCATCCAGCATACCGCGATGTCATGTTGTCAACTATAGCGGGTACAGTTATTGAACCCATATCCGATGTTCTATTGCAACCACCGGCGTGCCAGCAATGCCTCAGAAATTCGTCGTGAAGGTGTGTACTGCAGGACTGAGATTAAAGGTGCACATTCACACCAAAATGCTTGAAATTAAAATTGCTAAAAGTGTATACTTTTAGAGGCTCAAATGGTATACCTCAATGTAATGAACAGAAATTAATCTTAACAGATGATGATTTCATTCCGCATAAATTAATTTAATCTTTTTGTTGTAAAGTTAAATTAATGACTCTCGTGTCTCTAATTCAATTTCACAGCTTAAAAAATTGCATTAATTTATTCGGAATGAAATCCTTATATGCTAAGATTTATTGTGTAGGGTATACAATTTAAGCCTCTAAAAGCTTACAATTTTGACAATTTTATTTTCAGGTGTTCTGTTGTGAATGTGTACCTTTAATTCTCATATGGTGTTCTGTAATTTAATTTACACTCATATATCTGGTAGAGTGACTCGTTCTTATTAAAGCGACACGATAGTAGAGATCTTTATGACGTAAAACTCTATCTATTTTAACTATCTGCCTGCTGAAATTTCTGCTAACTACATATTCCATGCAAAATTGTTTACAAAATATTGAGCAGGTCCAGAGTAGTTTGTCCATTGTAAGTATTGTTTGGTAACTTGCACCTGTCATACAGTTAAGGCACACTCACCGTGTGGCGTCAAAAAATGTATCGAATGATAACTGACCTATTATACGAGTATCTACGGTCCAAGCGATGTTCTTCCCTAAGCCGGCCAATGAAGACAGGTGTCACATTATATAAATGCAACCTCTCTATCCAGGTAGAACTGTAAATTATAGTATTTGACCCCGAATTATAAACGCAACCAACGCACTTAGAGCTTGAAATTGTGTCCTCGCGCGGTAAGCAATATAATTATTTATGAACATGGCTTTGCGTATATGTACTTGGTGTATTCGTTGTTTGTTTAATCAATATATGTACTTGTAGGCATATACCGCGGACATTCGCACATCGGTGATAAATCATGCTATAGATAGTTCATCACTTTATGTTTCTTTGTCTTTCTCGTTCCCATCGAACAAAAAGACTTCTTAAGAGCGATTAGCAATTATGAAGTCCGGAAATAGATTTACCACATATGTGGGGTATTCTCTCCAAAGCGGCACATAGACACTATAAGCGTTTTCTTTGTTCATGATTTCTTTTCTCCTTACCATCGTCTTAATACTCATCGTTATAACAGTTATCGTCGTTTTCTTTAGCATCATCGTCATCATCGTCGTCATTTTTGTAGTTGCTACTCAAGCGTCTGCTGTTGGTGATACTTATTGTGGGGTGGGTGGTATTTGCACTCCTGTTAATGTGGCTGTTTTTACAAGATATATCGGATTTATATATGTCCAATGTTGAAAGCTGTCTTGGAAGGTGAGGTGACGCCGATCGGGTGACATAGGCCTAACCGCATTTTTCATATAAACGATGCTTTCAGCCCGTTTACTATTGTATATTATATCAATATTAATATCACGCATGTTTGTAATATTCAACTACATATTTGCATTGGTTAGATAACGCATAATAATCCCACAAGCCCGCTACATCGCAATTGTTTCATAGCGACGATGACGGCGTAAATGTAAACACGACGTAAACGATATGATGTCGATTTAAATTTTGTAATAGGGCCTAAATAAAATGCCTAGTTATGAAATATGTTTGTAAATTTTCATGACAGATGCATAAATTTTATAAATTCACCGAAATAACGATGTTTTGTTTGGCGCATTTCTGGCGCATTGTTCATAACTCTTAGTAAGTGATTAGTCACAGCGAGGAAAACGAATGGCGCATTCGAACGGATTTCATGGATAGATTTTATTGGGAATTTTGTCGAAATATCAGTTTATATGAGAAACGGAATCTCAAACTCGGTTCCATTTCATATTACTATTATCAACCTCGTCGATAATTATCACATTGCAATCGCTAAGGCTCGTGCACGCGGTTGACAATAGTGATATGAAATGGGACCTCGTTTCAGATCCTCCATTTATTATAGTGTCAATGAAATAATTCCCTTATAAAGCTGGTTACTGGTCCGGTTATGTGCCAATACGGCAGGTATTGGCCTAGGACCGGGCCAGTAATCTGTGTTGTCGGGGGGAACTGTTAGATAATTAATGATTAATAATGAGGAATACGCAGCTTATATTTGGTATCAATCTGGACACAGTTATTGTGGCTGAACTCTGAATTCCACGTATATCGATTTCAAGGTAACTATACAGGTAAGCCGTTGAATAGGTTGAAGTTCATTTCACTGAGAGCAGGTGGGGTGGGTGAGTAGCTACGCCCATTACCCAAATGTAAAGAAATTAAACAGACTCAATTAATCATGTCTTTAATTTGTTAAGATTGCTGCAACTAAGATTCTAAAATCTTCATATCTTGCGAGTTGGTCTTTCCGCGGCTGTAGCGGCTGTTGAAACGTGATAGATGGCATAAGATTGATCAGCATTGTAACACAATCATAAACAAGGGCGGATTCAGAAGAATGCTTAGGCGATCCCCGCGCCACAACATCGTCACCCACTGCAGCAGGTGTACTCTGCCCCGCGTAGTGTGTCCTTTCACAAAACATACACATATTTAAGCAAGGTTTCACATTTTATTACCTCTGCGGGGACAAAGTCATACTGGAAGTGCATTTAAAATTCAAAAGATTTCTGGAGGACGGGTTTGTCTTTTTCCCTCCAACACCTAGACATAAGCTAGTGAGCTTTCAAATGATATCGCCTCCAAATATGTAGGGAGTACACACATGTTTGCCGGGGAATGACATGTGTAGCCATTCTCCACCACCCACCCACCCACCCTCCCATCCCGTCACCATAAACGATTATGACGTCACCATACACGTTACGTAGTTGGTTATGACGTCATATGGTTGATGGATAAACTGGAATCCTCCGTTATTTGATCCGCCCATGCAAAATTCATGCCTTTCATTTATTCCAGAAGATATAAACGTAACCAGGATACCAAAAGGATCTGCATCTTCTCAGAGTGTAAGATGCGCAGGTGTCTACATACACCTATGGATAGAAACATAAAGATGTCGCTAGTTGTTATTTAGTGAGTTGCCAGATGACTAGAAGCAGGATACTGGCATACCTACCGCGGTGGCAAGGAGAGAAGGCGCGAATATTTTGGCTGGCCAGATCCCACCTCCCCTAAGAAAGTGTTTGCGAAACATTTATTTTTTATAGATAAATTATTTTCTAATTTTCTGAGAGGAAAATTTGTCGAGACATGAAAATGTCGCTAAATTTGTAAAACGAATTTCTTATGCGACATTTATGCAAGGCATGGGTGAATTTATAACGGTAGACATGGGCTGAAGGAGGACCCCACTTCAGAGATGCTCAGACGTCAAGGACATTGTGCCTAGCTCATGGGGAACATGCTGCAACAAAATTTGCTATAATTATAACGTACACAGTGAAACTTCCTAGACCACCTGCATTTTATGGCCACACGATATTCGTTTCGTTACGATACATAGCTCCCTTACGGAACACCCGTCTTGTAGTTTCAAAAGACACGTTCAATGTGATTAAACTTTCAACTTTTAATGACACCTGTTGGTGTACCATAATCCCTAAGGCTTATGGCATGTTCAACGCGTTAACTGTGCGCTGCCCATAGTAGTAGTATTTCGTGTAACTTTGACAATGAAGTTTTCCGTGAATACCCCAATTTTTGGCACAAATCTCCAAAAATATGTTGACTTTGAATATTGTCATGCACAAACTAGCAATTAGTGTGACTAATCGATGGAATCATAATTGTTTTGATTCTCACAATTGCCACTTTTAAAATATTTTTAGAAAAATGTAGAATATTGCTTGATTCGACTTAAGATGTGTTATGCCTCAGAATGCATGGCAGACCATCTAGGTTTCAAAATGTTCAGTGGGTGGACCCCGGAACCGCCCTTATATTGGAGGAGTTATTCATTTCCAATCACACACACACCCACCCTCAAAAGAGCGAGATAAATTCCAGTTTCTCTCTGACGGAATTGCTAGAATCGCCACTGAAGCGAGCAGTACAGAATAATTGTACGCTCGTGCATGTCCCCCTCCTTGTAGAAGGTTAGCTGCAATGGTCGTGCAGCGTCGATATCCTCAGCACCTCTGACGACGCATGTAGGTCCTTTCCAGTCCAGATCTCTACATTGTCTATTTATGATAGTCGTCTCCTTCCAGTTGGTTGCTTTCATTATATTTTGCATTGTTTCAGATAATTTTGTAAACTCACAATAATGTCCACAATATATTGTCTTTCTTGCTTTTATTGCTTGATGAGGTGTGCTGCTTTAAATTCCGTATGTAAACACAATTTTAATAGCACTTTATACAATATATTAGAAACATAATCAAAATTCGTCTCACGCATATAAAGTGTGCGAGAATACAGTAAGAAATAAGCAAGCAGTGCAAGTTTGAAAACGCGCAAACGGGAATTCTGATTTCACCTTTTTCAATTCCGGTAATCGATAAGCCAACTGTGTATACATATAATTGTTGACGTTTCGACAGTATAGTCCATTGTATTGCATGCCCATTGCTGCCTTATGTATCAATGTCTTCCAATCCAATTATTTTCAAAATACTCAACAATACATCTTCTATTGATTTGGAAACGTACTAAGATATAGCTGCTGAGCTGAACTGCATGGATATGGTCTAGAATGGAGGTAGCGGATCTGTCACTCTAGTATCTGACGTCATAATCGAAATACGTCACCCGTTAGCCGATATCACAATCAAATGACAAAGATCTGTCCACCACGAAAGTGGGACAGGTCCGGCAGTCACAGCCTGAATTGCGTATTTATAAGATGTGTATTTTCTCTATTTTCAAATTCATATAAAAGTTTTAAATGATTATTTGAAAACTATGTGCCTGAACCCATTTGTCAATAGCTCTGGCTCTACTGGAGAGATCTTGATCAAATTGTGGTTAGTAAAGACATACAATTCATGCAACAACGCTTAGTCCGTCACCAATTATGCGTTCGTGACGAACTTATCTACGCTATTCATGGCGTAATTGATTATGACATCATCCTACATGTGACGTAGCTGATTATAACGTCATATGATTGACTTATAAACTGGATTCCTCCATTATGTTCAAAATATTCCACAGAAGATTTCATATGAACTAACATGATCCTGAGTGTCTTTTTTAAACATGTTGACTTATTTATGAGTTGTATTGTATTGACTTACTCAAGTTTAGAAACAGCGTATCTATACATCTTCGTGGTGCATGTAGTCAACGTTGCCCCATCCACCGTGGTAACACTCATTAATATTCGCCACTGTGCCAGGGCAGATAACTAAGAGAATGGTGTGCTGGAATCAGCGAGGTCAGAGCGACACATTGTGATCCCCGCGTAAGTGATTCTAGTAATAAATATATCAACGTTATCGATTTTCGTTTTTGCCATGAATTTCCCCCCTTTATCTGTTGAAGTTTATTGAAACAATTATATTTGGTGAAATTCGATTTTCTGTGACGACCTGGCCCGAACAAAATTGATTAATTTCTCATTTATTTTTCGTTTCTTTGTATATCCCTGATTTTAGCAAAGTTTCCGCAAGTGACATCAAGCATGCCGGATCCAATGGTGATGGTTTCAAATTGACTCGACCAAGATCATGGTCATTTAGGCCTCAAAATTAGCAATTTTCATTTTGACATAAATAACCTCCCTTTACCTGTTGAAACTGATTGAGGCAATTAAATCTGGAGAAATTCAATTTTCTGTGGCTATGACCAAAATTGATTAATAGCTCCTTTATTTGACGGTTCATGGCATTTTTCTTGATTTTATTAAAACTCTACTTTGTGATATCATGCATGCCGGATTCAATGATGATGGTTTCAAAGTGACCCAACCAAGATCAAAGTCATTTAAAGGTCAATAATACCAATTTTCGTTTATGCCATGAATTACCACCCCCACCCCTTTACCCATATAAGCTGATTGAGATTCTTAAATTTAGTGAAATGTTATGATTTCGGTTCAGCCCCACCCCCTCCCCACCCCCTCCACTGTCCAACAATTGAAAAGTGACTCGTCAATCAATGACAAAGAAGTTAATCATTGGCCTCAGTGGGCTGATTCTTTAAAGATCAGCGGGCGTAGTAGCATTTAGGTAGTATAACACATATAGTTGGCAGGAAAATTACAGAAACATAGATGGCACTCTTGTTTACATTTTCGATTTACTTTACTGTAAGGTTTTTTTAATTTCCCGGGACTATTTTATAATTCAATGGCAACTTATTTTATTGATTGATTATTAAATTACCCCAATCTGTTTATTTGTTAACATGAAGTATTAAACATAACAATATCAAAATGCAGACTAAAATAAATTACAAGACACAGATTAATTATAAGACACAGATAAAACAGTTGTAGTAATTGAATGATTTAAGCTAGTGCAGGCTCATTTATTTTTACAGTTCCCAACTTTATTGAAACTATGTTTGGTTTGCACCATATGTCTTTGAATACTTTTTCTTTACCATGCTGCTTTAATCTAAAATATTCTCAAGGAATATGATTCAGCAGCAATGAACGAAATATTGCCTTTATTGCTCTATTGTGATTGTCCATAGATTGATTTTTCGTCTACGCACACCGATGTTTACAAATGGCCCAAACACCTATGGTTAGCATTATTATTAAAATAGTCGTATCAGACTTTGTGATATTTACACTGCTTAATCCAAATTCTCTAAATAAGACTACATGTGTTTCTAGAACAATGGGCTTAGCTCCAAATTGTGCCAAGATTTGGCTGATATACTCCCAAAATTGTGACGATATTGCACATTCTGCAAATAAATGATCGATTGTTTCCTCGTCTGTTTGACATAAGTAACACCTATCAGAAGTTGTTATATTGCACTTGTATGTCAAGTGTCCCACCCATAGCCGTTGATGTAGTAATCGCCACAATAAATCACGAGCCATATTTGGTATGTATGGAAAATGTAAGATTTTCCATACATTTTTCCAACTGGATGGTTTATAGCTTGAGTCATCCCATCTCCCAATTGCTATGGGAGGTGTTACTTGTTTTTGTCTCATAACGTGGTACCATTCCTTGGATCTCATTTCTATTTTAACATCTTATCATCAAGAACTAGTGCAGGTTGCGGAGTCAAACTATTATGATTTACATTTGGCAGACGAAACCATTCAATTGGGGCAGCATGTTTTGTTTTAGTTAGCAACCGCTTGACATCTATATGCCTCATATGTGTTTTTCTAGCTACTTCGTGCATTGAAATCCATGTACGTGTTTGGGGGGTGTATCATATCAGACAAACGTTGAATGCCTTTTTTGCAAAGGACGGTTGATAAAGTACTGCATTTTATAACATATATTACTATTGCCCCACAATTACTGGTTGGCCTCTAGGGAAACCTATCCAATTACGTCATTACTGGGAAACCCCCAGCCTGTGACTATTCTGGGCAGGCATTCGGCGGCCTTCATTCTCTTTCTGGTTTGCGGTAGGCCTATATATTGAGTAGAAACATGTCTGATATAAAACTAACCACCGCATAGATGGAGATGCTGATTGAAGAGGTGAGACAAAACCCTTGAATATACGATCAGTCTCTAGGATTTTATAGAGACGTAGTTTGGACAAGAAATGTGTGGACCAAGATTGCCAGGAACCTGAGCATAGAAGGCATGACAGGTAATACATTAGCATATGCCTATATTTATAGTAGAGTCAATCCTGTTGCCCACAGTCTACACTATCTTTCAGTTTTCAAATTTTCAAAATGTTTCTTTTTACCCTCGCCCCGCAAGGAGAAGAGGGTATTGTAATCGTGTGCGTGCGTGCGTGCGTGCGTGCGTGCGTGCGTGCGTGCGTGCGTGCGTGCGTGCGTGCGTGCATGCGTGCGTGCGTGCGTGTGGGTGTGGGTGGATGGGTGGGTGGGTGGGTGGGTGGGTGGGTGTGTGTGTGTGTGTGTGTGTGTGTGTGTGTGTGTGTGTGTGTGTGTGTGTGTGTGTGTCCAAAAAGAGTGGATCTGGCGCATCCGATGCTCCAAAGATGCAATTCTTTGAGCAGATGTCGTTCCTTGATCCTTTCATCGCTGATCGCATGTACAGGAGTTGTACCACACACCTTCCCACTGAATAAATTTAAAATACCTACACTGAAAGATTGTGCAATTGTTAAAGCTTGAAATATACGTCTGTTGGTAGAAAATTATAACTAAACGTTCTCTAGTTGTACATAACTGTTTCCCTCATTAAAGCGTATTTGAAATTGTAAACACACATAAACAGATGATGTGTTCAAATGCAAATCTAGCGGGGGTATGGCATCAACAGCCGAGCCAGTCATTCTAGTGGTAAATATTCAAATATACTCTTCTCTAGGACTTTCAAAGTGGCATGTCTGAAGACGGCTGCAAAGTAGTTTTTGGTCAGTTTGACCAGTAAAGGGTTAAGTTGTTCCACATACAGTGGGTTAAGCATTCGACAGGAAACTTTAGCTGCGTTTCTAGTAAACCTATCATCGCAAACCGTTCCCCAAACGCCCTGATGCCTAACCTCAAGTCTGGCATATGACCTCGTTGTCCGCGCTGTACGTCCTGGCAGGCGAACAGTTATATCATCCTGTGCTATAACAAAAAAATAAAATAAAACCCTCTCGCCCTACTGTTGTTTTGCGTTGTAAAAGGTGTGAGGATTTTCAGGATTTTTTTCGGATTTTCCAGATTTTTTTAATTTTCAGAATTTCTTCGGATCACGCCTAAATTTGTGCACTCCTAGAGCATGGTCAAACACTTTTCATCTGTTAAAGTTTAAGCCAAATCGTAGTAGTAGTTTCCGAGATTGCCACAGATCCGGATTTTAATCCGATCGGTATCCGGGTTCTTTTCCGGATGAGGGCTACGTCTGAAAATTCTCTTGTATGGCAAGTTCCCTCTTTTTATTAAATTTTGAGTCAAATCAGATAAGCAGTTTCTTAGATAAAGCAGCATCTTACTGGGACGGTACTTAGATAATACCGGGCCAACATCGTCGTCGTCGTCGCCATCGTCGTCGTCGTTGGCGGCGTCGGTGTTGCTGTTGCTGTTGTTGTTGTTGTTGTTGTTGTTGTCGTTGTCGTTGTCGTTGGTGGTGGTGGTGGTGGTGGTGGTGGTGGTGGTGGTGGTGGTGGTGGTGGTGGTGGTGGTGGTGGCGGTGGCGGTGTTGGTGTTGTTGTGTGTTACTACTTACGCAAGCAAGCAATGACAGGTGTCCTGGCGCATGGTCTTACGCTTAGTAGACGTATGTATGCAGTCAAGAACGCTCTTCTCATATCCTTCGCAGGAAATAGTGGACGTGAAGCCGGTAGTGCTAGATGGCTGGGTAGTAAACCCTTTAAATACCCCATGATGGCGACTGTGGTGAATAACGCATTATTTATCCCAAAAACGGCTTCTTAGGTGGTCTTGTGAAATTTCCATTTGCTGATCAAGAGAAGACTATATTTGACTATAAGAACAACTGATACATCGTACTATTTTTTAGCACGTGGGTACCTTCTATATAAGCACAGTGACTAATTAAGCAGGTACACCTCTCTCAGTTTTGGCTCAATGTCCAGAAATGGAAATCCAAGTTGGCCACTATTCGATTTATCAAGGGAAATCACAATTTCGCTTATAGAGCAGCATACAAGACCCATCTAATTAGTAGATAAAGTTCAAACAATACATTCGCACATGCATTCTAGTCCAAACTCTCACATCAGTATAGCTATCACAAGCTGATTGTGACAGCGCACAGCTATAAATTCGCGATGGTCGCCACGCAATTTATCTGAAAATCATAATGGACCTTTCAATTTTAGCTATGTCCCGCCCATCTCTAGCTAAGCTCCACCCACACTCGTTCGCGTTGGGTTCGATCGATCTCTGAACTCCCTGACAATCAGTTTCCAGAAAACTATACAGGTAAGCTGTTGAATATCTTGGAACTACCGAGCCAGGCATTTCAGTGGTAAAATTTCAAAAATAGTTTTCTCCTGACCTGTAAATGGACATTATTCAAAACCACTACAGACGCCGGTTTTGGCCGGATTCGTCACGAAAGGGTTAAACCCCGATGAAACAGCAGCAGTGAAGTGCTTAGTATATATCCATTGTGTACGCGCATCGTTGTTCATTGTTATCACAACTAGAACACTCAAATCCTTATCATCTGCATTATAGGTTTGCTCTAAGAGCACGTCAAATGATACCGCATTGTGATGGCCCTCGGCCCGCCTACCTACGAGGGCGCCATTCATAAGGACTTGCTGGACGGCTGGAACAATTATAGTGGACATCTCTATCATGAATTAATAAAGCGTGGCAATGACTGTTGAGCATATTTGTAATGATCTGTTCCCGAATCGTTAAGATTTCCCAGCCAACCCCCTTTAAATCAATTGGATTTGTTCGGCTACACTATTGTCATTAGCCACCACCGCTTTAATAACCTGTTCGATCATATTGTCTTGGTTTAGTTTGCAAATACCCGTAACATAATTATGTGCCTATTGAAATCCACATAAGAGTAACAGTACCTTTCTAAATGTGGCACTGTGATTCTGTTGACGAGAAGTCGCTTGCTCATGTGGAGCGTTGTCACCTCTGATGATCTAGGGCATGATATGTGATAAGTATATCAGATAGTCTTGCACAGGACACCGGGAAACCTGGCAGTCTACCACCATTGTCAATTGACACATTAATTAATCTCGTAATAGACACATAGCCATTCACACTTTGCAAAACTTTAATGGGCGTTATCTTGAATTTCTAGGTTTAAATTGTCACAATCAGCTGTGATAACTATAATGGCATTTTGACATGCCAGACTGGGCTATAATACATTTTTCTAGGGTCGAAAAGAAGGTTCCCACGTGGTCAAATAAAAGATACCACGATGTGGCAGGTGTACATATTTGGGCCCAGGGGTAATAAATTTTATGTGAAAATTGCACTTTTATTAAACAAATTTTGAGGGTTGATTAATCTCAGATCAAGGAATCATGATGCTGATCAGGTACGTTATGGTGCACTATATAATATGGGGACAGAATATATTGACAACATTACCTGAATGTCCATGTATTCTGTAAGTAAAGAGAAACGGATATTGTGGGGAGGAGTGTCTTGTAATCGTGGTCATTGCGTGCATGCGTGTGTGCGTGTGTGCGAAGTGTATGTTTAAGTGTGTGCGTGTATGTGTGTGTGTAATTCTCTTTTAGCAGTTGACTAGGTGCTTACCTGTAACCAAGCATACGACAGTAATCCTTGATGTCCGTATCGCTTGGACGATCTCCACATACACGCCTTGAAGTTGTGTGCTATGTTATCTGCAGCTCCCCATTTGTGGCATTGCATTTTACCAGCGTCACTGACAGATTGGTATCGCCCATATGCAAAACATACCAATTGACCTCAATGACCAAATAGGATCGCAAAGGAGGATGGAGGATTCCAGTTTCTCAGTCAATCAAATGACGTCATAATCAACTGATGTGTAGTTTGACGTTGTGTTGAATGGCCTAGATAAGTTCGTCATGAACACATAATTGATAATAGACTAAGCGTTGTTGTACGAATTGTATGTCTTTACTATTTAAGAAACATGATGTTGGATATTTTGAAACTAATTTTATTGGGCACTGTTGATGCCATATTGTAGCCCATAGAGCGTCGGTCCTGCGTCGGCACATCGCTCAACTGCATACGCTGCTTCGGCCACGCGACGCCTCGTCGGATGACAACGTTTCTAAAACATACGCTCTGCGTGTCCTTCATAGCTTCTCGGCTCCATGTGGGGGTCTCAGGTTCTCATAAGGGTGAGGAAGTGGGGGTGGGTAGGTGGGTTGGTTGGTAATGGGGTTGAGTGGGGATGGGGTGGTGGTGGTGGTGGGTGTGTGTCTTGGTCGGCTACAACCAATTGCCGCCTAGGTAATGAGAGTACGCAACCTCTTTGTTCTTGTGGGCACGAGTATCCATTGATTCCCGAGTTTATCTCTACTGTGACGTCGGATGCTGCACTCCGTATGGCCTCTCGATTTGTTGGACCAAAAGTAATTAAGGGGAGGAGTAGGGAAGTGAAAACTTCCTTTATCTTCGGATTCAGACCAATCAAACAAGGGAACCATCTCATGGAGAAGTCTAGATGCAAACAACAAGGAATTTAATAATGTAACATCGGCATATATTTGTAAGAAGGGTAATTCCGATGTCATTCTACAAATTTCATTAGTGCAATATGATCATGAATAAAAATGTAATATCATTGGTAAACTCATCCTCGGAACTTTGTTATCCTAATGGAATATGCAAATTACAAGTGTAGTATCGCGGGTTGGATGCTGTCCAGATTTACCTCTCGAGGCTTAGGGAGATTTGATTTACTAATTAAAATAGCGGTAGGTTACGTACATGGTGTCAATTGACAATGCTAGGCTAAATGGGAATTGAACTGTTTAGTTGGGAAGGTGAACGGTAAAGCATGTAACCGAATGTAATTTTGACATTGGCATGCTAACGTTGGCCCAACGCATGTATATTACATATATAATATACATTTGCTATAAGTTGCTGGGCCAAGATTGGCCCAACAACTCTAACCCAACATAATTTTGCCATTGCTATGTCAACTTTGGCCAAACACATGTATCCAACATTTATACTATACATTGGCTCTAAGTTGTTGGGCCAATGTTGCCCCAACAACTGTAACCCATTGGTAATTTTACCACTGTTATGCCAGCGTTGGCACAGCCCTTCATCGCCAATGATCAACCAATTGCCAACATTGGCTAATACCTAATTGCCAGTGGCGAACGTGCCAACCAATCACCAACATCGGGGCAATGTAGTAATGTTAGCTGGGAAATACATCGATCCGATTCGCCAATCAGCCAATATTCACACTATTACGATAAAGGCATCTACAAATAGATAGATGGCCATGCATCAGTTTGTGTTAGTGGGCGTCTGCAGGCATCTGTGGCCACAACTGAAAGTGTCTCCAGGCATCTATGGCTGCAGGTGAAATTGTCTGTGGACACCTGCGTCCATGACAGAAATTGTCTGCAGGCATCTGCGTCCATGACTTTGTTTACAGGCACCTGCGGGAACATTGTGACACGTTTTCTCGACCGCCATTGACGTCAGTTCAGTAAAAATCTTGTGCGCGTGACCAGGCATCAATACTGCATAGAAGCTGTACCGGTAACCAGTCACCTGAAAACCTAACGTTAAAGTGTCATAAGGATCGTCAATAAAATTTGTTACCCCAACTTTTGAAAGTAATCATACCACAAGATTACAAATATGTTGAAGTAGAAGTTTTTTTGCGATCAGCAAAAGCACGAATTTTCCAAATTCCTATGCGCAATAAAATACATTATGTATTGCGATTGATAAGGTGAACTGTGTAAAGATTTTTCCCCATAAATATCATCACATTGAATATCATTTTTGCTAACGTTAGTAAAATAGGGTTCACTATTATAATCCCATATTTTATTCGAATGACTAACACAATTAGGCCGCTATTAACGAAAATGAGATTTTCGTAGCGTTCTAATATTCTCTTGTAAACGAGATCGGGCGAGAATATATTGAACTCTGAAATTCCACCTTTTCAGAGGGTGATGCGCAATATATAGTATAGTATTTCAGATCTGTGGATACGTCTGTTCTTGCAGGAATGAGTATGCCCACTGCTGATGACAGGTGTCAATATAATCCAATGTCATAAAAATCACCAACACGTCAGCCCACCCGCCCGTCTGTACGCATTCACGCATGCACGCATGCACGCACGCATACACCGATGCATTCATGCACTGAGTCATTCACACATTCACGTGGTTACACATTCACCCATGGGCGCGCACACATACACACACAACCACGCATGAGTGCGTGCATGTGTGTTTACATTTCTTATGAGAAGATTGAAATTTGAGAATTTAAGGGTTAAGTATTTATAAACTTACCAAGACAATCAATTGCAACGTCATCATTACTGGGACATCTAATTTATCTCATTACCAACGCACTGCACATATGCCATTAAGGTGGCTATCCCTACGCCCCACCCAAAGATATTCCGGTCCATGATCATTGGCGTGTGATCTGACACGCTGTAGTGAAAGCAGAAGATTAAAAATAACAATCAGAAATTGCAAATCCTCACCACCTTCACCCTCACCCACCCCATAATTTCTTTGGATATTCCAGACTTTCCTCATTTTCATAATAGTCCAGATTTTTTTCTAATTTTCCTGATGATAACTACAGTTCTGGAATCCTAGTCTATACCCACGCAATTTCTTGTGTTAAAGTTTGAGCTGAGTCGTACCTGTATTTTGAGATTATTATCATGTTTACTAACAACATTCCTTTCATGGTTGTTGTTGTTGTCGTCGTCGTCCTCGTCGTCCTCGTCCTCGTCCTGGTCGTTGTTGTTGTTGTTGTTGTTGTTGTTGTTCTTCTTCTTCTTCTTCTTCTACGTCTTTCTCTCCTTCCTCTTCTTCTTCTTCATCATCTTTTTCTTATTTTTATTTTTTATATTTCTTCTTTTTCTTCTTCTTCTTCTTCTTCTTCTCCTCTTTCTTCTTCTTCTTCTTCTCGTTGTTCTTGTTGTTTATTGTCTATCGTCTATTGTCTATTAATGCTGTTGCCATCATCATCGTCTTCGTCAACGTTTTCAACAGTATTGCTGCTGATGCCGTCCTCGTCTTCGCAGCTATATTCGGCGGCATCATCCCTGTTCGATCTGTACGTAGTGGATGCCTGTTCTAAACTTTGGAAACGTGTTTCTGTTCCTAGTGTAGTCAGATTGCGCGGGCATGAATGCCTCTCCGTACACGATGCTGGTCCGTGAGAGACAATGGAATCTCACTGGCTGGCATGGGGCGTATGTAGTGCTGTCATTCGAGTACATGCTGTCACCATCCCAAATACAATTACTACGTTGGACCAATGTTGGTGATTTGTTGGCATGGCCTCCGTTGGCAATTGGGCATTGGGCCAACGTTGGAAATAGGTTGGCACAGCCGCTCTTGGTGATAAAGGGTTAGGGCAACATTGGTTTAGCAGTGGTAAAATTACAGTTGGGTTAGGGTTGTTGGGCCAACGTTGGCTCAACATCTTATAGCCAATGTATATTTAAAATGTTAGATACATGCATTGGGGCGACGTTGGCAAAGCAGTGGCAAAAGTACGTCAGGGTAGACTTGTTGGGCCAACGTTAGCCAAACAACGTATAACCAATGTATATTATACATGTTTTACACAAGCCTTGGGCCAACATTGGCATAGCAGTGGCAAAATTACGCTAGGTTGCAGTTGGTGGGCCACAGTTATCTCAACGTCTTGGCCAAATTTATTATATACACCCGATGGGCTATCAATGGCATAACAGTGACAAAATTATGTTGGGTTAAAGTGGTTGGGTCAATGTATGTTATAAATGTTATATACATGGGTGAGGCAATGTATGTGCCTATTGTTTGGTTATCTAAATTAAGCAAGCCAATGGAGATGATAACTAGGTCGCATATCTGAATTTGTTAAAAATAAATATTCACTTCTCAACGGAGGTAACTCAGCAACTCGATATCACATTATTAATAGCTGAAATTAAGTTCGTTTTAGGAATAAAGCGACTGGGCTTATTGTTTCGTAAGCATATATAAATATATCCACCCTTTAAATACTTCTATGCTGTAATAAAATTTCAATATGGCTTGTGAAAAACAATGTTGATGGTTTTACCTTTAATATCGCAAATAGGAAAGGAAAAGCATATGAGAACATGTTTCTCGCTGATCGCCCTGATAAGCAGCTCTCCAACTATACACTTGGCTACATTGACATCCCGGCTCCCGATGCTGCTGATGTCCTAACCTTTTGCACCATCAGACGAATGGCTACGACATTGAGCGCTCCAGTCGCGCTTACTTTCCCTTAAACACTATTGTACTACGTATTATATCAACATGATATGCTCTTTCCCAATTCACCTTTCCAGGGTACCCACCCATCATATGACGTCATAATGAACTGCGTGATGTGTACAATGACATCATAATGAATGACGTCATGAATGACGTCGATAAGTACATCACGAACGCATATTTGAAGACGGTCTATGCGTTGTTGTACAAATTGTTTGCTTTTACTATTTAATAAATATTCTGTTGAATATTTTGAAACTAATTTGACTGGCCGCAGTTGCTGCCATAAGCTTCCCTGTATAGTTTTC
This sequence comes from Chaetoderma sp. LZ-2023a, assembly GCA_034401795.1. Classification (NCBI taxonomy): domain Eukaryota; kingdom Metazoa; phylum Mollusca; class Caudofoveata; order Chaetodermatida; family Chaetodermatidae; genus Chaetoderma; species Chaetoderma sp. LZ-2023a. The sequence goes on along the minus strand of CM067372.1, from coordinate 151,623,286 downwards.
AGGAAATTGATAGCTGGGGAATTTGGGGATTGATCAATCCCAACACGGCGAGGTGTGGGTGGAGCTTAGCTAGTGTTGGGCGGGGCATAGCTAAAAATGGAAAGGTTCATTAAAGGATATAAGCTCCGAAATATCTTCTTTCCATACCTCACTTGTAAGCAGGTCCTTGGCTAAGACATCAGATATGTACAACCAGCCGGAAACCATTCCCGAGCTCGCATTGTGGGGCCACATAAATTGTAACCATACACCACTCTGTCTGTCGTGGAGGAACCGGAATAAATGCAAGCTGTATTTTTACTTGTCTCGTTTCATAGCTGTATGAAATATTCATAATTGCATGCACTGCCTTGAATAGATGTGTTCTCGAGTAGCTGTCTTGAATATTGGTTTACACATTTTGTCGTATATGTTGAGTGTATCGCATACTGCGTGATCTCTGAACTATGGAGGCCCCCTGTACTAGCATTCGGAGGGAGTACAAAGCTTAGCGAGATACCGCATTAGTATTTAAATCCGTAAGTGGCTTCAGGAGAAATAGTTCGTTAGACATTCTCGGCAGTCTGGCACTGAACCTATGATCTGAGTTCTCCCACGATCATCTCGGCTTTGAAACTCCCAAATCTATACTTGAGGCTCGAGGAGGGACTCCTATTCTTTGTTCACCTAGGCCCAATCCCTTGGATGGAGTGCGTTGTATGCACCTTTTGGAACTGTTTGCATCCCTGTGTCCGTATCGGTTTCTTGCTATAATGGCTTGCGTCGCTCTGTGATCCCTGTCACCATAGAGAGTGCAGCGTCTCTTGTCGCAGCCGTTGGTGTGACTTGGATCTCATTTGAAGGCTGTAGTCTTGTCCATCTTCGGTCATGTCTACTAATATAAAGTAATAAGTTAGGGTGGTGTTAATCCTCTGAGGCATAAAACACACAGGACGCACGCACGCATACACAGACCAAACTCTCAAACCATTAGTATAGGCACACAAAAGCCAACAGTGAATGAATTCTAGCCTAGAAGGACTGCCACAAGACCTCGAAAGCGGCATCGACTAAACTATCTTAACACACACACGCACGCTCGCACGCACACACACGACACATTCCTGGCGTATAGCAACCTAACGCGATAGATGGCTTTTAGACACACGTTTTCAAACCTCCTGTCGAAATTCGGGTCAAGGCATCTAGAAGAAAAGACAATCATCCCGCCTCTTTCATTCTCCCTTTCGAAACCTCGCGCAGGCAATGACTGCTTGCAAATTAATCACGTTCCGAGTTGTACTCTGAAACCACCACACAGGACCTCCTTCCCTTCTTCTTTGTCGTTTGCTCTTCTTTTCTCTCACGGATTTGGTGCACCTTAAAACGGTAGGTATATGCCCGCCAAATGTTAAACTAGATCCCGCCTTAGACTATCTTCTCCCTCCCTCCCTCCCTCCCTCCCTCCCACTCTCTCTCTCTCTCTATCTCTCTCTCTCTCTCTCTCTCTCTCTCTCTCTCTCTCTCTCTCTCTCTCTCTGAGCCATTCTCCTTGACAGAGAGAGAGAGAGAGAGAGAGAGAGAGAGAGAGAGAGAGAGAGAGAGAGTCTCTTCAAAGACTAGAAGGAACTGCAGATGTAAAATAGAGTTACGGGCTACGTTGTTTAAACAATACCTATAAATTGGAATGTCTCGCGCACACCTCACGCCGTATGTTCCTCCTATGTAACGGTTATGTTAAGATTTCTCTTTCAGGGTCCGTCCTATATGTATTCGTGGACTTATTACATATATTTTGTACATTATAACCTGTGATGTGTCATTGGAATTATTAACGCCACGCAGATGAATTGCTATTGAATGCAACCTACAAAATCATCAAGGGAATCAGCTACTCGCATCGATAAGACGAAGGAGGATTCCCGCCTTAGCTATGCCCCGCCCTTCGCTAACCAATCTCCACCCACACCTCGCCCGTGATGGGTTCGATCTAATCTCTAAACTCCCTGACTATCAGTTTCCAGAAAAATAAAAATGGTAAGCTGTTGAATATTTTGAAGTTAATTTGACTGGGTGCTGTTGTTTCTTATGGCAGTAACATCACGCAATCAAATTAGTTTCGAAATACTCAACAGTTTACCTGTATAGATTAGTAAAGACATACAATTCCTACAGCAACGCTTAGTTCGTCATCAGTTAAGCATTCGTGACGAACTTAGCTACGTCATTCATGACATAATTGATTATGACGTCATCCTACACGCTACGTAGTTGATTATGACGTCATATAATTGATGACTAAACCGTAATCCTAAATTTTTAACTAAACTCCGCCCATTGTGTACGTGAGTTAGAATCGATGTATATACGTTGATATAACACTGCATGCAGAGACTCTCAATTTCAAAGTAACTATTATGTTAAAATTTATTTGACTGGGAGATGTTGCTGCCTATGGTCCGCACCCACCTCCAAGGATGCCGAGGTTTTTTTTACACTGGTACACATTGATACTTGCCTAGCCAAGAGCTCTAAAAATATTCAACAGAATGATTATGATTTTGACATACAACGGAGCTTCCCATTTTAGCCCCGTCCCGCCCATCTTTAGCTAAGCTCCAACCACACCTCGCTCGTGTTGGGATCGATCGATCGCTGAACTTCCTGACTATCAATTTCCAAGAAAACTATACAGGTAAGCTGTTTAATATTTTGAAACTTATTTGACTGGGTGCTATTGCTACCTATTCAAATTGGTTTCAAAATATTCAACAGCATGTTTATTAAATAGTAGAGACATACAATTCTTACAACGTGTCAGACTATTAAGAGTTAAAGACGGTCCTGATAGAATCAGTTATGACGTAATGATTATGCTGTCATCCTACACGCCGCTTATGTGATTATGACGTCATATGACATCAAATCATCGATGGATACTATGGAATGGTGAAAGTTACTGTTGCACGTTTTCTACTATATCATTTGATTGTGACGTCAGGTAGCAAATGATATACTCTGATTATGACGTCAATTACTTTAGTGACAAATCGGATTTCTCTATTCGCATGGATAACCTGACCTGGCCCCTCTTTTAGTCGTATCAAACCCCGGTACATTGCTTCGTAGAAATGCCAAGATCATTACCGTAGCATTCAACCTGAGAATGACTACAACCGGTATTGCCTATGGGCCCATGTCCACAGCGTGAGAGGTGTGTTTCATTCTCTCCACATTGCACCCTGACCAGAAGTATCTGACCAGTTCCAACCACAATCCCAAGGACATGAGCGGAGAACTGCGTAGGCCTAGCATCACTGTGAATGATATGCAGATATTAGTGTATCTATGTTATCTGCCTTGACATAGACTTTTTAGTCCTTACCACCGTGATATCAATATTCTATGGTGTGTCAATAGCAAATATACCGATGTACATTTTTCGACAATTTTTGTGGAGGATGTTGTTGTCTTCCGCCAAATTTATTGAAAAATGAACACGAGTTCATATTGTAATTTAATTTGAAAATTAAAAGATTTGATATCACAGTGGTAGGGATTAAGCTGTTCATTTACTCTTTTATCCTTTGAAATGTTAATAATGCGCATTCAAGAGACATATCCTGGGAAGCAGTTGAATATTTTGAAACTAATTTGACTGGGAACTGTTGCTGCCATAGCCAGTAATATATCCCAGTCAAATTAGTTTCAAAATATTCAACAGAATGTTTATTAAATGGTAAAGACATACAATTCGTGCAACGTTTCGGACTATTAAGCGTTAAAGACGGACTATATATTCATGGCCCCATGATTATTACGTCATCATTCAGGTCACGTAGTTGATTATGACGTCATATAATAGATGGGTAAACTTGGAAAGATCCATTGTCTTTCAAGTTAGCTCCCTAGAAGCCGCTATAGTACCACAGTACACGCCACATATGTCGTTCATAGAGACGATCGTCAGCATCAGTAAGACACATTGTCTAACGTTTTGCTCAATATCGTCATTTGAATTCATTTCGAGTAAAAGTGATGTGTAAAAAGCAGTGGATAAGCAAACACTATGACGTATTAAAATGCCTAATATTATGCTCTTAGATAATATGGATTGATTTCAAAAAATCTCCGCTGAAGAACTACGCCAGTTAGTGATTTTGCGGTATATCTACACGCACAACGCTGTCAGAACACGCCTATTAAATAGCGACTGTCCATTCCGAAAAATGAATATCCCTACCTATTGCCAATAACATTTGAGGAAATGTAAAATTAAATACCTCACATGATAGTTTCTTCAATTCGTTAGAAACCCATTGTTTGTTAATTTGACGAACGTATGAAAGGTGCGTAGACAGGGAGGCCATATATCTCTCAGGATTTATCCGGAAAATGCGGATATTTTAACAAGCCTCCGGATTTCCGAACATCCTATCACATATTCGCTAATTACCTGCACGTTAAGGAATGATGAATTCCACTCGATACTCGATAATATTTATAAAATTTTTAATGATTGATTTTCTATTTATCATTCGTATTCAACATAGCATAATATTAACATAACATAGCATGTTAACATAACCTAATTGCTTATAAAATTAGTTTGGTCTTTGATTCGTGTACACACGATGGACACTAATTTTGTTCAGCCTGTAATGGATCATGGATGAGTCTTATGCTGTGTGATCATTCATCACAATTCACCTTTCCAGAGTACCCACCCATCATATGACGTCATACTGAACTGCGTGATGTGTAGAATGGGTGTGAGCACCCAGTCAAATTATTCACAAAATAATCAACAGCTTCCCTGTATAGTTTTTAGGAAATTAATAGCTAGGGCATTCGGGGATCGATCAATCCCAACACGGTGACGTGTGGGTGGATCTTAGCTAGCGATGGGCGGAGCATAGCTAAAATTGGAAAGGTCCATTCTGCCTATGCCTGACAATGTGTGTTACTAGCAAGGTGATGGTTAAACCATGTTAATCTATAAACAGAAAGTACATTATTAATATGAAATATTCACCTGAATCCAATAATTTTGCATATGACGTACGCTGCAGCTCCGTTTGTCTCGCAACCCGTTCCCCATATCCCTCGAATGTACATCTCAGCGCGGCCACTTGACCTGGTCAAACCTCACATCTCCATCTACAAGTGAAGGGCGTATATAGTTTATTAGCCGTTTGAGCCGTGAATTCACAGAAGTTCAGTCACAATGTAATTTACCTTTCCACTGTATCCATCCACCTTATGATGGCATAATCAACTAAGTGACGTATAGAATTACATCACAATCAATGACGTCTTTATGACGTCATGAGTGACGTAGATAAGCATGTCACGAACGCGTAGTTGAAGACTGACTATGCGTTGTTGTATGAATTGTATGTCTTTACTAGTTAATAAATACCCTGTTGAACATTTTGAAACTAATTTGACTGGGCGCTGTTGCTGCAATAGACAGCAACAACACCCAGTCAAATTAGTTAGAAAATAGTCAACAACTTAACCGAATAGTTTTCAGGAAATTGATAGGCAGGGCATTCGGGGATAAATCAATCCCATCACGGTGAAGTATGGGTGGAGCTTAGCTAGTTATGGGCGGGGCGTAGCTAAAACTGGATAAGTCCACTCTCGATGTAATCTGTTGAACATTTTGAAATTAATTTGACATTACCCTCGCTTGTCTAACGTAATAAGGTCAAACACACACGGCAGGGGCGGATTTATTACTATTGAGGCCCCTGGCAGTAATTGGTGGAGGCCTCCACCCCACCCCAGAGGGACGACCCCCGTCTGCAGCAGTAGTTCGCTAGGTATAACTTAGTGCGTGTTAACTAATCCTCTGCCATTTTGCTTCGACGATTGTCATTAATTTTCGATAGACTTAGGACAGACATTTTGCAATCATCTTACCACAATAATTCTCACTGATCACTCCTCCTTGCACATAATGATTTTGTCTTCAGACCAAACCATTACTTCTTGTTGGAGGTCCCCATAGAAATTTGATTTTGGTGGAGGCCTCAGGGGAACGCAAGCACGCGGACACGCACAGTTTAATGCGCATATTGATTACTATTAACAACCAGGTCTCTGAAACAAGCCAGAGGATGAAGACAATGAGTATTACAGTAATTGAATTAGAAACTCAAAACCAAATAAACAAGGAGGAAGGGGCCATAAATACCCAAGCTAATAATAATAAATCAGCGTTGGACAAAACTTTATAAAAGATAGTAAGGCGCAAGGCTGATTATGACGTCATAGCTTCAAAAAAAGAAGTTAAATCGATCCGAAACAAACATCCGGGTGTAAGGACGAATTGTATTCATATCCAGAACATCATAACTAGAAAGGATAATGTATAAAGACTATACAAACATCAGATAAACAATGATAAAATGGCAGCAGATTTCATAAATATTTTCAAATATAATTGAAGTGCCTCATATCATAACTAGAATACCTGAGTCTTTAGCATAGACAAATCATCCGATCTGATGCGCTGGAAGCTCCACCAACATTATGACCTCTTAACTCTCTCCACCTTATAAGGGGAAGGAAGTGGACCAAGAGGGCAAAGTGAGAAGACCTTCATCCGAGGCCTCCAACTCACTGGGCATAATTTTTGGTTAGATAACCTAACAATGTTAGTAGGAAATGGAACCTTGGTGGAGAGAAAAACAAACTCTCTGATGATGTGCTGTCCTGAAAAATCATAGATAGATACCTGTGGACATAAACACAAAGCGAGATTAGTATTTCATAGCGCCATTTAGAAATAAACCAGGGTTTTATTAGGCGCTTATCACAATAAACGCGAGTCCCGGAAACACATTACAACGGGATAAACTCGCTAAAATATAATAGAAGTCACCTGATGAAAAGGTCCTGGGCCCTCCTCCGGAGATACTGCACGTTCACACATCATTCACAGGTAACTAATCCTTGAAAGATTGTTTCTTATTAAGAATAAACAGTCAGAAAATGTTGAGCAAAAAAGTTGCATGAGACTCTAAGCCAATAAATTAGCAAAGAGGAAGTGCTAGTCGGCGCATGCGCCGTGGTGGGGCTGCCATCCGCCTGACTGACTTCTGACTACCTGCCCAGTAGGGGCACCTTACTTTTTTAATCTGAGTGTTTTATTGAGTGAAAGCCGATATTTAGCAATATCAAAGAGTATTAGGGAGGTAAGTATACTCTTGAAGTGAAATCTGCATTACTCAAGTTCTAGATGGAGTAGAGGGCTGGCATTGATGTCAAATTAAGGGGTTTTTGGGTCACTGGTTATGATTTTACCCATTACAATACTCTAAATAGATAAACATGCTGAAAGATATATTATTGTTATTATTATTATTATTATTATTATTATTATTATTATTATTATTATTATTATTATTATTATTATTGTTATTATTATTATTATTATTATTATTATTGTTGTTGTTGTTGTTGTTGTTGTTGTTGTGGTGGTGGTGGTGGTGGTGGTCGTCGTCGTCGTAGTCGTCGTCGTCGTCGTCGTCGTCGTCGCCGTCGGCGTCGTCGTCGTTGTTGTTGTAACATTTGTAAATTAGCAGTATTATTGCTAAACGTTTGTACACACATGTTCCGGCCGGAGCATTTTAGAAACAAGTTTTCGCTACTCAAAACAATTGGTCTACACGTTTTCAAGTTTAAGTACTGGAATTCAGTCTTGAAATTAGAGCTGCTGTTTCTTCAATTCATGAGAGCTCAGCGAGAGGCCAATTTCCCGTTGTATGTAGAGACATTGGGCAAGATTATCCCGTGGATGTTTACCCTGGATCATGTACACTATGCACGATGGCTCAGCATCCATGTGGCTGCTCTGTTGCAACTTGAGAACCGATGCCCACTTGTACATAGGAAATTTGTTGACGGAAACTTCGTTACTCAGAAAACGGCTCACAAGTTCTCAGCCTTGGCACATGATCAAATCCACGAGCAGCAAACTGCTATTCTGAAGGGCGATGGTGGAATTATCGGAATCACAGAAAATGAAGCTGCTTTGAAACGATGGATGGAGTCAGGCCCAGAAATAGGAAGGATGATCAGCGAGTACGAAGTGAAACATAGACACAGAAATATCAATGATAACTGTCACCATGAGCAGAGTCCGAGTAAGCAGAAATTGTTTGCTTTAAACACAATTTGTCTTATTGATGCAGTCGAGGAAATGGGAAACCCATTTTTAGATGACAGTTTTGACTTAGTGACTTTAGATACTAAAGTCATTATGTCCGAGTCTGTAGTGAATGCGATCCGAACAGCAGAAGAACTAGGCATCAGACAGTACCACGCATTCGTCGCAGATCGACTATCTGTATCATCAAAATCGGTATATGACCCAATCCAAAAGAACAATTTGGCTTTGTTGAGATCAAAACAGAGGAAGAGTACCAGAACCAACAAGAAGCTTGTTGCAATGAAGAGAGATGTACAGTTATTCTCTAGACTGTACATTTCCTGCCAATCCAGAGACGGAGACCTTGATTCATTCTTTGAGCAAGAGAATCATCCTTGACCCCATCACTTGCTGAGAGCAGCGCAATGCGCCAAGGCAGCAAATCAGATCTGATGGGATGTTTGGAAGCTTTAGTAGCCCTTGCAGCTGATTGTCCAGAGGTTGAAGTGAAGATCATTAATGGAGCAGCTATGATGCATAATCTAGATCCCAAGAAATCAAACGTGGTTGTAAACACATTTGGAGATTTTGCAGAGCATGTCTCGTCTTCCTCCCACACATTGCTAGACAACTACAGACGGTTAAAGGATTGGATGTTGTATGGGACGTGTATAAGGCCGGAAGCTTGAAGACACACGCTAGAGAATTACGGGCACATGGTGAAGCTCTTCGTGTTGCATCGAGTACAAGCCTCCATCGAAATTGAAAACTTTCCTACGAGTTGATGCAAATAAAACAGGCCTCTTCACCTTTCTCGCACGTACATTGGAGTTATTCGAGCTACCAGAAGTAAAGATACTCGTCACAACATGTGAGGAAAACGTGCTGATGAGACCAGAGCATGACGTCTCGCAACTCGCGCCATGCATGCAAGATGAAGCAGATGGTAAAATGTTGCTCCACGCCTTCCATGCATATCACCAAGGTTATCAAACAATAATGAGTCATGCTACAGATACAGACGTCGTAGTCATAGCCATACGGACAGCAAACTTTCTTCATGGGTGTGATCGCTGGGTCGAATTTGGCCATGGGAATACATTCCGCTATGTATCAGCTCATGGCATTGCAACAGTTTTAGGTGCAGAAGCGTCACAAGGACTGCTATTTATGCATGCTTTCTCTGGGTGTGACACTGTCTGCATTTTGTGCGATTGGCAAGAAGACAGCATGGGAAGTTTGGAGGTCCACAGATCTATTCAAGTCACTATTTAGGAGACTGTCTGATGCCCCGGCGTCTCTGTGTGACAATGGAAACGCTGGAGAGGTTTGTCGTACTACTGTACAAACGCACATCACCATTGTCAAAGTTTAATGAGGCACGAAAACGGCTTTTCGCTTTTGGCAACAGGCAGCTAGAAAACATTCCTCCGACCAGTGCAGCTCTGCTGCAACACACCAAACGTGCTGCGCTCCAGGCGGGTCATCTTTGGGGCCAATCACTCCACGCAAATGCAAAAACGCCAGCGCCAGCGGACTGGGGTTGGGTCAGAGATGGAGACACTTGGTCACCGCAATGGAGTTTGCTTGCAGACGCATCTAAGGCATGCCGCAAAGTAATTGCACTGGCAGATGCAAATGCTATAAATCCAACTTACCTTGTACACAATTGTGCTCATGCGTGCACAGTGCATGTGACGTCTGTGAATCATGATTCAACAATCAACAGCATCATGTATAGCCTTGCATACTCTAATAGGATAATTGAACGTATCTATAACGACCATTACTTGGTTCGATATTAAGAAATCAAGTAATTTAGACTATTTTTAGATGCTATATTGCTTTTGTTCTCAAGAGAGGGATCTTTAGATAACACATCTTAAAGAGCCACCGTCTTTTGACATCAAATACAGGTGGTCGCTATGGAAGGATTGATATTTACATATTTAGAGTATTGTAGTGAGTAGAATTACAACGATTGACCCATGAAACCCCTAATTTGACATTAAGCCCATCTTTCTACTCCGTCTAGAGCTTGAGTAATGCGAATTTTCCGCTGGGAAGGCGGCCATTTTGAATCCGCCATTTTGAATGGGTTCCCTTGGTAAAATCACGTAGCACCGCATCTAATTATGATCAGGATAGCTTAAACCACCTATATGCCAAATTTCATGCTTTCTGCCAGAATGGAACATCTTTTTCACTACTATTAGTGCGTCATCAATTAAGCGTTCGTGACGACCTTAGTTTCGCCAATCATGGCGTCATTTATTATGACGTCATCTTACACGTCACGCAGTTGATTATGACGTCATAAAGTGATTGATAAACTGAAATGGTCCATTGACGATACTATTTCAGTAACCAGTGTGGATTGTGTTACTTTCATCTTAACCCCTGTATCACCAGCTTGATACAGATGTTAACCTGATCCACCTAATCCATGCAGCGATCCATGCGAGATTAGCATCTACGCGATGCCTGCAAGATCTTATCCGCATTTCATATCTTTTCTTTATGCATCCATTTTGATTATTAAGACAAATTTAGATTACCCGCCAGTGCTAATATACCGCGTGGGTCCAATCTACCCATTTGAAAACATTAGCCAGTGTCTTAACATATTTTGGGATTTCATTAGCCATGTCTGGACTTTGTTAGCCTGACCAACAACCTACATGTAACAATCTAATACATTATGACCCTGCTGAGCTGGACCTGAAAGCTAATAATCAAATAAAAGATGCCTAGCAGGCCAGGTAAGAAATAGAATATTGGATAGGATTAGGTGGGTCAACATGGTTCATCAGGAACCAGGGACCTACCCTAACCCACCTAAAATCATTAGCCAGTGGAATTTCACATTTTATTTGGAAATTTTATTAAGTCACGGCGAGAATTATTCTCAAAAGCTAATTTGCGAATGGGTAAGTCTGCCCCTAATACCGTAATATCACGAGTAGTTGTATAACTATTTTTTTATATTAACTATTCTTCATGCAGAGGAATATAATAGCTTATTGATCTATCATCTAGGCTTAGTTTAACACTCCTTGTGTCAACTGAACTCCGCAATGGACCTTTCCATTTTAGCTATGCCGCGCTCATCACTAGCTAAGCTCCACCCACACCTCCCCGTGTTGGGATTGGTCGATCCCCAAATGCCCTAGCTATCAATTTCCTGAAAATTATATAGGGAAGCTGTTGAATATTTTGTAACTAATTTGACTGGGTGCTATTGCTGCCTATGGCAGCAACAGCGCCAAGTCAAATTAGTTTCAAAATATTCAACAGAATATTTATTAAATAGTAAAAGCAAACAATTTGTACAACAACGCATAGACCGTCTTCAAATATGCGTTCGTGACGTACTTATCGACGTCATTCATTATGATGTCATTGTACACATCACGCAGTTCATTATGACGTCATATGATGGGTGGGTACTCGGGAAAGGTGAATTGTCACGTCGGCCAAAAACGTTGCACATTTGAGTCATTACAGTGGTAAATTGTCAAAAACAGTCTCTAGGTTCTAGGCATGCAAATTGACACTGACTAAGCAGAATATTTGGATTCTCTTGACCATTTCCCGCTTAATTCCAAGCGTGCCAAAGTCCCCTCTAGTGCTCACAAGAAATGTTCATTTGTCGGACAACAGAAAGCTACTTTTTCGTAAATTCCATAGGTAAATTTGCCAAAATATTTTCTTGGGATGCAAACGGACATTCACTGAGCATCAGTTTTGAATTTTCTTGAAAAACTGTAGTTTAATTGATTTAAATCATTTAATTGAGCTTTTGAGCGGCTTGAGGCCTTGTTGGCACAAAACAGGTTAAATAGTATATTCTGGAACGAATACGTTAGTTTTAATATCATTTATCTACTCAATTTTTTATTCGCAATCTTTTGGCAGTTTGGGAAATTACTATGCCAAAGGTCACTCTCGTTAACGAAGAGCTCGTGTGACACGAAAGATTTCCTTCTTGAAATTTCCTAAAATTGAGCATAGTGTCTTGAGACCTCTATAGTAGATTGATTAAAGGAGTAATGGGGGGGATAAACACGCTTTTAATTGGCTTTCACAGGTCATGTGCTTTCGAGGGGGCGGGACATAATTGCCCGTATATGGTGCGTCTAATAGGGGCGTGTGCTGGTGGCCGTTCTTGTAAAAACAATTAAGACTCGCCCCCTCGAAATCACGTGACCTGGGACGCCAATTAAAAAACAGTAATAACAATATGTAAGAGAGCTAGTTTTAATTATTGAGTTTCTATTTTCTTAATGGACACAGTGGTTTTATACTATTCTTCTAAAATACTATAAAATACACTATAAAAATACCTATTTTCGTTGTTTCCTCTTCCTCTTCTAGCGAATCCTGTAAATTCATTATATATTAAGAACATATATTTCTGGCTACACTTACACAGTGATACTACCAGAAGTAGAATAAATATAAGGCCCATTCCTACTAGTACTAGTTCTAACAATACTGTAAATATGATGAAAACATCCATCACCACTAGTACACAGAGATATTCAATCTAGCTCGCTCTGTGTCAGAATGAACTGCGGAAAATGGAGTCCATTGTTTATATCACTGTCAATCAAAACAGCCTCTTATCGATTAACCATGTAGCAATGGAGGCTCAATCTCATTGGCTGCGCGATGGACACACAAATATCAGTTTAGGCTGTAGCGATAGATGCGCATAAAGTATAACCGTACCTGGCCATGTATCAATTACCCCAGTAGAGAAGGGCACGCAATCTGCAAGGCTGGGCGATGGATGTACAACTATCGATTAGGGATGTTGCAATAGACACGCATAAATTATCGATTAGCCCTGTAGAGATGGATGCACAATCTGATTGCCTCACCGATGGACACACAATTATCGATTAGTACTGTGGCGACAGACATACATACATTATTGATTACCCCCTGTAACGATCTGATTGGCTGAGCGATAGATGTGCATAAATTATAAATTATGGCTGTAGTGATAGACGCGCATAAATTAAAACCAGCTCTTGCTTTGATATTATTTATTGGCGCAAGTAGTTCAAGTTTAACAATCGAGTAGTGTAACACAGGAGTGTGGGACTAACACAATAGGTACAAATTATAAACAACTACACTTGTAATATTAGTATTAATTCCATATTGGCACTATTGCGATTTATTTTCATTAGTGGCCACAGTTACGAATTATTTGATATTTTGAGCTAATTCCCCTGTAATGATAAATCACAGCACTGCAGTAGCTACCCACTCAGAGTCACACCTTCGGACAGGCCATAAGCTAGGACTCATTGAGCAAAGCAGGCCACATACCATGGTTTAGGCTTCGTAATCCGACCAAGGCTCTTGGACCATGACATTAGTTTTGGATACGTCAGTGATCATGGTGGCTATACCAATGAGAACCGCACCACTACTATGTGAGCATAACACATGGACAGGATATATTGCTAATCGCAAAGCCTCAAAAGGGTCTAAGGCTACACGAGCAGTCTTCAACCAAAATACTTCATACTATGCAAAACAGAAGCAAAACCACTGCCCCGGGATGCTCGTTCCTATGGAGATGTAGACCTCAATTCTAACAATAAGCTAATCGTTACACGCCTTCAGATGAACCGTCTCTACCTAATGTTTAAATACAGTATTAGGCAAGAGGGTAGAGTCACCTACAACATACCCAAGATCATCAACAATACTGACACTCAAACATCATACAAAAAGGCCCTTAGGGAGCAGATAGCTAACATCGACGTCAGCTCAGATCCAAACGAAGCCGTGACTAAAAAGTTGAAATGAATGGAATCATCAGCTACCAGCACCATAGGAATTCTCAAAACAACCAAACTAGGGATACTGATGACCCTGTAGCAGTAAACCTATCAGCTGCACAGAAAGCATTATGGCTGGGCATCAAAGCGGCCGAAGTGAAGACCACACCAAACTTTGCAGGGAATGCGATAACATTCTGCGCCACATCAGAAAACACTTAAAAGATCTTGCCATTCAACAAACAGACTCCCTGGCAGATGAAATCACTACGACAGATGGCCGTGACAAAATGTGTCTGGCAGCCCACGCCCTGCAAGTTACTGACTACACACCACCACTCACTGTACACAACTCTGAAGGACTGACCAGGGTAAAGTCGAGGCAATTCGAGAATGGTTCAAGGATCAGTTCACTGACCACGATGATAAGCCCTTGAACCCGTTCTCAGGAGACCACAGGCCATTACTAACACTTATTAAAACAGCAGAAGTTGAGAAGGCACTCAAATGGCTGAAAATGGACGTGCATCTAATCATGATGGCATGAGCAATGAACACGAGAGTGACATTATCTTAAAACCGATCACGCACCTAATCAATTTAGCTTTTATGCACCACCTTTCCATCGATGCTGTAGGCCAAGGCACCCTTATCGCAATACCCAAGCCCAAGAACCCACAAGGCACACAGGCAATCTGCGGCACATTGTGCTCCTCAACAGCATGTGGAAAATCGTATCCAATGATAGTCTATGCCGCATCCGAGACAAGATCGAAGACTTCAATGGATCATGCCAAAGTGCCTTTAAATGTGGACTCAGCCGCGCAGGAATTGTATGGGCACCAACACATACTTGTTCCAGCAGTCATTTCCAAGCACTGGAATTTCCACAAAATGGGCATTGACATATCACGGACCATCTACACAATTAAACGCTCAAAGATCCTAGATGTATAACACCAGGCCAGTTGCAATGAAGATGAGCTACGGCTAGTGAGACTACCACTTGCAGACACCAAGCTGAGAGTATGAGTCCAGTCAGTGAAGTCTGTAGAGTTTGACACCAAAACCCCCAGTGGCCATACTGGGTATGCTCATACTGGGTATGCTGCTGGAAATGAAATATGCTGACATCGTGGACTTCATGGACGAGTAAATGAACGCCTTGACAAGCTTCTCCCAATAGCTACAAAGCATGAAACTAAACAAAATAACGACCACTTCGTGGCGACGAACTATGGAGGAAAAGTAAAATCCTGGACTCACTGCTTTGCAGCTATGGATTCGTAGATCAAAGATGCCCTTGATAAAAAGGCTACATTTATACAATGCAACCTGCGTCTCCTTGATACTGTATAACTGTAACAGCTGAGCAGCTCAAAATGCAGCTCTAGACAAACTTGATGCCTGCCACCGCAAACACCCACGCACCATCACTGGATACTGATGGCCATACAGCATAATTTCCAAAGATGCCCTATATAAAATGTGTAACACGTCGCCGCTGTCCGTAAAAGTCACCCAGCAAAATAATCCATGTTTGGCCATGTTTGGCCATGTTTGGACATGTGCTAAGGATGCCTGAAGGAACACTGGCACAGAGTCTTGGAATTTGCCCTAATTGGGAGCTAGCAAATATAAAGCTAGGAGAGGACGCCCTTGCATAAATCTGTTATGCATGCTACGAGGTGACCTCAAGAAAGCAGGACTCTTTACACCCAAATCAAGAATGGGTCTGAGAAAGCTAAATATTTTAACCGAGGACAGGACACATTGGTGATAAGCGAAGAAGGGCTGATTGCAGCTGTATGATGTTTCTACTACTATAGCCGCAGAATATAGTAATCATACATACATGCTGCCGTTTTAGACATTATACCAGCCAATAATGCAACGTTAGATGCATGCCTATAACTATATACACACAGCGACTGCAGTGCTCAAGCCGTGTTTAAGCGTGGATAGCTTTTCAACCGTAATTTAAAGACAACCATACGAAAGCTATGTTGTTGCTGCCTCAGGTGGTAACAGTCGTGTGTGTTCGTGCGTGTGTGTTTGTGCGTGCGTTGTCTATATTTACTCCATTTTTCAGACATCTAAAAGATGACCTGAAGTCACTATGCAGTTTGAACAGAGTTATTGCTGTAATGAATAAAATGTTTAAAATGAAACTATACTTTATGTCATTATATTGTATGTATTCTTAACCCTTAGAACCACGATGCCAGAAGTAAATCTGAAGGGTGGAGGCGAGTTTCCTAAACGTGATTATTGTTTGGGATTGGTATGTAATGGGTGTACCTCCCTCATAAGCGACTGTTCAACTACGTGGCATGCCCAGTCAGAACCTGTAAATGGACCTTCCGGTTTATCCATCCATCATATGATGTCGTAATCATCTGCGTAGCGTAGGATGACGTCATTTTCAATTACAGCATGAATGACTCGATCTGGTCCGTCTTAAACGCTTAATAGTCCGACACGTTCGAATTGTATGTCTTTACTATTAATAAATATTCTGTCGAATATTTTGAAACTAATTTAAATGGACGCTGTAAAATATTTAACAGTTTACCTGTATAGCTTTCTGGAAATTGATAGTCAGGGAGTTCAGGGATCGATCGATCCCAACACGAGCGTGGTCTGGGTGGAGTTTAGCTAGAGTGGGCGGGCCGTATCTAAAACTGGAAAGGTCCATAAGAGCCCACGTGAGTAAAATACGAATAATACGCAAATATGATCTAAACCGATCAAGCAATAGGATTCTGTCATATGAGTCCAATGAGCGGTAATAATACCCAATAATATTATATGCCAGTGATGTACAGGTGTGTTTGGTTGATTAGCTGTGACATCGTCCTGGAAGATTGGCTATGGAGTAGGCTAAAGGAAATGGCTGCGCCCAACACAATTCTATAGGCCTATCATTATATTACTTATATCACTATATCATGTATCTGAGCTCAAGAATAAATACCTGAGATTAGATATAAAGTAATGCCTCCTCCAAGTGTTTTGAAGAAATATGGGCCAATAAGACGACTAGTAAGGACTCATTTTATTGTTTTACTGCGATCTCTGAAGCAGTTGGTATGCTATGTTTTACTGTACTGGTCAGTGTGGCGCAGACTTATGAAAATCGGCATGATCACGCGTAAAGCTCGGGTGGGAACACAAAAACCAGACTTAATCAATTCACCATCCAAGTGTGTGCCATTACGCAAAAGATTGTGTGTGGGTGCATTCATGACTGCATGAATATGTTCCTGTATGCATGCATGCTTGAATGTATACGCGAATGCACTCCGTAGCGTCCGTGCATATTTGGTACGACAGGACATCAACGCACATGGGCACAAGCAGATGCGCAGACAGATATGGGGAAAAACAATAGATGAGCATGGAATGGCAGACACATACACACAGGAGATACGTATGTACGCGCATACGATAGAAGAATCCACTTTAACCCTTTCTTGACGAAGCTGGCCAAAACCGGCCTCTGCAGTGGTTTTGAGGAATGTCCATTTGTAAACCAAGAGAAGTGCCGTTTTTGAAAATGTGCCACTGGAATGGATGGCTCGGTTACCGAGCCAACGATTCCAGTGGTGAATTTTCAAAAGTACTGTTCTCTTGGCTTGCAAATGACCATTCAATAAGGAAATGTTTTGATTTTCTTGACCAAATTCAGACATTAAAGGGTTAAGCTATGACCCGAACATTTCTAACTAAGCTCCACCCACACTTCGCCAGTGTAGGAATCACTCGATCCCTGAAGTAAGCTGCCTATGACAGCAACACCGCCCAGTCAAATTAGTTTCAAAATACTCAACACCATCTTTGTTAATTAGTAATGATATACAATTCGTACAACACCGGTTAGTCCATCATCAATTAAGCGTTCGTGACAAAGTTATCTACGTCATTCATGACGTAATTAATTATGTCGTCATCATACACGTCACGCAGTGGATTATGACCTATGGATAACGGTCTATTATGGAACATCATGGACATAGAACATGGCAGTGCATCAACACTGATGGACACTTATTTACGCATATACAGATATGGGGCACAAGGGGAGACGTCTACACATATATACGCACATGAATTTTGGAACAGCATGAAGATAGAATTGAGCATCAACACTGAATAGACGAATACATATATTCGCCTACATAAATTATACATGAACAATCCTAGTGAACATACACACGTACGGACGAACCAATGCACACATGCACAAACACGCACGCACGCACGCACGCACGCACGCACGTACGTACGTACGCACGCACGCACGCACGCACGCGCATACATCCCACTATATACTGTTATGTGCGGTGTAGTTCGGATCGACCGGCCATGCGTGATCGTTTGCTACGGATGTCAAACTAGGAGGGAGTGGTGTAGTTCGGATCGACCGGGCGGGTACCGGCCGTACCAGCCAACCTGGGTACGGGCCGCATGTCCTGGATTCGTTCCCTGAACACGCCCCCCCCCCCTGGGTAGAGCCATAAGCGTATATGAGCCTATGAGAGAGATCGCATTGTAAAAACGACCAAGTTTGTTAAAGCGCATAGTGCGCATGCACACGCTTAGATGATATTTTTGATGGAGCACGTAGTTTACGACAAAGATAGGATGGCGCTTTTAGCGTACCGAGATGGTACCCTGTAGTCCTTTTGATTACCTTTTCCCGCCGAATCTGGCATTAATCAAGACCAGAATTCGACGGGCTTTTTAAATCTGTAAATCATTTCAGAATCGGTTAAGAAATGGCTGCGTTATCTATGGAAAATCCTTCTTGAGTATCGTCAAAATATTGCCGTGACGTCATAACCACGTGGACGCAGAACTTCTAGAATGTTCTAGAACATTCGACTGCGCTATTATTAGCTACGCGCTGATTGGCTGTTGCTCGAACGATGATTGGTTGGAGCCTGCGCCTGTGATGTCACGAGGAGTATAAAAGGAGACGTGATCCAGAGATCGAGAGCATCCTCGGCCAGGGGCCGAACAGGTTTGATCTGTACCAGCTACTATCAGCGCAACAGACAATATGCGTATTACATCGCTATGTGTTGGGTTTTTCTCCCATAGATGGCAGTTGCCCAACCCACCGCACTAAAACAATTTTGTAACTCCCTACTTACGGGAGTAATTTGGAACTTTCTGATTATTGTTCACGAATATCAATATCTACTTCGGAACACGAATTTGCGGTGAGGCATTTACGGCCTGATTATGTGATTCTACAGATGTAGAGGCAGGATGTTCTTTGATGGATGACTCGCCGGATCTGCCGGCCATGCCTAAAAGTGGTATTTCAACTGTCACCACACTAATATCATGTAGGTTCTTCTAACTTTCGACCGCAGCAAGTACACTCTGCCCGGTGCATCTTCAGAGCTGGCTGACGTACCCAGCACCGTGAAGCTTTGTTTTGTATCTTCGTTTGCCTCTGACAACCCCCACTTGTGATCGGGTTGTTTACAACTTCCATTCGCGCCATCGGTGTAGGGGAACTTTCTTCACCACACTAGTACTATCGTATCTTTTGCTGACTGCTCGTTAGACATCGTATTAGGCTTGCACTGCTGAGCGATGTCCTCCCGCCATGAGTGTTCTTGCGGAAATCTTGTTTGCGGAAAACAGCTTGTGAGACAAACCTGCGGGAACTTTCCAGCTTCCTGAGAATGCATCAACGCACGTCACCTATGGAATGACGTATCAATTTCAGTAACATGGTAGCCTAGCTTAAGAAAGACTACCGAGTATTCAAGTAACTATACTTCACATTTTAATTATTTCACTATATGTACTTCTCTAATTATATTGTATCCGTAGGAACGGTCCCGATGATTAAAAGGTACCATAACAGCCTTAGGACCACTAGTTATATTTTCTGTATTTGTTTCTCTTTTTCTGAAGGTGTTTTACTAACTGCACAGTAGTAGGTTCGTTAACCTGTACTAAATATATAACTTTGATCATTTGATACCGTATTGATTGTTCTGGTTAGATTATGTATATATATGGCCAGTGGCCATCAGTTCACATGTTTTGCTTATTTATAGAAAATATAGGACTGCAGTGTATGTAGGAAACACTATACAGCAACACTTATATATGCAGCACCTTCCCCCGCCACCAACAATTTTTCACTGAGGTCGCTGTCCGTGCTATAACTCTGTTTGGCCCGGTATGCCACCGACTAAACCTTTTCTATTCAGCTCGATAGGATAGGTTTAAAATGATTAGAGACACTTTCTTCATTACCAACTCGGTAATATACTCTTCTCTTCGCGATAATCTAGCCCCGCACTCCGGTAAGACTCATAACTCCAAGATTTTGTCTCTCTTTATGCTCCACTCAGCCTTGTGGCTTCTTAATTGTTTGGATGTCCCCATCCGCACCATGGGCTGATCCGACTCTGGGAAACTGTTGGGGTTTCCGAGCGGTGATGGCCAGGGTGTGGTATCGTGTCTTGTAACGTTTTATGTGGTTACGGAGCAGGATGTCCGGATTCTTATCCAGTTTGGAGATCTTACTAAGTAACATGTATGAGCGCTGTTCTTGTTTTAAAAACAACTAAAACGCTAATTAAGCAAAGCAGATGGCCTGCATAAATAAAGCGGCAACTACTAATTCAGCATACTAAGAATCACATAAGACGGTGACGAGGGAATCCATCGGGAAGCGCTCATCCCAACTTCACGTAAAACAGCACGCATCCCTATAGTCTTAATCTGACTAAGTATGGTCTTTTCTTTCTCAAGCATTTTTGGTTGAAATAATAGAGTAGGCCCATTTTTGCCTACTACTCTTCTCCCGCTTTAAGCAGTGGCGACACCTTCCCGAGATGGAGGCCTGTGCGGGGCACTTGCCTCTCGCAAGGATTCAGCGACGACGGTCCACGTGAGGATAATACATCTCAACCAAACTGGCACTAGGAGTAGTGCCCGCGTGAGGCATAAGATAATCTTCTTCCTTTCAGCCTAGAGGTATAATAACTTATAATAAGTTAATCAGCTAAGTCTCGTGGACGGGAGCCTCCCTTGCGGGGATACCTCTGTGGACCTACGAGTCTCTGTGGTACCTCCGGGAGCCCCATGTTTAAAAGTTCATCTACCTGTCTCTATGCCTCGAATTTCCGTATGCTCTTATTTTAGTTTATCTAGCATATTTATAATTGTTTAGGTAAAATCATTGTATAGACTTATATTTTTAGGTCACCAAATCAAATCTTGTAAGTCCATAGATCACGAAATTGCTATGGACAGGCATACTGGTGACACAAATTCTTGGGATGAGATGGTTGTGTTTAATGTTTGTGACGATGGTCCCACGGCCCCACCGGAACGATTGAGTTCCATCGGCCTTAGGAGCTGGTTTTTGTTACCCGCAGGGTAGTCTCGTACAAGGTCCGTCATCCCGAGACTGGATGCTAACCAGCGTCATCATTCGTCGTGCACTTGTGGCGTGGTGAGTCGACATGATATACTGGAACAGCCCGATACTACCCGGCGAGCTACAAGTGGCGCCCGATGTCGGGCCCGAAGAACATCATTGACCACACACAGCGAACTCACGCCCACACCATATAGTGAGCTCAGTTCAATACCTTCTCCATTTAGCGACGGCTCCCTCGATCAAGAGGTAGCATCATACGATGGATTTTCAGCTCACATGCTCACCGACTATGCCAGAAATTCAGCAGAATCAACCCCACACTATAACCTGTTTTCGCCTGTTAGCGACGGCACCTTTCGGGATACCTCACAGGCGGGAACATAGTTCAGAACTATATCGGACGTCTGCGACAGGCCACCACCAACAGGGCCGAACCGTGGACGACCCCGACAAAGACCTGACTACGGGCATCTCAATAGCCCTTCAGGCTACTATCGTTCACCCGTGTCATCTACGGAAACTATATGGCTGGGGGATAATCCACAATACAGACAACCTCCCGCACAACCCCCTTCTAGAGCAACGCTATACTCAAGGGGCACACTGCGGCTTTATCAGGGGGAATCAGCACCACCATTTCGCTGGTATATCAGTCTCGCTACACATCACGCCCATCAGCCGACTGCACCACCACCATATGAGGAATATCAGTCCTCACCTCAGAGAGAACATCCGCATAATCTTCACAACAATCCGCCTCCCGTCCATAGACCCATGCCGGTCTATGGCTCTACAACCGGGGCAGACTCACTAAATTGGAGTACGCGTGTCCTTGCTCCTCAGCATCGGCATCGACGGGAGACACCACCACCACCACCAGTACCATGACCAGCCTCAGCATATTCATCAGATTCTCAGACACCCGCACCCACGGATTTCAGTTGGAGATCATAAGTCGGACTAACCGCTGGAACGATCTGCAAATGGGTGTATAACTCGCCGCAAAACTTTCTGGAAAAGCCCTTCAAGTTATTGCGGATCTTGGAACTAACTACACACCCACCTACACACAATTGGAACGAGCATTAATGGAGCGATTTGGTGACACAGCCCTCGGAGAAACCAGTCATCTTTAACTTAAGAACATCCGACGACGCGTGGGAGAAATTCTTCCCGAATTAGCTAGCCGAATTAGGAAGCTAGTCTCCTGCGCATATCCGAGCACCAATACAGAAGGCATGATCCGTTTGCATCTTGGCACTTTTATCGATGCATTGAGCGGTGAACCCGCCCTGACAGAAAAGCTATTTCTTGGCGACCATGGGTGTTTGTCCCAATTAACGGCAACCGCAGTTCGTATAGAGAACTTTCTGGAGCGGGAGAAGAATAACCGACACCAACTCCATCCTATCAACGAGATAGAGGGTGCAGCTATCGCCCCGCCTGCTAATGCTTCCCCAGTTCATCAACACCAACTGAACAGACATCACCACCACCAGGGATACAGAATTCCAATCAGAATCAAGAGCCTGGAGGAAGGGGGTATGCCCATAAATGAAGCTCCAATGGAGCCCCTGGGCACGGGAAGCAGCGCAACAACAACAACAATGGCAACATGAGAGAATGGATAGACGAGATTAATAATCAAATCTCAGCACTTACAAACTTAGTTATGACACTTAGCACCAACCTCACCACCACACAGTTTAGAACAACAAACACCACCAGCACCGCACCGCCACTGAACACCTGTTTTGGATGCAGTCAGCCAGGCCATTGAAGGGAGCGGTGTCCTAACTGACCGCCTCCCACCACGCCTGCTCTCGACCGCAGTACACCACAAC
Source organism: Chaetoderma sp. LZ-2023a (assembly GCA_034401795.1). NCBI lineage: Eukaryota > Metazoa > Mollusca > Caudofoveata > Chaetodermatida > Chaetodermatidae > Chaetoderma > Chaetoderma sp. LZ-2023a. The sequence goes on along the minus strand of CM067372.1, from coordinate 151,600,081 downwards.
CAGAGAAGCAGTCAAACTCCTAAGGGCACCGAATCACCTAGAGCCACCTCAGTGCACGTATCCGCCTCCCGGCTCAACTGCAGTCTTCGTACAACAATGTTCAGTGGCCAACTTTCATCCACCAGAAACAGCTTTCACACTGACACCCAAATGCACGGCTTCACACATGTCAATGCCTACGTTGCCTCGCCCATCCGCAGCAATGACATCCCCCTCTTTCTCCGCACACAACAAGCCTTCTTTCCTCTGTAAAACGGCAGTGGTAGGTTGGAGCACCTCCGCTGAAACAGCGTTTTTGCAAGCACCATGTCCCACCACCAAGGCACTAAATTCTCGGTGTCCTTTGGTCGTATGCAGAACACCACCCTCATCCAGCAGCATCTCCCGCATCCACAGACAGCAGCGACACAGGAGAAGCGGTTCGCTCCACCTCATGGATTCGCAAGCGCCGACGTAACCAGGGAAAAACACACCTCTGGCAGCAGCACTGTTTCTTCTGTGTTTCACCAAAACATCCCATGAAGTATTGTAGGAAATGGCTTGCGCAGGTAGAGCTTATCCATCATCCTGTGTGCTGCACCTCTGTCTACACCAATACAGTATATCTTGAAATGGCAACATCTCCATCACCATTGCTACCCCCAGCTCCGTCTTCACCACAGCCCTCACAGCAGTGGCGATGGCGAACTGGCCCTTTCCTCACTCAGCCATTCACAACATTACAAGGAGCCATACGGAAACAGTCAGAATACATACAGAGTGATGACGCTCCGATGCCATTGTCGCAGAAGGCATCATTGGAAACTGTTCCACAGGTACACCGCAAAGTAATATACAAATGTGCCTGTCTGTTTAGTGCCGATTCCACCAGTGCCACAGTCGACACTGGTCCTTCTATCACAGTATTTAACAAGCGCTTATATGAGAGCATCCCACCTCATAAAAAGCCTCCCCTTAAGCCTACAAACATTTACCTACAGACGGCTACGGGAGCTGATGTGCCCGTATCCGGTATAGTCAATTTAGTTATCAAAATAGAGGAGATGCAATTCATACAGTGAGTTGTCATCGCCTCTATTCATGACGATGCCCTACTCAGCTCTGATTTCCTCAGTGCCAGTGAAGCCATCATACATTGCAGACAACAGGAACTTGACATACATGGCCGACGAATACCTCTTGGATCGGTGTCATCATTATATGACACGTGTGCCATTTTATTATCAAGTACCGCCACAGTTGAGCTGGAACAGGAACAAATCTTATGGGCCACCGCACCACAGTTAGGAATCAACACACGCATCGCCATGCTGGAACCCGATCCTGATTATATGATCACCTCACAATGCGCAAGTCCTGGCATAATAGTAGACACTAATAATAAGGAAAATATACCTTTTAGAGTGTTCCATAGTACCGCAGATCCTATCACTCTGGAACTCGGAGTACGCTGTGGCCATTTAGTCGACATAATCTCAATGGAATCACCTGCACTTGCTGACACACCATCGCAGATGACTGATGATTTACCCGAACATTTACATGATTTGTATCTACGTGCCACAATTGGATTACTGCAATCACAAAAACGAGAAATTCGGAAACTTTACATAAATATCGTGATAGTTTTTCCTCCGGAGACATGGATCTCGGAGAAACTCATCTTGTACGACACTCAATCGACACAGGCAATAAACCCACTGTACGACAACCGGTACGATGTCTTCCCATTCATATGGAAGCAGAAGCACACCAACAAGTGAACGACATGTTGCGGACTGGTATTATTGAACCTTCAGCATCTCCATGGGCTAGCCCAATAGTGCTAGCATGCGAAAAGGATGGAACCTGCGGTTTTGTATAGACTACCGCCGCCTTAATGATCTTAGTGTTAAGGATGCTTATCCATTACCTCGGATAGATCAGGCCTTGGATTCCTTGTCCGGAGCCAAGTGGTTTTGTACCCTTGACTTGGCTAGTGGTTACTGGCAAGTAGCCATGGATGAAGCTGACATGGAAAAGACCGCATTCGTTTGTATGGATGGCTTTTCCAATTCTGCAAGATGCCCTGTGGGTTGCACAATGCTCCCGGAACTTTTGAACGACTCATTGAGCAGGGGTTTTTTAACCACCGTGCAATGGGAAATCTGTCTCTGTCACATCGATGACGTGATAGTCTTCGGACCCACGTTTGAGCAAACCTTAATAAATTTGGACACCGTGCTATCAAGATTCCGCACAGCCAATTTGAAACTCAAACTGAAGAAATGTCATCCCTTTAGACAGAGCGTTGAGTTCCTGGGACACGTCATATCCGGTGATGGAGTGGCTACTCAGCCATCAAAAACTAAGGCAGTAGCAGAGTGTCCTCAGCCCTCTTCAGTAATGGAGACACTGAGTTTTCTTGGCCTATGCCAGTATTATCGCCGTTACATCCGACATTTCAGCAAGATTGCTTCACCCCTCTACAGGATCACCGTGAAAGATCGACCATTTGAGTGGACGAGTGAGTATGAAGGCCCCTTCAGAGCGCTGAAGGAATGCTTGATGACCGCCCCGATTCTTGCTCACCCTAATCCAAACCTCAATTTCATCTTAGACACTGATGCGTCAGCTTACACTATCGGTGCGGTTCTATCTCAGGTCACGGAAGACGGAACGGAGCAGGTATTGGGTTATGGTTCGCGTACTCTGAATAAAACGAAGAGAAGAAATGCAACCACTAAGTGAGAACTATTGGCGGTCGTCCAATTCGTCAAGTATTATAAACACTTTCTGTACGGGCGCCCTTTTACACTTCGTATAGACCATGCCTCACTAAGGTGGCTCAGTAACTTAAAGAATCCGGAGGGCTAGGTAGCGAGATGGCAGGAATCCCTGCAGGCCTATAACTTTAACGTTGTTCACCGTCTGGGCAAATTGCATAGGAATGCCAACGCCCTCAGCAGAATCGGCGTGGAAGCTGAACACGAAGAGGCTGCCACCGTGACACAGTCAACACAGCCATCTCCGGAGTTCCCCGAATTGACGTGTTCAGAGTGGAATCCGGAGAAAATTGCACACCACCAAACAACAGATGTGCAGACACGAAATATATACGCATGGATTCAGGAGGGGGTACGTCCTCCTAAGGAATCGGTAACACCTCTATCCACCATGGCAAAATATTTTTACCAACGGTTGGAAGAATGTCAATTAATAAACAACGTTCTATAGATTAATGACCGTTTGGTAGTCCCGGAAAGTTATCATGAAATTATATTAAAACAACTACATGATAACGCCGGGCATCTGGCCGTGGAAAGGACTGTTGCCTGTATCAAATTGAGATTCCACTGGATCGGGATTCGTGATAGTGTCAAGGCATGGGTTGCCAAATGTATCCCATGCCAAAGACGCACTGTTGGCCAACACCACATTGCACCATCTCAAATTAAGATTGTTGGTGCACCATGGGAGCGAGTGGCTATCGACGTGCTTGGACCCTTGAATATGACGGATGATGGAAATAAATACATCCTTTACATATTTTATGAAGTGGGTAGAAGCATTTGCTCTGCCGGACCAAGAGGCATCCGCCGTAGTGGAGGTCTTGGTCAGCAATGTGTTCTGCCGCCTTGGTATGCCTTATGAGTTGCACTTCGATCAAGGGAGTAATTTTTAGAGCCAGCTCATATCAGAGCTCTGCAAATTGTTCCATATCGTCAAAACAAGGACAACTCTATACCACCCCCAGAGTGACGGGATGGTAGAGAGATTCAACAGAACTCTCGCAGAGATGCTTACTAAGGAAACACACCTTGATTGTAGAGATTGGGACCTACGGCTCCCGTATGTACTCATGGCTTACCGCACTTCGGTACATTCCAGCATGGGCTACACCCCTGCTCGGTTAATGTTAGGCCGTGAATTAGCCTTACCCCTGGATCTGGCCATGCCTCGATTACCAGGAGAGAAAACTTCACCATCTCTCTATGTCGAACTCTTGCGGCAAAGGATAGAACAAGCCCATTAGTTAGTGAGAGAAACCTTATCCACTGCACACCAGCGGCAAAAGACATGGCATGACCGGATAGTGCATGGAGATCCGTATGAAGCAGGAATGATGGTTTGGGTACACAATTCACGACGCTCTGCAAATGTGCCAAGTAAACTGAGTTACCAGTGAAAAGGCCCCTATGTGGTAGTAGATATGACGTCGGACATGACCTACCGTATCCGTGCTTCGGATGGCCTGACCTCAGTCATCCACTTCGATCGACTTAAACCTTGTGTCAGTGACGACCCAGCACCAGAGCTCGGACTGGGCGTTTCTCGTGACACCGGTACCCAGACAGATATTTCTATGGAAATTAGTATTCCCACTGTTAGCGCAGAGCACTGTGGTGCCAGTTCAGCCCCAGTTCTACCAAGCCAGAATGTGGGTGAACAAGCGGCTAATGCTGACGACGATGACGAGATAGGTACTCGCCCGCTCTCTCCTCAGCACGGGTCTACTCAATCTGGGAAGTCGTATCTGAAGAATTTCGTGTTTGTTTTGTCCAAGGGACCGAATCGAAAAGTTGTTCCTCCGATCTCTTCCCATTTCCACCCACTTCATGCTATGCCCACCATCATAGAGTTACCACAAGCGGAAGCTGAGGCTGACCCAAGCCATGTTTCCTGTGGGGTGGAACATATCGTGAATAGCATGGAAGTGAAGAGGCTGGATGAAGCCTTTGCGTGTCTAGAATCGCAGAACCGTACAACAAGGTGTACCCGACCACCTCCCGAAAACACCAGACCAATTCCCACCCAAGCAGCACCCATATCCATTGCCGCCCCACAACCCCAAATCCAACTGGCGTCCCTAATCCATACACCAAGTTCAGACATTACCGGCCCAGTCCATTTCACACTCCACTCGTCGTCTGTTGACCATCAATCTTCAGATATGAGAGAGACTGCTGTAACAGAGGAGGTGGCATCCCACACCACACCGACCAACAGTAACCCCCCCCCCACCCCCCACCCCCCACCCCCACCCCCACCCACCCCCCACCCCCACCTCCCACAGTTTGTTCCACTGGCTATTTTGATACAAAGCAGAATGTTTATCGAAATTGTTGCTTTGATCACAAAGAAATGTTTGTACAGACACTCAGAATATTTTATCACGTAATCAAGCATATATCACATTGCATAACATTAATTAAACCAATACATATCATTGTGTCGCAAAAGCCAGATTATAGTCAACTGCATAAGATTAAGTAAGTCATTGCATATCATTCCATTATATAAGGAGCGCTTTCAGCCTGTTCGATATTTCTCGATATTAACACGTGTGTAATAGGTTTAAAGGTCCTGGGTAAGAACCTCAGACACGTTGCACAGGGTCACTTGTGTCCTAAGCTCGACCATGCCGCACCACTTCCCATCATTATTGGATAGATCGATTTGAAAGCATCTCTCTCTCTCTCTCTCTCTCTCTCTCTCTCTCTCTCTCTCCTCTCTCCCTCCCTCCCTCCTCCCTCCCTCCCTCTCTCTCTCTCTCTCTCTCTCCTCCCTAAGACTGCCAAAAAATAGTGGAACCTGTGAATTGTAGCGATTCACCTTAATCATGCCATCCTATACAACTCAGTGTGAATGCACGCATGAACCCACCATAAAAATGGATACCACCAGCCACTTGAAAGGCTCCCTTTTTGGGAGTATGCTCTAATCCACAGGTAGGAACCAACAAACTGTAACCCACTCTGTAGTCCAAAATCTGTGTGAACTCGTCCCTCCCAAGATCGAGGTGGGGTAACTGACTCGATCTGGTCCCCCCTCCATATCATGGTACCGATGTGGATAGGCCTTGGCTGCCGTGCCCCATTACAACACATTAAAGCGATGCTAATTTCATCACAAATGTTGCACTGCGCCGATAGAATATGTGGTTTATAGATTCCATATCATTCATATCCTGTCACATTCCCTGATCTGTATTGCAATTATCTGTTTTGTAATATCGAGTAAATGTTGAACAGTGATCGACACCATTTTGTCTCCTCAAGCTATTGTGTGTGATGTCATGTAAGCTCCAATGCATCACATTCTTTATTATGTCATGCTCATCCCATTGAATATTTTGAAACTAATTTGACTTGAAGTTGTTGCTGCCATAGGCAGCCAAAACTTCCAATCAAATTGGTTTCAAAATATTCAACAGCTTACCTGTAGGATTGCTTGTATACCACATTGCCAAACTATAGCTGGCGCCTCTATGACTGCACGTATATACCGAGGCAGACACACTAGGGTTTTTCTGATTGGTTGAAAAGTAAATCATGACAGCCATCATGGGGGGGGGGGGGTGGGGGTAGAAATATACCAACATTTAACTACTAAATCCTGAATACCTTTCCTTAGCGGCGTGATAAGAAGCTTAAAATTACCTGGATAGTTTATGACCGACGTGTTAGATCACCTGAATAGCTATCAAGAGATGTGATTATTTATCCTTTAACAGACTCCGTCTAAGCATCCAATCAACATACCTTTCATATTACAGTCATATTCCCCGAGTAGAAAATTAGGATATCCAAGAAAAAATGAAGTATTCAATTATTTACTCATCCACAGAAAGATGAAAAGATAGGCGTACAGACGAAGGTTTAAGCGAATATACACAAAATTATTAAGCATCTTCCAAGACTCAGCATAAAGATATATTTGAAATTTGGTCGGTGCCTTCCCAGTAGAATCTGAGTTTCAAAGAAACCCCGAAATATTCTAGGATTTACACAGCTTTAACAAGATGAACGAACTGGCCTATGGAAGAATGGCAACATAAAATAAAATAGTAGGCTTCCTCCCACGTGCCATAAGCACCATTTCTCTGAAGTTGTGTCAACAAGCTCCAAGGAGAATCTATGGTATCGAAGAAAGAAAATGACATTTACATTTATTTTCATATCAGCATGCTTTTAACAGACATACTCAAGAGAACAGGAAACAATTACTCCTAAATTATTCATGGCGTATGTTCTGACCATATTAAAAATTGTATATCAGTACTTCGACTGGTTGCTACAGATGCTGCCTTAAACAGCACCAGTTTGCAGTCGAATTAGTTTCAAAATATTTTAACAGCATTGTTACCCTGATGTTTATTTTCTCGGAATTCAGGTTTCAAAGTCAAATGCGAATAGAAATTAGATGGCGATTAGCTCGAAATGGATCCCTTTATTTGTATCGTGTAAATACCGGGAAATATTCCGGATTTATTGATATGTAGTGCATAACCTCCAGGAAAAATATTGGACAATATGACTGATAAATTAATAAAGCAATCCAGCTTTATCTATGCCCCGATCATCTCTTGCTTAGCTCCACTCACGCTTTGCCCGTGTTGGGATTGATCACAGCACTCCCTGAATCTGAATTTCCAGAAAACGATACAGATATGCTGTTGAATATTTTGAAACTAATTTGACAGGGTGCTTGCTGTTGTTGCCTATGGCAGTAACAGCCCTCATTCAAATTAGTTTCAAAATATTCAACAGCATGTTTCTTGAATATTAGACTTACAATTCGTGCAACCTGACTGACTATTAAGCGTTTAAGACGGACTAAATTGAATCATTCATGAGTAATAGATTATGGTGTCAGCACACACGTCACATAGTTGATTATGGCGCCATATGATTGACTGAGAAACTGGATTTCTAAATTGTATTAGAACCTGTTTACATCAGCAATATAATCACGAACATACTAAATAATTACACGTTCGACTTTCGAGTTGCATACACGGTTCGTTATTTGAAGGACATTTAAATATGGAGGACATAAATAGATATGTTTAAATGTGTACTTAAACTAAATGATATATAAGGATGCCTTCTCAAAATAAAGAATTCCAACACAGTTTATTCCAGTTGTCTGGATATATGTTTAAAATCCCAGTTCAACGCAGGTCACAATGATCACTTGACGATATGTTTGTTCTGCTGGCTGTTTGACACAAAGCAGAATGTTTATCGAAATTGAGGCGTTGGACACAGATACAGACACCGTCCAAATATGTATAACATCAAGTAAGCCATTGTATATAATTTGTTAGCGTATAAACAGTTAGGCTTTCAGCCCGTTCCATATTTCTCACATCCCCATGACACCTCAAATGTTTCCTAGCGACGATGGCCGCGAAAATGTAAACAGGGCAGGATACGTTATGCTAAATTGTGTAATATATAGTCTACGCTACCTTTAGTTAGCAAATTTGTGTGGTAGACTCAGACACTTTAAAAGTTGGACTAAATGTAATTTCACGTCCAAAATAACGATGCGTCACAGCGACAAAATCTAACAGCGGAAAATGGTGCGTTAAACCGGTTTTAGGGATCGACTTCATTTGAACATTTGCCTAAATATCAGTTTATATGATAAATATAGTTTTAAACTCGGTCCCATTTAATATCACTATAATTATCAGACTCGTCGAAAAAGGTAACGCACGCATAATATACAGACACCGTCAGAATATTTTATCACATAATCAAGCATATATCACATTGCATAACATTAATTAAACCACTACATATCACTTTGTCACAAAAGCAAGATTATATTCAACTGACGCGTACACTGCTATGATGTCATAATTAACTACGTGACGTATTGGATTACATCATAATCATGACGTCATGAATGATTCGAAATAGCCAGTCTTTAGCGCATAATAGTCTGACACATTGTATGAATTGTATGTCTTTACCATTTAATAAACATTCTCTTGAACATTTTGAAACTAATTTGACTGGAGGGTATTGCTTTCATAGGCAGAAACAGTGGCCTGTCAAATTAGTTTCAAAATATTTAACAGATTACTTATATAGTTTTCCGGAAATTAATAGATATAGATGGGCGGGGAATAGGTAAAACTGGAAAGATCCATTGTGCTGTGTTATTTACTCAACCTTGTGAACTATTCTGGTAGTCTTGAAAAATGATGATAAATTTCATTGAAACACCCCGTAAATTCAATCAATCACTCAATAATTACATTCATTCTGATATCATATCATGTTTGGTTTGTCACTATATTCTGGTGCGGATTGGTCAGCACTCTCAGCGGTGAAGCGTTACACCCATAAATGAAAATATAATAAAATAAGGCAAATTCAAAATGGGAAGCAAATGACACAGATCTACATTGCAATTCTAAACTACAGCTTATGTGATCAAGAAAATCCCACTCTCGTTGCTATTTCCTATCAAATTTGTCATTCCAGTAGTAATTTTTAGTCTTCCATAAGCCTGCAAATGAACATTCCTCAAGACCACTGCAGAGTCCATTTATTGCAATCTTTGCCATGAAATGTTTAAACAAAATATGCATACATTCACTGTCATAGCATGACTGAAAAAGCATGCCTTCAATGAAAAACTAGCGTCTTTCCCGATATAGCCAGATATCTACCCATACACAGCGGTCTGGTGATTAGCTAGAAATGGGCGGGACATAGCCAGAAATGTAGCCCTCTATTGGTATTGGTGTAAGTACCGGTAAATTTTTCCGATTTCCGATTTATGGATAGGTAATGGTTAACCGCCATGAAAGATAATGGATAATACGGCAGATAAATGAATTATATTAGAACGTGTCTACAACTGCAATATAAGCACTATCATACTAACTAATTACACATTGCACGTTTGGTTTGAATAGCAGATTTTGGGAATATCCGTTATTTGAAAGACATTTAAACTGGACAGAAATTGATTTTTAAGCGTGTACTTAAAATAAATGATATTACTATGCTCTATGGAATAAAGAATTCCAACTCAATTTATTCCAATGGAGGAATACAGTTTTAGATATGTCGCCCATCCCTAGTTAAGCTCCACTGACGCGCCACCCATGTTGGCATCGTTTGATCCATGAGCTCTCTGACTAGGAATTTCCAGAAAACTATACAGGTAAGCTGTTGAATATTTTGAAACTAATTTTAATGGATGCTGTTACAGCAACAGCGCGCAGTAATATTAGTTTCAAGATATTCAACAGCATGTTATTAAATCGCACAAACATATAATTTGGACAACAACGCTTAAGTCCGTCACCAATTACGCGTTCATGACGATCTTAATTACTGTATCCATGGCGTCATTGATTATGATGTCATCCTACACATCACGTAGTGAATCATGACTCCATATGATTAATGGATAAAATGCAATGTTTAAATGTCTGGATATTTGTTTAAGACGCCAATTCAATACCGGTAGCGTGACAGTATGTTTGTTCTGCGGGCTGTTTTGACACAAAGCAGAATGTTTATCAAAATTGTCGCTTTGGGCACAAAGAAATGTGTTTATACAGACACCGTCGGAATATTTTATCACATAAGCAACCATATATCACATTGCATAACATTATTTAAAGTACTACATATCATTTTGTCACAAAAGCAAGATTATTTTCAACTGAATAACATCAAGTAAGCCATTGTGTATACGTCTTAGCATTTAGGCAAAGGTTTCAACCTGTTCCACATTTCTCGGTATGAACACACGTGTAATATTCAACAACAGATTTTCATTAGGTAGATTACGCTTAAGAAAGATTTTCATTGGCTAGATAATCCCACATCCCCGTGATACCGCAAATGTTTCCGAGCGACGACGCCGGCAAAAATGTAAACAAGACAGCATACGTTATGTTAAATTGTGTAGTATATATACTACCTATATTTAGGAAATATGTATGAGAGACGCAGAAACTTTAAAAGTTGGACTAAAAGTAAGTTCAAGTCCGAAATACCGATGATTTGTTCGTCATTAATATTTTGTGGTGTATTGCTCAGAGCTCTTAACAAGTGATGCGTCACAACGACGAAAACCAACAACGCAAAATCGTGTGTTAAAACGGTTTTCAGGGATGGACTTCATCAGAATATTTGTCAAAATATCAGTTTATATGATAAATAGAATTTCAAACTCGGTCCCATTTAATATCACTATTATCAGCCTCGTCTAAAAAGGTAAAGCCCATGTAATGTGATAATTTTCAACGAGGTTGATAATAGTAATATTAAATCGGGCCAGATCATATATTCCGCTAGTGTAATACAGTTGCACATTATCGCTGTAATTTGCAAACAATATATATTAAGACGACGCGCACACTGCTATGGACATTTCAAGTTTATCCATCCATCATATGACGTCATAATTAACAACGTGACGTGTTGGATGACATCATAATCATGACGTCATGAATGATTCGAAATAGTCAGTCTTTAAAGCGTAATAGTCCGACACGTTGTATGAATTGTATGTCTTTACCATTTAATAAACATTCTGTTGAATATTTTGAAACTAATTTGACTGGACGGTGTTGCTGCCATAGATTTGTTTTCAAAATATTCAACAGGCCAAGAGTTATTTTCCATTGAAATTATCGTCTGGTGGCATGCAGCGGTCAGAGAGTTAATATCTCCTGAGATAATCGCGTGTATTTAACTATCCTTTACTTTCCCATAGTGATTCATTAAGTATGCAAATTTGGTAACTAACCCTCGGAAATTCATATACCTTAGGGTTGCACGATTTTCAATATTCCAATATATCGCAATATGGTATAATATCGCAATTTTCTACGATACGAAACTGAAATTATCGAAAAATGCTAATACCTGCAATATAAGATAAATAACCCGTATGTTTTGCAAAGGTGTGTGTTACATCTTCTTCAACGCATCTGTATCATAACAAAGAATTGCGTTATCGTGTAACAAATGTTTTTAGATAATCGCATGGTAAGACAATTCTTCAACGTGTTTACGTGTGCTGCATTCGGAAGAATGATATAATATACAAATATTCATGAAAACACAGATCGTCAATCCGCAGTAAATGAATCACAACCATAGTGAAACAGACATTTCATGTTTATCTTGGTCAAAAATAGTGTGCATATTTTAGCGAATTTTCCAGGGTTTTTCTGACAAACATTTTATTAACCCTATCATACAGAAGCCCGCCCAAACCGGCCAGTGTAGTTGTCTTGAGGAATGCCTATTCGCAGGCCAAGAGAAGGTCATTTTTGAAATTTTACCACTGCAATGACTAGCTCGGTAACCGAGCCATTCTAGTGTTAAATTTTCAAAAATACTCTTCTCTTGGCCTGCAAATAGACATTCAATAAGCAAATATTTTAATTTTTCGAAGAGATTTTGTCATTAAAGGGTTAATAGACGCCCGTCATCAGTGTGATGGTCACCATTCATTGTAGTGGCATGGTTGGAAACAAAATTTCGCGGAAAATCTAACGTCGGTCCGGGTTTTAGCAATCTACCCGTACGAGGCAGTCAGCAAAGGGCCAAGCCTATTAATATGACGACTGTCAGGTTCCAAACCTGAATATGTGGGTGATCAGCGACTCGATTGACACTTCAATGGCTAAATTTGGTCAAGAAAATCCGAATATTTGCTCATTGAATGTCTATTTGGAGGCTAAGAGAATAGTATTTTTAATTTCTTTACCATTGAAATGACCCCTTCTGCACCTTAGGAGTTGAACATTCAGCTGATATTGAGAATGCTGCATACATAGACGGTTCTTGCTATGTAAATGCCCATTGAACGTTTGCGATTGTAACTTATTGGCCGGAATTCAATAAGGAGGTTTAAACCCGGTTTAGCCAAAACCTGGTAACAAATCACAAAGTAATTAAGATAAGATAAGATAAGAATCTTTATTTATCGAGGGTAAATCTTCAGAGCAATGCCCTGATCTCCCAGAGGCCCTCGCCAAATAACTATATGAACTAATTAGAATTATATTTACAAAATTTACAAATCATGCACAAAATATATACAAAACTATACATAATTGTTGCAATGAAAACCTATTTTCAACCATTTCAATCTCAAATATCAAATGGCGGAAAGACGACAATAATAAGTATGTATTTGTAATTCTATGCTAATGTAATAAACATGCTGTTGAGTATTTTGAAACTAATTTGACTGGGTGTCGTTTCTGCCTTAGGCAGATACAGCACTCAGACAAACTAGCTTCAAAATATCCAATAGTTTATTTAGTTTTCTATAAAATGATATCCAAAATCTGCGGAGATCGACCGATTCCAACACGAATGATGAGTAGGTGGAGCTTCGATAGAGATGGGCGGGGCATAGATAAACCCGGAGAAGTCCGTTAGTTTCGGGAGATTAATGAACACTGGGGGCCAGAAAGTTATTAGCCCTGGGCCCCGAGCAGGTTAAATTCGGCTCTTATGGTTAGATACTATTATATTTTGCAATCGATAAATTATTATTATTATTATTAATTATTATTATTATTATTATTATTATTATTATTATTATTATTATTATTATTAATGCAGGTACGTTGAAACAAAGCATAAAATCATTGAAAGTGTGTATGTATGTGCATGTTGTGCTTAAAAGATGATAGCGTTTCTGAATTTATAACACACGTAGGAAGGGAATTCCAATTTTGACTAGCTGTGTATGTGAAACTGTATTTTCCATAGTTGGTTCGTATTTTCGGAGGCTTCAAATGGCTATTAGTTTTAGATCGTAGATGTAATGTGTGTGCTGTCTCTATGGGTGTAAGCATGTCGCTGATGTACTTAGGTGTATGGTTGTTTAGTGCTTTGTATGTCATAATGTTTGATTTAATAGTTATACGTTGTGATAGTGGCGTCAATTTTAATTCATCATATAATTGCCGCGATGGTGTTCTATGTGGGACGTCTAAGATGATTCTCGCTGCACGTTTTTGAAGTTTTTCTAGTTTGCTCAACAATGTTGGCATACCTGCGTAATATACGAGAGAACAGTAATCAATGTGCGAAAGTATGTATGATTTGTAAAATAAGGTTCGTTGCTCAACATTCATGTACCGTTTATTTTTCTTTAACATAAAAATTAGGGAAGATATTTTGCTACAAATTTTGTTGATGTGTTGTTGCCAGGAGAGATTGTTGTTAATATTTAAGCCTAAGAGTTTTGCATTTTCTACACTTTCTATTTCTCCATCGACGATAGATATTTTAATTTCCGGATTTATCTGTTTTAGTTTGAATTTAGTGCCTATCATTAGTAATTTGGTCTTGTCGGTATTTATAACCATTTTATTGTTTTGACACCAATCATGGACGGATGCCATATCAGCTGTTAATTTTTCAGTTATATTTGCTACATTATCGAAATGGCAATGCATGGTTGTATCGTCACAATGCATATCGACATTACAGGTAAGATTCATATGGAGGTCATTCACGTAGATAATAAATAGCAAAGGTCCTAACACCGAGCCTTGCGGTACGCCTACCGTGACTGGTAACATGCCAGATGTTGTGTCCGAGATTGAAACATACTGCTGTCTGTTTTCTAAATACGATCTAAACCATTTTTGCGCAAATGCATGAAACTTATAAATGCCTAGTTTTCGTAGCAGTATGTCGTGGTTTACCGGTAGTACCGTAGAATTATAGATAGGGCGATAACCCCCACATTTTATTAGTTGATACCCAGACCACACACCGTGTTTGGTCTAAATACCGAAGTATAAACACATTGCAGAAGTTGGGGGTGTCTCTTTGATGCCCATATATTGCCATTTAGGCCACGCCCTAGCTGGGGACGTGACCTAGCTCTCAACCAATGAACAGTGGGGTTATCACCATACCTGTGCAATTAACCTTGCAATTACTTTGTGATTTGTTACTTGGTTTATACCTCCTTATTGGATTCAAGCCATTATGTTTGGAAGCAGATTTTATAACTCACGCTGTCTGTCTATCCGCCTGCCTGCCTGGCTGCATGTGTGTCTGTGTGCCTGTCTGTCTGTCTGTCTGTCTGTCTGTCTGTCTGTCTCTTTAGTTGGCTGGCTGGCTGGCTGGCTGGCTGGCTGGCTGGCCGTCAGTCTGATTGGTTGGCTGGCTGTTCGCGACATATATCCGGAACGCAAACAGACAGAATCACCAAAGTTGGCACATAGAATCATATTGTGGCTGACTAGAGACAGTTCAATTGTCATGTCAAAAGGTCAAATAGCAACGCCGTAGATCACTAATAGCAGACCTGAGTGCACTATTCGGGAGCGCATGCAGGTAGAACCATCACATTTAGCCCATACAACATTATTGAGGCTGGCCATAGAGAAATCAAAATCTCTAGGTCACGGAAAACGGTTAAATATATAGGTCACGCGGTCACTACGCGCATAGCTGAATATACATCTTTTACCATAATTCGGAAATGCAAGAATGTAGAGTGAGCAAAATTGTGGAATCCAGTTTTAGTTATGCCCCGCCCATCCCTAGTTAAGCTCCCCACGTTTAACCTGTGTTGGGATTAATCGATCCCTGCACTACGTGAAACATCAATTTCCTTAAACCTATACAAGTAAGCTGTTGAATAATTTGAAACTAATTTGACTTAAATTTAATTTTAAAAGCAGCGCCCATAGGCAGCAGTAGCGCCAAGTCAAATTAGTTTCAAAATATTCAACAGCATATTTATTAAATAGTAATGACTTACAATTCGTACAACAACGCTTAGTCCGTGCATTATGTGTTCGTGACGAACTCATCCACGTCACTCATAACGTACTTGATTATGACGTCATTATAGTTTATATCTTTAATGTATATATTATCTTTATTTTGTGCTTATGACTAACGAACACCGCAAGTTCGTGTGGCCTTATTTATTGTCAATACTGTTATAGTTGGTTATATGGCAGCAGCCATCCTAGTTACTTGTTTTGTTCATATTATAGAAAATACTAGGACCGCAGTACGTTAGGCTACACCATACAGCAACAATAAATCTGCATCACCTTTTTCCCCCAGCATCACTTTTTCGCTGAGATCACTGTTCATGTTCTCATGCGAACCTGATATGTGATCGACTAAACCTGGCTATTTTATATCGATTGGACGGGTTTAAAGGTAGTTATGGACAACCGCTCCTTAGGAGTCATTTGTGTAAGACTCTTTTCCGGATGTAGCAGATATGTAACACCGCACACCGTCTAGTTAGTATAAATTGGCCATGTACCTTAGGCCCTCCTTATTAACAATTGAGTGGTTGTTTCTTTCTACACTCCTTCAGCCGCAAGGCTTATTAGTTGTCTGGACCTTCCTTCGCCACGTTGGTGCGATCCAACTCTGGAAACTATTGGGGTTTCCGAGTGGTGAAGACCAAAGTGTCGATTCTGCAAACACCCCTCTGTATCTTCGGATGCTAGTTAGTTTAGATAACCCTGCCAAAGTAGGAAGCACTGCGAAAACATTATATTATTTTAACCAGCCAGCAGTACATCTCTGGGCATTTTGAACATAACCCTAATGACAGCTAAATGTTAGTCCCTGGGTTCGGATCTCACACGATCCGTCCCCAACATATCAGGTGATAGACAGGACACAGATCTCCATCTAAGTCTTCACAGTGACTGGGTGCGGTCTTGGAATCCACCACCACGCCCTCACAGGAAGTTCACTATATTTGGATATCTGTCTCTTACTCCCCATCATAACATATGTGTACTTTCCAATTGCTTATGTAACTATGACTATGTCCTAGTGATGTTGTATGTGGTTGCGGTATGGTAAGTAACAGGATCGTTATATGATTCTGAAGCTGTCACATCGTAACATATCCGCACGCTGTCTCTCTGAGGGGGATGCTCCGTAAGGTGACCATATGGAAACCGAGCATCGTCGCCAGTCAGGCTCATATACAATAAATATAGTTATAAATCCCTCCCACTTGTGGCCAAAGCCTGGACATGGAAATGTTAGTTAGGATCTAGCAGAAGGACCGCATAAAAAAGCGGCAACTACTAATACAGTATCTTTAACTTACATAAGATGACGGTGTTGAATTCTACAGATATCATCCGCCCCGTCTTCACGCAACACAGCGTGCATCACAATAACTTATAATTTCACTAGGTTGAATCACAAAACACACCTAGCATATGGTTGAACAAGAGAGTGGCCCTTTTTGCCATCTCTCTTCCGCTTCAGCGTTGAAGGCATTTTCCTGTGATCGAGGCCCACGCGAGGCACTTTTCTCCCGCAAATAATAATATTTTGTTACGCGTATAATTTTTTATATTAAACTTAATAAGTGACCGCGTTAGGACTCTCCCTTGCAGGGATAGTTCATGGATTTAAAGATCGGTGAGGTACCTCTGCCGAGCACCACGATAGGCAAGATACCAACTTAGTTCTATGTACTATATCCTCTCTCATACTAGCAAACGAGTAGGATTGTTTGCATGTATTAATAATTATGTCTAGACTCCTAAATTGAGTAATGATCTAACATACCGGTGACGTGAACAGTTGGGACGAGACGGTGTGGTTCAACCTCGGCGGCAATGACTGCATGGCCCCACTGGAACGTTGTCGTTCCACCAGCTCTAGAAGTCGGTATTTGTATTTTCCTGAGAGCCATGAAATGAGATCCACAACCCCGAGAACTGATGCTAACCAGACACCCTGCGCATCATGTATTTGCGGTGCTATGTGATGGAATAGACGGACGGACCAGCGCATACCCCCGGGGACTACAAGTGGCCCCAGATGTGGGGCTCGAATGAGAAGCAAACCCACGTCTACACCCAATACCCGTGCGTTTCAATCTCCTTCAACAGATGAGCAGCATTCCTTAGATATGGAAGGAGCATCTAATGATAGGAGAGCCACATGTATTCTTACTGACTATGACCGAAATTTCCCTGCTGCGGAATCACTAGCATAGTATCAACATGAGTATTTGCCGATCAGCGAGGGGACCTTCCGCGATGCCTCGCAGGGAGGTACTCACTACATCACCTTGTCGGACATCCGTGATAGGCACCTAACACCTTTGCCGGATCGTGGTCGACCATGAGAAAGACCCCTATGGGGGCATATAACTTTTTCATGCCCAATGCTTTCGCCAGTACCATCAGAATGTGACCAATGGCTTGCCCCTCATGCACCGTGTCACGTATCACCTCCAATAAGAACTTCATCTCCGTGTTACCCCCACGGTACCGCATTATGAACATTATACAGGAACACAGTTGCCACCTTACACCAGAAGGAGCACATACTCACACAACACACACCACTCCCGTCAGGCCCCTGGACCTCCTCCGTATAAGAAACGCCGACTCAGTGTCCTGTAGAGCTTGTGCAACGTATGCATAATACGCTTCCGTCAGTTTAAAGACCTACACCTGTTTATAGACCTCCATCCAGATGGTATTCAGAGGAGCCTACAAATCTTTACCGCACTGAGCGGGAATCGCCTTCGCAGACGCGGTACCAGAGCGATCTTCAATCGGAACAACTACCATCAGCACCACCTACACGCAGACCAGCATCCACGTTTACGCCATTCTCCTCTGCACTGCCACCAGGATTCGCGCCTATAGTACCATATCATGGCCCTTGCTGAGTCATTCTCCCTCCAGAATTTAATGGGGAGAGTGACCTGACTAATTATAAGTGTCAGTTTGAGATTATGAGTCGCACCAACCGATGGACGGAACAGCAAATGGGAGAGTATCTAGCCACAAAACTGTCAGGCAGTGCCCTTCAGGTCCTGGCAGATTTGGAGTCAGACACCACGCCTACATACTCGGAACTGGAAAGCACGCTATCGGAAAGTTTCGGGGACACGGCCCTCGGTGAAACAAGTCACATACAACTAAAGAACTTACATAGATGAGCCGAGGAAACCCTGCTGGAGTTACCAAGTCATATCCGATGACTTGTTACACGTGCATACCCCAGCACAAATCACGAGGGAGTAACACATCTTCATCTCGACACAATCATTGACGTGTTGAGCAGAGAGCCAGCTCTTAAACAGATGCTGATTCTCCTCGAGCACCACAATCTACAGTCGTTAACTGCAATGGCAGTTAGAATAGAAATCTTCCTGGAGCAAGAGAAAGCTAATCACTGTCAATCACATCCGATCAACGAATTAAATCATGCACACTTCCTTATTACCACTGACACCGCATTTGCATCAGCATCCGCATCAGTAACAGACCCGTGCACCACATCACAAAATGAACACCCCACCAGTCAGAATCACGCGCCCAGAGGAAGGAGGCGTGGACAGTTCCATCGGCGAGGCCACAACAATGCCCCAGGACACGGGAACCATCACAATAATAACAATAGACAGAATATGCATGATAGGTTAGAAGTGATAAATAAGCAGATCTCCACACTCACCAACTTAGTCACCACGCTCAGCACCACCGTCGCCACGAGTCGACTACACAACCAACACCAAGTAGTATAGTATCACATACACAGCTGCCTAACACATGTTTCGTATGTGGTCAGCCGGGCTACTGGAAGGAATGGTGTCCACACCGTCCTCCCTTAACAACTCCATCAGCTGACTGACGTACACCACAGCCGGAGGCTCTGGTAAACTGGAATGGGCATTGATTATAGAGTCATTGCAGTGCCCACACCTGCAACCTGGCTCAACTACGGTCTCCAGACAACAACGTCAGGTGGACGCATCTACAACTAAAAACGCTACCTCAACAACAGTACACAACAACACACACCCGGCTTCACATAAGTCAGTGCCTATGATACACACTGCATCTTCAGCACCACCAACACACACACCCCTCCCCTCTGCGAAAAGTTATGACCCCACAATAACTTGGAAAACTGGATGTTCCCAATGCACTATACGCTAACTTCACACAGCGCGCGCGCGTGCGCGTGCGCATGCGCACGCGCACGCACACACACACACACACACACACACCCGACTTCCCTACAACAGAACACTATCGTCATCAAAACAAGTCAACATTTTCCGCAAGCAACCCCCCCCCCCACCTAGTAATGCGGAAAACTGATCATATGGTGAGAAGGAAAACATCGCAATCATCAACAGTAAACGCCACAAGGACACCCCACCCCTTGGAAACGACATACGGAGAACAGCTAAGAATCGACACCTCAATCACACTTAATAACAGTCAACTTTATTAAGAATGCAAGATGACTGCAGTCTGTCATCAGTAACGAGTAGGATTTTGCTACCGAAAGTGAAATTCGATAATGGATTGATTCAAGTACGACAGCACCCATAATGGTCATCCACCCTCTAAGGTAACTCTGTCCAGTTCTAAAAGACCCAGCCATTAAGGAGTGAAATACATTATGTCCGATAAAGTTGACACCACATGCACTGTAGTGCCCTTCCACCAACTGCAATACAACTTTGATACTTCACGACAGCGCAAGATTCATCTGCAGATAAGCAGCCACACGTATCAATCAATCTCACCAACATAACAGAGACACAGACACGCAGGATGACTGTTTCAGAATCTCCATACGACGGCATTGTAAATTGTAAATTGTTGCACGCATTTTCTGAGTTGTACTGTAGTAATTAAATTTGTGTCTAGGTGTAGTGAGACTAGTTCTATCCACAGATGTGGATGCTTGACAGTATGCCCACCCAGTAAATACAGTCCAGCTTGGCAGAGTCAGTAGACTTGGAATCCGCAAGACATGGATCGGGTTAAACCAAACAAAAACTTACAGTCAGCTATAATGTCCTAATTTTGATTAACAACACAACTGTTCTACCGCGTATACAAATCATTAGTGCGCAGGTTGGCAAAGCAGCATCAAAACCTAGACAGTACAACATCATGGGGAACTTCAAATATTCTCTTAGCTACGAATTCTGCTCGAGAATCAACACGGGCAGGAATAGAAACACCTTACAAAATTACAAAATTATCAAAATCACGCGCAAAAAAGGAGGCGCTGTTCTAAGGAACAGAGAAATAAAAAGACACTTCTATTTTTCACATCAAATATGAATAGTCAACGACATCAAATCTCGACACATAAACAATCTACCTAAATTTCCGATCAACCGCGTGCTTTCAAAACAAGAATCACGTGATCAACACCACTATTTTCCGGTAAATTAGATCAAAGGCTATAAACAACCGCCTACCCACGTAGCTACCACGACGTGATAAAGGAGACGAGAGGTGATGAGTCGGGGTCACGACAGCTGATGTAATCACGCTCTCCCACACCCCATAGGGTGTTCCAACCTGAAATTTGAACAGACGAGTTTATAAGCATCTTACTTGAAAACCGCATCACGCTAATTAAAAGGCAAGCGTCCACAAGAACAAGTAGTTCCAGATTTTAACATTGATCAGAGACCTGATTTTCCATTGAGTGGAGATGAAAGCGGCTATCCTACCTTCTCATATATATATATATATATATACATATATTTGCCTTCTCCTTGCGAAGGGAACATATAATTGGACTCCAGGAAATGGAACAACTGTAAATCCATATATAGTAGTGACCGAATCACTCTGGAAATTTCGGCCATGGTCATCCACCCTCCATTGACATCACCAAAAACTATAAAAGGAGGAAAATGCACACTGAAGTTTCATCTTCCCTCCAAACTCGACAATAGGGAAGATGAGGCATTAGGCCACTTTCGTGTTGCAAACCAAATTCTGCTGTTTTCTTTATTATTTTAATGTTATATTGGCACAGGAAAGTTATTATGAAGAGTTAGGACAAGTTAGGAAAGTTTAGTCAGGTGTGTGCGGTCCGGCATATAACAATCATGCGGAAGTAGTATGTCGCTTGCGGAAGATCTTGCTTTATCCGACAGCTCGGAAGATCCAGCACCTATGGACACCGCCAAGAGATATCTGTGTACCTTAAAATTATGTGATGGACAGCCATGCAAGCGTGCATTTTCCAGGAACTTGGATTTGAAACTTCACGTCAACCGAGACCATTTACTACAGAGAGCATATTGTTCAGACTGCAGATACTTATATTCAGCCACTCGGTACGGTGTTACACATACGTTATCATACAAGCATCGTGTGTTAGTAGTAACTTTAGATGAAGCAATAGAAATTCTCACTCTGCACTTGGAAAGCCAATTACCTGTTGTACAAATTCCGACCGGGAAGATGGCCAAAACTAAATGGATGAAGAGGCTTCAACCTGATTCACCGCATCCACAATCAGCTTCCACATCTGCAGCAACAACGCAGTCAGTCATCACCACCACACAAGTAGCCATCACCACAATATTGGCAGCACCCATAGTATCAGCATCGGCCGCACCCGCAGCATCGGCATCAGCACCAGCTGCAGCCTCCTCACCGGCAGCACCCACAGTGACCACACTGGCAGCACTCACTACCACAACATCATCTGCATGCGTAATCAGTCAACCTATATCAGTGGTAATAACGACTCGAGTGACAATTAATGATCTGGTTTTGCCTGACATTTCATACTGTTCGTGTGTGTGTGTTGTAATATTTAAGGCGTTTATATGCTAGTTCCCAATGCTAGGGTCTAGACTCACGCCTGGCCTTTATAGTTTCTGTTGAATTCTTGTGAATTCTTGTGACATCGGTTTGTGCATTAGCTTGTGACTCTCTGTGTGTGTGTGTGTTGATCATTGTCTCTCGATTTTGTCTCATGTTGCTGTTCTTGTCCATGGCTTTTCTGTTGCTCCTCGTGCTTGGGCGTGGGTGATGGCGATGGCCTAACCTGGACCTAACTGGGGTGGGGAAGGGATGGGGTAGGTGCTGGGTCGGGGGAGGGGGAGTAGGTGCGTACGGTCTTATGACCTGATGCACCCGGGGGGCGGGGCTTTAGGTCAGAGACCTCACCGGCCCCTTTGGGGGGAGTGGGGAGGTTGGGTTGTGGGGTCTTTCGGGTCCTGGGACCCATTTGCTCTTCTGGCCATCATCCGAGCAGGCACCAGCGCGCACTTGTTTGATTTTGATTGGTTAGGTAGCCCGTATGGTGACTGCGTCCGTCCGAGGACGAACTCGATCAGTCATCCGGGTTACATCCCTCCATAGTCCCATCAAAATTTTTTTCATACTGTTCTGTTTCGCCAGCCAGTTTAGTGATCGACGAGGAGGTAAACCTCATGGAAACCAGCACCACAGCTTCCGCACTCAGCACCATCACTCCGACACCCACGTGCATCACAACCGCATCTATAGATCCAGTCATTCGGAAGGCCACTACGCTGGACAGACTCGGAGAAGTGTCGTATAGCACACCAATCAGACATCCGAGCAGTACCTCGTACATTAGCAAGTAAGCTTATCCAGTCCATGAAGATTAGGAAGCTATCTGCAGCCACAGAAACAGCATCATCCCGCATCATCACAGACCACCAGCAAGCACTACCACCGCGACCACCACAGTGATGACAGCAACCTCAGGCACAGCAATCGTCAGAGTATCCAGCATCATTGTCATTACTGCACTGCATGCATTGAACTTATCCATAACATCACCTAATAGTAGTACAGAGAGCATTAATAGCAACAGCATTATTTCAGCACCAGTGGATCACGTGCCACCACCAGCTTATACGGATCGTGGTACCCAGACCCGCTAGGGTAACGTTTCAGCAAACACGTTTGGCCATTATTGTCGTGGATGCAGCAGAATGTTTGACTAGGTGTGCGGAAAAGTGAATTATTATATTTTTTGAAAACTTTTTTATTATTATATATCTTTTTAACATCGAAACCCCGTCCCTAGGCTGACCACGGTCATCCTACACAGCTACGCAAATTGTTGCATGGCTGTGTCTCAACAAAATAATCGCTGTGGATCCCTATGCTGTAAACACACGTGTGCGGTATTGTACACAGCATTCCGCAGCGAATATGTCTTTTATTCCTGTCATGCTGTCCCAGCTATTAGGGGCTGCCTGATAGACCTTATCCGTATTATTATATGATACTTTTCTTATTATTTTTCTTCTCGTTTTAGTATAGCGAGATGGATATGGGATAGCTCTCGCTATCCGTGCGGACCCGCCAAAATGGGCTGCACTGTATGCATGCTCTCATATAATTGGCCTGCATACATAATTACTGTGTTCGTTATACTGTGATATGTATAATATCTGTATACATATATATTATGTATTCTTATATAGTTCTATTTTTCATATATATATATATCTTAATTTAGGTACGTTGGAGCTTGGGGGCTCTGGGCAGAAATTTAATTATTCGTCACCGTGAGAATGCCCATGCGAGCTATTATTTAGTCCAACCAAGATAATAAACAATAAACAATAAAAAAAAAAGTACGTACAACAATATCAAAAAAAGGACTAGAAAAATAAATAGCAGGCCAAAAATCAAAATCAAAAGAATGCTTCCCTCCTAAACTCTTTCACACCTCTATGTGCTCTTCTCTGATAAACTAAATGTCTCTCGCGTCACTACTCCTCTCGGCAACGCACCTACTCGAGAGGTCTCTAATTCTCACCTAGCGTTCTCCCGTGCTTTTGATCCGCGTTGTGGTATCATTTGCCATGGGTGTCAAACTAGGAGGGGGTGGTGTAGCGCAGATCGGCCAGTCGAGTACGAACCATCCCAGCTCAGCTGGGTATGGAATGATAGCCACGGGTACGTTCCGAGCACGCCCCCCCCCCCCCTTAGTATGATAGTACGCATGTATAAAGCCATATGGGAGAGGTTTCTAAAATGACTAAGTCCATGAGATTGCATAGTATAAAGTGAGCACAGTACCAAGAAGTGAGACCACATTTCGACGAGAGAGAAAGGTGGTAGGTTGCATGGCCAGAGCAGTGCAAGACGTGGGCAACTGTTTACTGACTGATTGGTACAATATAATCGCTGCAGTGCCTCTCGGATCTGGCCTGCAATCACCGCATCCGCATCTCAATTTTTATAAGCCCTTGGAAGGACCACATCCAAGGGTAACTAATTAAATAAAGAAGAGACTGTCACATCCAACAACTTCAGCTCGTAGTATGTAGAACGAGTCAGATCTGCTGGCCCATGCTGAAAAGTGGTGAAAAGTTGTGACCAAATTCTGCGCAATGTGTCACGTGTGATATTCAACTTTTTTACCACAGTATGGTGGGGCATTGCCTGGTGCGCCGCACGAGCTATGTGGTGCAGCATGTATTGTGTACATGGAAGATGCACATGCATTATATAACTTTTAACTGTAGCCCTTCATTACTACGGGGCAGCTTCAAACTTCCGATCCAGTACAGAACTTTCTATATTCTGCTTAAATTTATATGTAAGCTAATATGACTATCTAGTAGATATCCGCATCCACAATAGTTCTTCTTCGCCGTCTTTGAGAGTGAGCCGCATCAACAGTTTGCCTGCGGATATTTCATAGTAACTTCAGAATCATGCCATCTCGCGTTCCTCATCTGTGACGCAGCACCTATAGTGATTTATGAACTTTTTCCGTACCGAGGTACTCATTTAACTGTATTTTTGTATCATTGTATTCATTTGTTTCTTTACAGGTCCTGATGACATTTTATAGTTTATATTATTAATGTAGATATTATCTTTATTTTGTGCTTATGACTAAGGAGCACTGCAAGGTTGTGTGACCTAATTTATTGTCAATACTAGTTGGTTATACATATATGGCCGCAGCCATCCTAGTTACTTGTTTTGTTTATATTATAGAAAATACTAGGACCGCAGTACCTAGGCTACACCATACAGCAACAATAAATCGGCATCACCTTTTCACTGAGATCACTGTTCATGTTCCCATTATGCGAACCTGATATGTGATCGACTAAACCTGGATTTTTAGCTCGATAGGACAGGTTTAAAAGTAGTTAAGAACAACCACTCCTTTAGGAGTCATTTGTGTAAGCCTCTTTTCCGGATGTAGCGGATATGTAACAACACACACCGGCTAATTAGTATAAATTGGCCATGTACCTTAGGCCCTCTTTTTTAACACATGAGTGGTTGTCTCATTCTACGCTCCTCCAGTGGCAAGGCTTATTAGTTGTCTGGACCCCCCTTCGCCATGTTGGTGCAATCCGACTCTGGAAACTAATGGGGTCTCCTAGCAGTGAAGACCAAAATGTCGATTCCGCAAATACCCCCATCTGTATCTTCGATTGCTAGTTAGTTTAGATAACCCTGCCAAAGTAGGAAGTACTGCGAAAACATTCTATTATTTTAACCGGCCAGCAGTGCATCGCTGGGTATTTTGAACATAACCATAATGACAGGTAAATGGTAGTCCCCGAGTTCGGATCTCACACGATCTGCCCCCGACACATCAGGTGACGGACAGGACACAGATCTCCATCTAACTCTTGACAGTGACTGGGTGCGGTCTTGTAACCCACCACGCCCTCACGGGAAGTTCACTATAGTTGGATATCTGTCTCTTACTCCCCACCATAAACATATGTGCGCTTTTCGATTGCTTATGTAACTATGACTTTTCCTAGTCATGGCGTATGTGGTTGCAGTATGAAAAGTAACAGGATCGTTATATGATTCTGAAGCTGTCACACCGTGACATGTCCGCACACTGTCTCCCTGACGGGGTGGGGGAGGGTAGTGCTCCGTAAGGTGACCATATGGAAACCGGCCATTGTCGTCAGTTAGGCTCGTGTAGAAATCCCTGCCATTTGCGGCCAAGGCCGTCTATTTGAGGGGGATACACAGTAAGGTGACCATATGGAAACCGAGCATTTCCGCCAGTCTGGCTCATGTATTAAAAGATAGGTAGAAATCTCTGCCACTTGCGGCCTAAGCATGGAGTTAAATCTCACACCAGCGGTAGAACACTAGCACAACTTGTATTAACCCAGCCATTAGCGTTAGTATCCATATTTATTTCACACGAGAGCTCGACAGATACGAGATCAAGAAAAATACTTATGGCGTGCGGGTAAAAATAATTGAATCTTAAAAGCACACTTTAGCTACCCTACTCACACACGGGAATAGTATTTAATCCAAAACGAGATGATATAAAGCGCGTAATCTTCGATATAAATCATACATATTCGAAAATGTAGTTCCGTCGCTTTGGTGACGTAGCAAGATGGCCGGTCATAGAGTTAAATGTGTGGTTCTAATCATGAATCCTCAGACCTCGACACGAATCCACGGGTATATTTTAAAATATAGTAACTAGAGCGACTGCTACGTCCAGCACTATAGGTAATGGATGGATCCAATCTGCCACTCAAATATATGATTTGATAATCAATGGACTTTTCCATTTTTAGCTATGCTCCGCCCATCACTAGCTAAGCTCACCAACACCTCGCTCCTGTTAGGATCGATCGATCTCTGAACTCCCTGACTAATTAATTTCCAGAAAACTATATAGGTAAGCTATTGGATATTTTGGAACTAATTTGACTGGCCGCTGTTGCTGCCACAGCGTCCAGTAAAATTAGTTTCAAAATATTCAACAGCATGTTTATTAAATAGTAGAGACATACAAGTCATACAACGTGTCGGACTACTAAGAGTTAAAGATGAGCCAAATAGAATCATTTATGACGTAATGATTATAACGTCATCCTATATGCCACTTAGCTGATTATGACGTCATATAGCGTCGGACGATAGATGGATACTCTGGAAAGGTGAATTAAATTGCATTGTCATAATCAATTACACCACATGTCGGCTAGTGTCAACTACGCGGAGCCAGCAAATACAAAGCCAGGAGAGGACGTCATTGCATAAATCTGCTAAGCGTGCTACGAGGTGACCTCCAGAAAGCAGGACTCGGTACACTCGAGTTAAGAATGGACCTGAGGAAGCTAAGGTTTCGGCTGAGGACAAGACATGATGGGCAAAGGCGAAGAAGGGCTGATTGCAACTGTATGATGTTTCTACTACTACAGCCGCAGAATACAGTAATCATCATAGGCTAGTGTCACAATCAAATTGTGTAATGAATGATGTATCTATTTCCGTCATGAACATTGAAAAGTCCATCAAGTGTTCGAATTGCATGTCTTTGATAGATTTACTATTTAATGAGAATTCTGTTAAATATTTTGAAACTAATTTGACTTAGCGCTGTTACTGCCATTGACAACAACAAAACCCAGTCAAATTAGTTTCACAATTTAAATAGCTTACGTGTATAGTCACCTAGAAAATGGGATTCTGAGAATTCAGTGTCTGCCCAAAGTCGCAAAATGTTGGCGGAGCTTAGCTAGAAATAGATCCATCTATTTGGGAATCTTTAACCACTCGTTATATTTTACGATCGTTCTTTTTTCTACAGCAGAGAAATCTGATTAAGTCATCTCTCACTGTCTTAGCCGCTATGCAATAGATGATAGGATTAAAGGTACTGTTACAACACGTGAACCATACAAGCATTATATAGACATTATCTTGAAACATGTGGTAATCCGGGGCAACCGCTCCCATGGTAGTATTGTACAAGTTCACCGGGAACCAGCAAATAATATACATGAGAATCACTGCGGATACTGCGCGTGCGTCGGTGTTGCGTCTCTCCTGTTGGCTATCTAAATCTTTCTGAGACTTAGCGACGGCAATGTACTTGGCTGAATGTAGTACCGCGATGGATACGCTTGGCGTAATTGTGTTGATTATTAAGAAGCCAATACTAGCCGCATGTCCGTTTCCTATTTGTTCACAAACAAGTCCTGGTCCTCCTTGAATGAATACTTCTTTAGGACGATACAGAATACTATACAAAACACCGCAGTAATTGAAGTGTACAATCCAAATTAAAGCCAGCCATTTTAAAACAAATGAACACGTGACTCTTGCACGAGCAGCCAATGGGTACTTGAGTTGATAGAACCTCAGAGCCGCGAAGAAGATGAGAATATATCCACCAACGCTTAGTCCTCCAAAACCAAGAAGCATTGACAAATGACAGATCCACGCGACACTCTCGTGGGTAATAACGGGATAGATAAACGCAGCCCAAAGTACAGCCCCAACACATACTAGAGTGTCTGCAATGGCCAGACTACCAATAACAGTGAATATGGGCGATTTCCATCGTCCAGACACCACGACGTAAATAACGAGAATCGCGTTTAGTACCGCCCCAAATGCAAAGTACACAGTGGGTATCGTGTGGACGAGGTAATCTGGCAATTGTGCATTCCAGATTCGGTAGCGCTCCAGTTGTGTTCCATTTTCTGATGTCCTGGTGGCAATGTCTATTGCTGATAGGTTAAGCAATATTGTGACTTCCTCCATGTTATTGTTTTCAATGATAATAGTATGCCCTACCACTAGTCCATTACAGCTGAGTTTATAAGGTCCCTATGTTTGGGTTTATATGCAGTACAGCTCAGAAATAACTGTAAATGCCTGCAAAGCAAAACAAAACGTACCTTTGACTATTTTGAACGTAATTTGATTGGGAGACATTGCTGCCTAAACGCCGTTTTACATGGCTCTACACGTATATTGCATGCGCATGCGTATGCGTGAAACTTGTATGTATGCGTATGTCTTCGATGCAAGCTTAATTATACGTGATGTTTTCATAAGTCCGCCACGCGTGATGATTATTGCGTGTCCGCAAAAATTTGCTTTGGGACCGATTCTTTCATGCATACGCGCAGCATACGGAGAAGAAATTCCCACATATAACGTCACATTGGGGTATTTTCTAAATTTTCGACTGCTTTTAAAGATTTCTTGCAAAAACGTACGCTATACGCAAATCTTATAGGCGCAGTATACGTGTAGATAGAAAATTACAATACGCATGCGCTTAATGCACACGCGTGATGATTACGTGTCACGCATGCTCAACACGTGTACATGGAAAGCGGACTAGCTGATTATGACTTCATATGACGTCAGATGATGGGTGGATACTCTTGAAGGGTGAAGTGCAATAATAAAACTGTCATGTCTTTTAGCTAGTTAGGTAAGTAGTTAGTCTCAAAGGATAGTTACAAAGGCTATTCACAAAGGCTAGTCACAAAGGCTAGTCACAAAGGCTAGTCACAAATGCTTATTCCGGGCTGCATCTAAAAACTACTGAATAGATGTGGCTTAAAGTTTAGCATAATGAACTTGCCATGGAAGAGAATTTTCAGCTCTGGCCGTGATCCGGATAAAGGAATCCTGATCCAGATCAGACCAAATTCTGGATCTTTGGATATCTCAGAAACTTCTGTTCCGATTTGGCTCAAATTTGTATCACAGGAAAGTATGTGACACTGAGATTACACAACTTTGGGCGTGATCCAACTAAATCCGTAAAATTGAAAAAAATCAGGAAAATCCGAGAAAATCCGGAACCCACAGTTAACAAGATTCCATTGACCTTGTTATTTAAACAGGTAATCTGATGAGCGCCTGTATAATCTACGTGTAACCCCTGATGGCCATTTTCACGTGTCAGGAATGGTCGGGTGAATATTATGAAACTAATCTGAACAGGTCAAATTACTCGCAAAATATGCAACAGAGTACCCCTTACATTATAAAGAATGTATTGACTTGTCTAAACGGGGTAAACGCCTAATGTGTGTTTGTATGTCAAGTTTAAATTCAACGATGATAAATTAGCGAAGAATAACGTAACCGCCTTACTATGAAATATATACTATAGATAGCTTAAAAATGAAAATTAACCAATTAATCGAGCTTGGTATTTGAAGAGTGTAATCTTTCGCGGTTAGTTTGTAAATGTTTATAAACTGGTTATATTTATAGTGTAGGTGGCCAGTGCCAAGACATGCATTTTCTATATCCATAGCCATATAATGCCATTTGTATGACGTTCTTGGAATAATGCGAAATCTCGTTTCTTGTTGCGTTTGAAGTGTCGTTTCCATAGCTCGATGAATGCGGCAAAGAAATAGATGCGATATTCTTTGTTCATCATCTCAATCTAGTCAATATTTCTAGGCACAATTAGGTCTATCTCGAAAACAATTGGACATAACGGTGAGTCTTCATTTGCCTCGTACAAGTAAACGTATCAGATTCGTTTGAGAGAACCTGAATGCTAATTTAGCTCACACAGCACTGAAATATCAGTAGGAAATCTTTAGACTAGCCAACCACATGTACGGAAGCCAGTGAATATTTTGAAATTAATTTGACTGGTGGATGTTGCTGCTGCTTATGGCAGCAACAACCTCCTCCAGTCAAATTAATTTCAAAATTTTCACAGAATATCTATTATGGCATAGTGTATGTGGAATGTTTAGTCTGGCTGCTTGAAAGGGTTCAGTCTGGTTATCTGATTAGGAGTACATAAATATGATTACCACGTGCCGCGTACCCGCTCCAACAAAGTAACATATTAATTACCAATACGTTTGAGTTTGCATCATTGTCTGCACGTTACTGGATATGATTGCTATTCTTGCTTGACTGACCTTATTGCACGGTCAGATCATCACCTCTTTGCACTGAAATCACTCCAGGTCATGTATGCACTCTTAACTGCAACTCAGTGCTCGTACAAATATATCTGCCTGTACGTCTGTCTGTCTGCCTGTATGGGTGTCTGTCATATAATGTTGACAGCTATGCATAGGTCACACCAATTGTACATGAACGCATACATGATTACTTATCTTGAACTTGAACTTCACCTTTTATTTACACCCAGATCATACATACACGACATATGGGAAACACGATTTACAATATTTTGCAGACTGAGTGGAAATTAGTTATCATTATAATATAAATACGTAATACTTCATGGTTATTATCATCAACATTTTTGTCATCATCATCATCATTATCACACCATTTATCATTACTTGTTATAGGTGTATTTACATCCTCTTTATTCTTGCCATCGTCATTTAATTTTACTCGTCTAAAGCCATCGCCTGCACTATCATCACCACCGCAGCATGCATTGTTGTTGTTGTTGTTGTTGCTGCTGCTGCTGCTGTTGTTGTTGTTGTTGTTGTTGTTGTTGTTGTTGTTGTTTGGATATGATGGTAGCAGTAGTAGTGGTGCTAATGACGGTAGACAAGCCCGACCTAGAATTTTATTACGGTGTGTGGATAGATAGAGGGTGTGTGGAGGTGGAAGGGTGTGTGGAATGGAAAGGGTGTGTGGATGGGGAATTGGTGTGTGGAGGAGGAAAGTATGTGTGATGGGGGGAAGGATGTGTGGAAGAGGAAAAGCGTGTGGAGGGAAGGGGACATGGAGGGTGGGGAGGATTTGAATTGGAAAGGGGAAACAGGTGGAGGAGGAAAGAAGGAAATGGTGGATGGGTAAAGGGGAAATTGGTGGAAGGGAAGGGTGAATGAAGATTGAGGGGGAAAGAGTGAAAGGTGGTGGAGGGGGAATGGTGAAAGGGGTGGAGGGGGAAAGAGGGAAAGGGTGGAGGGAGGAAATGGGGAAGGGGTATATAAGCTGATATGTCTTGCTTTCATATGGCATTACATATATGCATTTTAATAGGCCAACAAGAAGTATTGAAGACCCACATTGACCACGATCCCCTGCGAATTCAAATCTCACCTCATATCCTTTTAGATGCCCCTACATTCACCACAAGCTGGTGCAAAAACGAGACCTACTCCTTTACAAGCGGAGCGTTTTGTTCCGCAACTAAGCCCAATGTATAGTTGGCGGCACGATGTATTTGCGTCAACGCTGCGTTATCGCTGAGGAAACGCAACATAACGCAACGACAACGCATGTCATCGCGACCATATCCACGCTTGAAATATGGCACGTGCTAATGACCAATTCAGAGAAACGCCAATTGAATTTGTTCGCGAGAATGAGGCTGTATATAATCCACACATCCGGATCATTGCAATAAAGATGTTATTGACACTCTGTGGGAGAAACGTGGATCGCAAATAGAGTTGACAGGTAAGCATTTTATGCATATAATTATTAACCCTTTGAACCCAGAATCTTGAATACCAAAATTCATTGGCATTGCAATAAAG
Organism: Chaetoderma sp. LZ-2023a; assembly: GCA_034401795.1. Classification (NCBI taxonomy): domain Eukaryota; kingdom Metazoa; phylum Mollusca; class Caudofoveata; order Chaetodermatida; family Chaetodermatidae; genus Chaetoderma; species Chaetoderma sp. LZ-2023a. The sequence goes on along the minus strand of CM067372.1, from coordinate 151,567,264 downwards.
AATGAATATTCTGGAACTAATTGAAATGAGGGCTGTGCTATGACAGCAATATCGTCTCAAAATATTCAGCTGGCTATCTGTATTGAAATTGTGATTCTGAGGCAAATGGTATGCTTTTACTAGGTATGCTTTGCCAGCAAAGATGGGCGGATGTTATATATTCACGTCTGTCTGTCATGCTGTCTGTCTGTCTGTTTGTCTGTTGTCTGTCCGTCTGTTTCCGAGTAGGATATCCGAAAATATAAAGTTTGATTTAGATGGAACTTGCTGCTGATACATATAATCCTGATATGAATTTAGATCCTGGTCCAGATACAGATCAAGGTCCACAACCCACTCATTACAATATTATATTTTAGATTTTAAAAACTTTAAATTTAGATAAACCTAGAATAGAAATCTATCAAGATGTTTTATCCGAACTGAAAGTGTGATGCACAGAAATATGGGGAGATATGCTCTATACCGAGTGGCATTACAATGATGAATGGTTTCGACACGGATTGATATGAACTTGCTGAATTTTTTCTAAAAATAATAGATTGACTCAAAGGCATTGCAATATTAAAGGCCATTTATTCAACTTTAGGAGGGGCATGCTCTATTGATATGGGTCCGCTTTATTATTTTCAGGAATCAAGGCAAAGGCATTATGGAAAAACCTCAAAGATGGTTATCGGGTACAGAGAAAGAAGATCAACAGCAGAAAAAGTTGAAGACAGGTCAAGAACATTAAAAAGTGGAAGTTTCTTGATCAAATGGGATTTCTGCAGAATTACGTCTATTATGGGCCGTTGGTAACATATAAGATATAACGCCCTAAATGGATGGATCCGAGCATCTGAAGTCAAAGATAAAATATGTCACTGTTTAGCTGATGCGACAATCTGATAACGTAGGTCCAACACGAAATAAGCAAATAGTCCGACACGAACTGTATGAATTGTCTCTCTTTATGACTTAATAAACATTGAACCAGCCTTTCTTTCCTAACGGCAGCATGTACGATAAATCACGCACATTTAATGCATATTCTGTTAAATATTTCTACTACTACTACTACTACTACTACTACTACTACTACTACTACTACTACTACTACTACTACTACTACTACTACTACTACAACAACAACAACAACATCAACTACTACTACTACTACTACTACTACTACTACTACTACTACTACTACCCATGCCATTTGGCGAACCAGCCTTTCTTTCCTAACGGCAGCATGTACGATAAATCACGCACATTTAATGCATATTCTGTTAAATATTTCGAAACTAATTTATTTAACTCTTGACAACTGTGGAAACAACAGCTTCCAACAGTCATGTTTGTTTCATAATATTCCACACTATGCTTGTATGATTATTTTTAATTTAACATTATTGATATCGTGTTTGAAATAATTTAATCGACCCCTTTGCTCAGTTGTCCCCTTATGAGCCTGATATACCACATATCAAAACCAGTTTGGTATAGCTAGCGGGGTCAAAAATTTAAATTTAGTACGGAAGGCCTCGAAACATAAAATTACTTTCCGGAAATAATTATCGGCGTAAAGATTTAATTACCAGTGAACCTTATTAATGTGGTTTCGTTTACCAGAACATGCAGTAATCTGCAGAGGCCTGTTAAAGAAACTGACGAAAGTGATGATGATGATGATAATGATAATGGTGATGATGCAGCGGTTGAAATGGGACAGTGTGACAAGCCGGACAAAGAGCAAACCAAATATTCGGAGCTTGACAAGGATCGAGAAGGCTATCCTGAAACACAGACAGAACGCGGTGATGAGCTTTAAGGTCAAATCGCTGTTGATACAGCAACCAAAAATTCCGCAGGTACATATACACAGAATAAAAAAGAAGAAATCCGGAGCAAATGAATCCACCGATGTTATTTCTGCAATCAGAAAAAGTACCGAGGCTGATGATGATGACGCAGAAGCTTCGCACGGCAACCATGTATCAGCAATATTGCGAACGTTGACACCGCGCAAAATGTGTTCGCATCCGGCGTCCTCTGAATCAGGTTCAAGGCGACATAATCCCGTTTCAATGCTACCACAAGGCGGATATATGGGCTTGTTGAACAAATATGATGAATTATATTGTGTAGCTCGCCGGGTAGTGTCGGGATGATCCGATGTCTCATGTCGACTCGCCACGCCGTAAGTGCACGACGAGTGGTGACGCTGGTTAGCATCCAGTCTCAGGGTGACAGACCTTGAACGAGACTGCCCTGCGGGAAACAAAAACTGGCTCCTAAGGTCGGTGGAACTCAATCGTTCCGCTGGGGCCGTGTGATCATTGTCGCGAACATCAAACACAACGGTCTCATCCCAAGAATTTGTGTCACCAGTATGCCTGTCCATAGCAATTTTGTGATCTATGGACTTACAAGATTTGATTTGGTGACCTAAAAATATAAGTCTATACAATGCGTTTACCTAACTAATTGAAAATATGCTAGATAAAACTACAGTAAGAGCAGACGAAAATACAAGACATAGAGGCAGGTAGATGAACTTTTAAACATGGGACTCCCGGAGGTACCACACAGACTCGTAGGTCCGCAGAGGTATCCCTGCAAGGGAGACTCCCGTACACGAGACATAGCTATTTAGCTTAATATAAGTTATTATACCTCTAAGCTGAAAGGAAGAAGGCTATCTCAGACGAAAAAGTGATGTGCCTCATGCGGGCACTACTCCTAGTGCTAGTCTGGGTGAGGAGTATGATCGTGGCGTGGACCGTCGTCGCTGAATCCTTGCGAGAGGCAAGGGCCTCGCGTGGGCATCCGTCTCGGGAAGGTGTGGCCACAGGTTAAAGCAGGAGAAGAATAGTAGGCCAAAATGGGCCCTTCTAATATTCCAAACAAAAATGCTGTAGAAAGAAAAGACCATACCTAGTGAGAGTATGACTATGGGGGTGCATACCGTTTTACGTGAAGACAGAACGGAAGATTCCCGATGGATTCCTTCGTCACCATCTTATGTGATTCCTAATATGCTGAGTTAGTAGTTGCCGCTTTATTTCTGCGGGCCCTCTGCTTTGCTTAATTCCTTTTAGTTGTTTTCAGAACAAGAATTAGTTTAGGCCGCAACTGGCTGATATCTACCTAGCTATTAGGCACGGCTGTCACGGAGAACAGATGCCCGAGGACATCAATACTGTAGACAGCGCTCATACATGTTACTTAGTGGGATCTCCAAACTGGGTGAGAATCCGGACATTCCGCTTCGTAACCACATGAAACATTACAAGACATGGTTTACATTTCACAGAAGCATTATTAGGCCATATCTCCTATCATTATGGTGGGAGTAAGAGAGATGAATGCACACCATAAATGTTCTTCCCGTAAGGGCGTGGCAGATCTAAATATCATGCCCAGACATTTTAACAGAATTCGGTGAGAATACGTATCTCGCCCGTCACCGGGTCCTATGGAACTAACAGTTTAACCTGTCATTAGGTTTATATACAAGTTGCCAGTTTTGCACTGCAGTGCGGGAGGATTGTCAGTAAATAAAATAATAATTAATACATGTGTTTTCGCAGTGCTTTCCTACATTGGCTTAAAGTGCTAATTACTAAGTATCTGAAGATACGCGGGGAGGTGTATGTGATACCGCACCCTAGCCATCACCGCTCGGAAACCCCAATAGTTTCCCAGAGTCGGATCAGCCCATGGTGCGGATAGGGACATCCAAACAATTAAGAAGCCACAAGGCCAAGAGGAATATGAAGAGAGACAAAATCTTGGAGTTATGAGTCTTACCGGAGTGCGGGGCTAGATTATCGCACTGCCGGAAGAGAAGAGTATATTACACAGTATGTAATGAAGAAATTGTCTCTAATCATTTTGAACCCATCCTATCGAGCTGAATAGAAAAGGTTTAGTCGATAGCATGCCGGGCTAAACAGAGTTATAGCATGGACAGCGACCCCAGTGAAAAATTTGTGGTGGCGGAAGAAAATGCTGCATATATAAATGTTGCTATATAGTGTTTCCTACGTGCACTGCAGTCCTATAGTTTCTATAACTTAAGCAAAACAAGTCAACGGATGGCCACTGGCCATATACATACATAATCTAACCAGAACAAACAATACAGTCTCAACGATTAAGATATATATATATTAATACAGGGTAACGAACCTACTATAGTGCGGTAAGCAACACATAGAAGAAAATGATAATAACTATTAACAGATACAGAAATTATAACTATTGGTCCTAAGACCGTCACGGTTCCTTTTAGTCATCGGAACCGTTAATACGGATACGAGATAATTAACAAAACCTATATAGAGAAATAATTAAATGGTGACGTATAGTTACTTGAATACTTGCTAGTCCCTTCCAAGTTAGGCTACCATGTCACTGAAATTGACCCATCAATCCGTAGTCCACGTGAGTTGATGCGCTCTCCAGAAGCTGGAAGGTTCCCGCAGGCTGGTTCCCACAGGTTTGTTCCCGTAAGCTGTTTTCCGCAAACAAGAGTCCCGTAAGAACGTTCATGGCAGGGGAAGGACATCACTTAGTGTTGTAGGCCTAATAGAATGTCTAACGAGCAGTCAGCAAAAGATACGATAGTACTACGTGGTGAAGAAGTTCCCATACACCGATGGCACGGAAGGAAGGTGTAAACAACCCGATCACTAGCGGGGGTTGTACGAAGCAAATGAAGATACAAAGCATAGCTTCACGGTGCTGGGTACGTCAACCAGCTCTGAAGACGCACCAGGCAGAGTTTACTTGCTACGGTCGAAAGTCGAAAGGACTTACACAATTGGTGCGGCGTCATTTGAAATGCCACTTTTAGGCGTGGTCGGCAGATCCGGCAAGTCATCCATCAAAGAACATCCTGCCTCTACATCTGTAGACTCACATATTCAGGCCACAAAGGCCTCACCGCAAGTTTGTGTTCTGAATGTAGATGTAGTATTTGTGAACGATTATCAAAAGTTCCAAATTACTCCCGCAGATGGGGAGTTACAAAATTGCTTTTACTGCGGTGGGTTGGCTACTGGTAGCTACGGGGGCACGCGACGGAAAGTGAAGTCATATGCGTAATATCTGTTGATCACAGCTAGTACAGGTCCAACCTGTTCGGCCCCTGGCCGAGGATGCTCTCGATCATTGGATCGCTTCTCCTTTTATACTCTCCGTGACGTCACAGGCGCAGGCTTCATCCAATCATCGTTCGAGCAACAGCCAATCAGCGCACAGCTAATAATAGCGTCGTCGAACGTTCTAGAACATTCTAGAAGCTTTAGGTCCATGTGGTTATGACGTCACGGCAATATTTTGAAGATAATCAAGAAGAGTTTTTCCTGGATAACTCAGCCATTTCTCAACCGATTTTGAAATGGTTTACGGATTTGGAAAGCCCGTTGAATGCCAGATTTAACGGGAACAGACAATCAATAAGGATTACAGAGTAGCAGTTCGGTACACCAAAAGTGCCATCCTATCTAGGTCACAACTACGCGCTCCATAAAAACAGCGTCCCGGCGCGCGCATGCGCATAATGCGTTTTAGCGAACTTAGTCGTTTTTCGACACGCTCTCTCCCATAGACCTATATATGCTTATAGCTCAAACTAGAGGGGCGTGTTCAGGAAACGAATCCTAGACGGGCGGTGCGTACCCAGCTTAGCTGGTACGGCCGGTATCCGACCGGTCGATCCGAACTACAATTGCAGTTAAATAAAGCAATTGAATAAAGTATCAGTTATTAGCATTCATATATCTTCACGTAGTATTTAAGTTAAATTGCAATGCCCTTATGTAGCACGATTAACATATGCATACTACCATGGTAATTGTCCAGCTTCAGATACAAAATAATTTGCAAACACATTGCATATTTCAAACCCATCTTTTGTATACGTATTCGTGCCCACACGCCTAGCTGGAACCAGTCCATTAATGTTTTCACCTGTAATACGTCACTGTCCGGAAATTATCCCACCATCACGTTGTTCGTGGTCGACTAACTCTTTGAGACAGTAGCGCCGTTGTCCTGGAAGAAGTTGGTTGTTTCTTCTTTGAAGAAAGTTGTGGAGGTATAATGTTGCTTTTGTGATGCTGATAACCTTCTTTGGATCAGCATATATGGGTTTCAGAAATAACTGACACTGGCACGCAAGAATGCCAAATGCATTTTCTAGGACACGTCGGGCACGAGATAACCTATAGTTGTATACTTTCTGATCGATTGTTTCCAAATCACGACGTGGATAGGGGCTCATCAAATACCCCTTTAAGGGGAAGGCTTCGTGACCAACCAACACATACGGCATTCTCTCAGGAAATGCTGCTACGACATCCGGGCCAGGGACATATTTCCTGTTGCTAAATACCTATGGAATAAAAAAGAAATTATTCTTATTGCAACGATGTGCGTGCGTGTGTGTGCGTGCATGCACGCGAGCGAGCGAGGCAGTGAGCGTGTGCGAGCGAACGTGCGTACGAGTGAGCGTGCGTGCATGCGTTATTGTCAACCGCATATTCTAGAATTCAAGAAGATAGTATCACCAAATTTGGCACATACATTCATATTGTGAATGGGGATGATTGCCTATACAGTGAGTTCAAAAGGTCAAATATCTAGATCACTTTAGGGGTTGACCCACCACTAATTGCAACAGCAATGAAACCATATTTCCTTAGTATATTTAGAAATTATGTATATAAATGTAATAAAATATTTTGACTGGAACATGATGAATTTAAGATGGGTGCCAAGATGACCACCAATCGAGTATAATATGACATATATCACGAGAACGGTTCATTTCAGACCAAATAAATGTATTATGATTAGATAGAAACATGTCCCTAATTTACAGAAAACTGATGCCTTCTGCATATAATGACGTCACAACCCAACAGTTGACACTTAAGTTCGATGTTTGCAAATCATTTTGGAATGCTAAGTATAGATTGCGTACCTTATAGTTAGTGGCAGGCGTTCACCTGGGCCTATCTGTGGTTAGGTTTGTGCTTTAACTTTGGCCTGATTCTTTGGAGCAGGTATTCCATATTGGCTGCAGACATACGAAAGTACTGCCAGTGGTACTCTGGATCAGTAAGCTGCATCTCGCAGATTATATGTATATATTCGCCTTGACGTACCCATTGCTGTAGAATGGCACGTACATACATTGATCGTCGGAGCCGACTTCTTATACGATGATAAACTACAGCTTCCATAAGAATCAGATTATGCATTGGAATTACATTTGCAAATCTCCTAGCTCCTCGGGTGACTACCATCTTAAGCGTGTAAAATAAAACGATACATGTGCTTTAGCATGATTTATCGTTGGTCATATCTCGGAACAATACCACCCCCACGAGTTGCGTTTCCGCTCTTCGTTTTACGAATCTAACGCGACACAAACGCAGCGCCTTCAACGCAAACGGCAACTATACTTTGGGCTTACATTTACATCGAACAAACTTTAATAGCGCCGTAGGATCCGGTTGCAAATCACCTTCTACACCCCCCCCCCCCACCCCACAAATCTTCTGGATTAATTTTAACATTTTTCCACGCTTATACCATATTGTCCATGGAGGCAGTGGTAGTTGACAGCTGCTTCTGTTGATAGGAACATCTTCGGGTAGATAACTTTCTTGCAAGTTGTAACTAATTCCTGAAATCTGCAGTGCCTCAAGCTACCCATGCTGTCAGTGAGATTTGTCCTATAGCAAAAATCACAGTTTCACACACGCACGCACGCACGCACGCACACATACCCCTACGCACCCATCAACCACCCCACCTATATTGGTGCATAGACTCATAAATATTCATAGATTGGACACTGCGCATGTCAGCAGTTGTTGGAAACATGACAGTTGTGTGGGAATTCTCCTGTTGGATAGTTACGTTTTCGCTAGAATCCAACTGAACGTCTTCAAGAGCTCATAATTCATAATATACACATCCAGACGATTAGCTGTTTGTTTATCACAACAGAGGAGAGGCGAATTAGTCGGAAAATAGTTAAAGTTAAGAAATCCCAGGTACATGAAAAGATCTACAGCGCCTAATAGAGACGCGTAATGTGTTTCCGTAAATGACTGAAATGACACAAATGGCCCTCTAACAATCCTTAAGGTTGATAAGTTATACATTTCATCCCATGTAGCTTAAAGTATGAACTATCACCTACTTAATGTAGCATCTGTAATGTTAGACTATGCAAATTTTCTCTGTAAAGTCCCATGTAAAGAAATGCAATTGTTCTTAAATTTATTGTCACATGAATCAAAATGTCCTATTTCTATATATTAATATGTTATTCATGTGGTCAAAGTAGTATAGTTACAAAGGCCATTATCAGAAGAACAAAATATGGGTATGCCTATTAAAAATAAAAGCTGCATATCCAGAAATGTCATTTATGACAATGCACTAGGCTATTCCAAGCATGTACTGAGAAGTCATTGCATTCTTCTGTAAATGACATGAATATAATGATATCTCATTCTCAGTACATGTTTAGACTAACTTGATAAGCACTAAACAATGCATGAATTATATGAAACCTTTAATGATCAAACCGACATTTACAGTGATTTTGAGAAATGTACTTTTGACCGTCAAAAAAACAACTTTTTTTTAATTGTATGACTGGATTGACTGGCTCGATAAACTAGGCCGTCATTCCATTGGTAAAATTTAAAAAAAATAGTTTCTTGGTCTGCAAATGGACATTTTCTCACGAAATTCTTAGCTTTTCTTGGACATTAAAGTGTTGATTATTCAAGTTGTGTGGTTGAGAGCCTTCGTACACACCACACAGCCGCCGTGAACTTTACTGTCATTGCTGCATTGTGGGATGAAAACTGGACAATTGAGTGAGCCAAGAAATATCCAAATTTTATGAAGAGGCAATTATAGTTGCACAGGCACGAGCGATTGATCAAATATTACAATATACAGTACATCATCATCATCATCCTCACACTAGAATGTGCAGTCGATGGTACACCATCGCAATCCCATACGCTTTCGTCAACTGTAACGACGTTCTGCACTCTGACCTAATGCAGAACCTAATGCAAACATCCCGCAATCTCCAATCATATTCATAGTAACCCACAAAGCACCCTCCAACCCCAGCCCTCTCCCCTCATCCTAGTTGTGAGCCTAATGTAAATATTGTCTCACCGTCTGCAATCATATTGGTAAGTCATATACCGTTCTGCCCCCACCCTTCACCCCAAGGCGATCCCTCCCTCACCCACCCACTGGAGGCGGAGCGTAATAAAATGTTGTCTTGCAGTCCATGAGAATTTTGTCCCCAACCACACTTGGAGTAAGTATGTCATGACTAATATCTCGCATCTGTGTGTTTATATTTCAGAATCAGATATTCAGATCAATCAAAGGACATGGATGGTACCACGGTGCATTTCGACTGGACACTTGTCCTGCTGCATCTCATTTACAAACTCAACAGCCAGGACTTGAGCAGATGATCGCTTTGTCATACTTAGCATTCTTAGAGTGGAGTGCTTTAGATCTCCGTGGTTGGACACTTTATCTGATTAGCCCTACCGACATACAACATACTCGAAACATTCTCTATGCACTTTTTAGTAATTGCTGTCTTGCACTAAGCAAATAAAACTATTAAGCGGGTTTTATATTTTATCATTTCGTGCACATCACATGGCACGCTAAGTCATGTAATATAAATACTCGCTCAATTGTCGGGCCTTTCATAAGTTTCTCGCTATTGCTGGTGGGACTTCTGTGAGCTGTTGGGTCTTTTTTTAGCTGTTGGGTCTTTGTTTGAATTAGTGGGTCATTGACCCAACAATTGTCATCATTTATTAGGTCATAAATTATCGGGTCATAAATCAAAAGCACCATATGCTGCGCCTTTTTATTTCGTTTTGCTGATTTAATGTATTTAGGTATAATTAATATTTTTAGTAGGTCTTAATCCATACACTCACTCTATACATAGGAATTTATATATATATATAATTTGTTGGGTCCGAAAACACGTGTTATTTGGAAAAAAATCGACCCACCAAGCACTTTCCAGATCTATATATGCAATGGCTATAACTTAGTAAGTTATTGATATATTTAAATATAGGGGAGATAATACTGATCAGTGAAGTAATGTAACACAGACTAGGATCTCGGTTTTAGGACCCAACAATTGAGCGATTATATATTTCAAGACAATGGCACATGCAGTTAACCAATTAGCCCTTGGAATCCCAGTAGCTCAATTTCATGATAGCTATGCAGAAAAGCTGTGGAATATTTTGAGACCAATTCTACTGGATCCTGATGATTATGGCAGTAACAGCTTCTAGTCAAATAAGCTAGAAAATATTCAGCAGAATATTTATTAAATTGGAACTGATTTTTATCCAGATGCAATGTAGGTCATATTGTGTGATGGTGCATGTCAATACCCCCACCCACCCACCCACCCACATGTTACTAGACCTATGCAGGGGTCAATGTCTAGTTTTAGCAAAATCTGTCTATTGTCCATAGTTATCCCCCCCACCCCCACCCCACCCCATAAAACACCTGAAATTCCTTGAATAAATGGTTTTCAGTGTATCACCAGAAAATATCTTGACACATTTAGTTCAAATTTTAATGGACCTTTCTAGTTTTAACTATGCCCCACCCATCTCTAGGTAAGCTTCACCCACACCATGCTTGTGTTGGGATCGATCAATCTCTGAACTCCCTGATCATCAATTTCCAGAAAACTATGTAGGTAAACTGCTGAATATTTTGAAATTAATTTGACTGGGCGCTGTTGCTTCCTATCAGAGCAAGAGCTCCCAGTCAAATTTGTTTCAAAATATTCAACAGCATGTTTATTAAATAGCTAAGACATGCAATACGTATAACTTGTCAGATTACTAAGCGTTAAAAACGGACTATATCGAATCATTCATGACGTCATAATTATGACGTTAGCCTACACGTCACTTAGTTGATTATGACATCATATGATGGATGGATAAACTGGAAAGGTGAATTGGTATACGGATAAAAGTACCTGACAAAATATCAGATGTATCAGTTCTAATCATGTTTCAGCAAAATGGAGTTTCCAGATGTGAAATTAGTATGACACCTACTGCGGTTAATATTTCGAAGCTACATGTCTCCATTCAAATTATTTTAAAATATTCAAGATAATATTCCTTAAAGGTGCATATTCACACTAAAATGCTTTAAAATAAGTGTTCAAATTTAATAATTTTAAAGGCTTAAATTGTGTGACTAGATGTAACGAAACAAAATAAATCTTAGCATTCAATAATTTCATTACGTATAAAGTAATATAATTTTTTAAGTTGTGAAATTGAATTAGCGGCATGAGCCCCTAATTCAACTTAACAACCAAATTTTTTTAAATAATTTATATGCAATGCTATCATCATATGCTAAGATTTATTTCGGTTCATTACTTTGAGGTACACAATTTAAGCCTTTAAAATTATTCGATTTAAACAATTTTATTTTAAAGCCTTTTTGTGTGAAGATGCATCTTTAATCTGTGAATAATTTGTAACTGACGTGCAAAGATAAAATCGTTAAGTGGTCACTTGTGTATTATTCTGCTATGGCAGTCATTGACAGAGTAAAATTCTGAGATGGACTTCATAAAACCGTGTTGTGCTAAGAAATCTGTGCTTAATGGAAAAAATGTCCATATTGTATTTGGAATCTGACTGGTTAATATGATCTGATGCCCCCAGATGTCCTTTCTATGTAAGACTTTCTTAGCTGAAAAACTGATTTGAAATTCGTCATTGGTGTCCGATTGTTGGCTATGGATATGTTTACAGCAATTATTTGACCATGCATCAAGTGTTCAGGATCACAAGGCTATAGGTAGTCTGTGCCAGGGTATAATGTAGTAATTTGCTACATGTCATTTGAAACTCAATTGGATACATCTTGTGACCACTGACGATGCCGTCTTCATCTGACTTGACCATTAATCAAAGTTTTACCAGATTATTGTCCATTTGCAGTCTAATAGACGACTACTTATTGAAAATTTACCACTGGAATGACTTGCTCTTTTATCTATCCAGTTGTTCATGTGGTAAATTTTCAAGAATGGCATCTTAGCCTACACATGGACACTCCCCAAGATCACAGGAGAGTTCAATTTTAATTTTTTGCTTGATCATTAAAGGGTTAAGCTGTGCAAATCCATGCCACAGAGAAACCTATATGGCATATGCAGGCTGACGTCACAATCAAAATGCATAATGAATGACGTATCAAGCTCCGTCATGAACGTTGAATAGTCCGTCTAGTGCACGAATTGTATGTCTTTACTGTTTAATCAACACTGTGTTGACTATTTTGAAACCAATTTAACTTGATGATGTTGCTGCCAGAGTCAGCGAAAGCACCCAGTCAAATTAGTTTCAAACTATTCAACAGCTTACCTGTATAGTTCTGTGGAATTCATTATTCAGCGTGTATAAATTGATTCCAACACGCGGAAAAAGAGAGTGGAATTAGCTAGAAATGGGCGTGGCATAGCTAGAAGTGGATCACTGTAATGAAATTGTCATGAACAGATTTGAGGAACTTGTCGCAACTACCAACACGTCGCAGTAACCAAATTTCCACATTAACACACAATCAAACTGGCAAAAATGGCTTCTATATTGGTCTTGTGACGTTTCCTTTTGCATACAGAAGGAAGATTTTTTTAAAACTTACCACTGGATTGACTGGCTTGATAACGGAGCATATGATCCAGCTGTAAAAAAAATTGTAATCGTTTCTTCGTCTGCAAATGGGCATAAGGCATTTTCTATGATAATGGCTAGATCTGATCTGATACTCAAGAATATGACGTCATAATCAACTACGTCATATGTAGGCTGACGTCACAATCAAGATGTGCCAAAAGGTACGTATCTAGCTGCGTCATCAAGATTGAATAGTCTGTCAAGTGTATGAAAGTAGAAGAGCGATGTTATGGGCGTCCGTTCTGATTGGATGAGAGAGTGATCACATCATCAATATTTGGATTAGGCCATGCACCTTTTTCCTCGTATAATTACTCAAATTTGATTGGTCAAGAACAAAATTCCTTTGCTCTCTCTCTCTCGACCAATCAGATGCGAGTAATTTATGAGAGAAGAAAGGGGCGTGTCCTAATTCAAATATTGAAGACGTCATCACTCTCTCAACCAATCAGAACCATACTCCCCTATCTTCGCTAGTTTCAGAGATGTAAATGGGTGGCATATACCAATGATTGGCAGGTAATTAGGCATGTGCCGATGATTAACAGGTGTAATGAGGCTCGAAGTCGCTAGTGGGCGTGGCCTAGGTCATGTGACAACTGTAGGCCAACCAGCACACTTGCCTATACCATCACCCTGGGTTAGGTCAGCTCATGGGCCTAATTCCCCATCAAAGTGGCGTGGCATGCAGCACGTGAACTCAGTAATCTAATCAGTATGCATGCCCATATCATCGCCATAGTTGGGTCATGTGATGCCCTCTATGCTCGTTGCCGGGTCTGATGACCCATGAAAGGGAGTGACCTAATGTAGCAATGCCTAATGGATGCCCATATCGTCACGCTGGTCAGGTCACATGACATCAGCTATGCTCGTTGCCGGGCCTAATGAAAAAGCGGCATGGCTTAAGGTGTGGAGGGTGGTCCATATCGGCTTCTGGTTTTGTAGCATTACAAGGTGTTCAGACATGTTCTTTGAGGCGCGTTGTTGTCCTAATAACCCATGGAAGGGGCATGCCCTAATGTATGGTGGCATGACCTAATGAGGCCCATATCGTCACACTGGTAATGGAGCCCATATCATTGCCCTGGGATGGGTCAGCTTATGGGACATCAGTCGTCGCATTGTTGGCCTAATGAGCCATGAGAAGGGGTGTGACCTAATATCCAGGGCGTGGTCTAATAGAGCCGATATCGTCGTACTGGTAAGGGATCCCATATCATTGCAGATCAGATGATGTCACAGGTCAGGCATCAGCTCTCGACCAATCTGCACGGACACCCATATCATCACCCTGGCTTTGGCACAACGTGTTCAGACATGTTATGTGGTGCGCATTGTAGGTCTAATGACCCATGAAATGGGCGTGGTCTAAGTTTTTGGGGAATGTGCTGATATGCGAATAGAGCTGACTTCTTCCCATTCATAAATTTGAAAATAGTACGTTTTCTTTACTACAAATCTCTATCGGGTTTACTGATTTTACATTGGTTGAAATCTGCAGGGTTGCAATTGCTGAAATATTGCCGAAAATACGTGGCACCACATTCAGTTAAACCTTTTCAATACATACCCCAAACCTCTGTAAATGCTACAAACACTCATTTCACCTGAACGTCTAACCTATTCCCCAGAGATTTAAACAATCTTATACACGTTACATACCCACACATCTTCTACTTAGCAGCAACACTATACATACAGGTTCCTAAAACCTAAATATATAAATTTTATACGCATGTCTGAACCTACACAAGCTTAACTTAAGAACGATCTAGGGCATTGGCTCATGGTAGATCTGTCAATTTTGCTGAAAATATTTGGGTGGGTTATTCAGATCTGATAACTTCACGATTGAATCACCATCATCACAATTATCATCATCATCAGAATTATCATCATCATCATCATCATCATCATCATCATCATCATCAGCAGCAGCAGCAGCAGCAGCAGCAGCAGCAGCAGCATTCGTACTTCTCTACATTACTATTATCGCGACATAGCAATCATGAAGTTATCAAAATGTTAAAATGTTATCAATGTAGTTATGTGGTGATTCCGCAATGCATAGTACAACAGTTGGCATGTATATTTTATTTAGGTAATTCAGCTGGAAGCATGTGTAAACCATATATCAATCTAGATGTGGGCGAGATGAGTTCATGCCTCTAAACATTTGTATGGCGATGTCATTGAATTCAAACAATCTAAAGATGAGGGGATAGATGTCCAGAAGGATGCACATCCTTTGAACTATAACATCGATTATTTAATTCATAATTTCTCCAATAGTCTCTTAATCCCCTCTTGTGTCAACAGCACCTCAAATTGCTCAAAATTATACTTTTATCAATTAACCCTTTCATTTGGCAAGATTTTTAAAGAAAATTCAAATATTTGTTCAGTAAATGACCATGTGCTGGGCAAGAGAACTGTTTTTGTAAATTTACCACTCAAATTTGGGAAAATATTTTTTAAAGAGATGGTCTTTTGACCGGCTTGCCGATTATAGGGTTAATCATTTAGGAAATCTAAATTTGTGCTTAGTCAGTCTCCATTTGCAGGTAAAGAGAAGACTATTTGTGGAAATGTACCACAGGAATGACTGCCTCGGTAACCGAGCAAATCATTTCAGTGGTAAATTTTTTTAAATATTCTTGGTCTGCAAATAGACATTCCTGAAGACCACTACAAAGGCTGGTTTTGGCTGACTTTATCGTGAAAGGGTTAACCTGCAAATAGACAGGCCTCAAGACTATGGCAGAAGTGGTGTTACCACTATAATGACAAGTTAACACAAGAGGGGTTAACGAATTAGATTTCAATGTTTATTAGTGAAATATTACACTTAAGAGAGAGAGAGAGAGAGAGAGAGAGAGAGAGAGAGAGAGAGAGAGAGGGCGAGAGAGAGAGAGCGTTACCTCCATTGATAGAGAGAGAGAGAGAGAGAGCGTTTCAGACAAGCAATTTTACATGTGCACATTGTTAGACATTCGTAGGTATAGGTGGGGATAAGATATGATTTTCTGATTCGTTAGACCCATCGAGCGCATGTAACCTCGTTAGACCCAATAACCATTCCATAGCTATTCTGCAATATGTACATTCTTTCTTATTCATAGACCCACCTCCACCTCCTCCTCTGATTTTCTTCACCTGTTCACTGTTAATATTTTAAGATTATTTTCGGAAATTATAATTAACAGTTGTTGCCTGGTAGTTTACAATTTCATCCACGTTCTGGATTACAGTGGAATTATGCAAATATCGTTCCACTGTTTGTTATCACTCAGAATACTGAGAATGTCTTCCTGAAGAAACTAAGTTTAAATAAAATTGTACGTGAGTTGAGAGGTGGGGTGAGGTGGCTGCGACCTCCACCCTTTTCCACATAAACTACCAACCAACAACTTTTGATTAGGTCGCAAATTATTTTCAAAATACATATAAATATGCATAGACTATACCTTTATCTTAAGAATTTGAAAACGGTTTGTGAAATTCTAAGCAATGGTTGTTGCCTGTTAGGCCTCGTTTAAAATAAATAGAAAACCATCTTGCATGGTTACAATATTATTTTAAGTTACTGTCATTGACATTAGGCCCGCTGGACCAATATGACCCAAAGTGTTGTAGGCTATTTGTCTCTAGAAACTCGCGAAATGGTCTTGCAGGGAATGGGGAGGGTCCCGCCCCCCCCCCACCCCCACCCCACCCTATACATTGCTATAGATTAAGGTTTCAGAAGGCCTAACTTCAGCCCTGTAGCAATGCTGTGTTAGTGAGCTTCCAACGATGCCATATACTTTTTGTCCGGAGTGACACGAATAGTTGAACCACTGTCAATCTCAAAAAGATAACCTAGAACAAATTTTAATAGAAATTATATCATTCTATGACCTTAATAAAGTCTATTAAAGTCTATTGAAGTTGTAGTACCTGATGATATCATGAAATTAGTGGCAGTTAACTTTCAGATATCATACATTCTTTCTGTCTAGCAAAAAAATATGTATGATCTGTAGATGACCTCAAACCTAGGTAACCGAGCCAGTCATTCTAATGGTAAATTCTCAAAAATACTCTTCTCTCTTCCTGCAGATAGACACAGGCCAAGAAAAAACTTTTATTTTCTTTACTATTATCCCTTTAATGGTCAAGCCGGCAAAAAGAATTCAGTGGTAAATTTACCAAAAATATTTCTAAAATTTAAATATCTTGAGAAATGTTGACCAACAAAATGTTTAATTGATATATGAAGTAGTATTTTGAGTGCTTTGAGGCCTGTTGACACAATAGAGGTTAAGGGCAGGAATCTAATAATTTAGCACCTATAATCATGGTAGATGATTCCAATCATGTTTATGTGAAGATGGATAGACCATGAAAACATAGTGAAAAATTTGGTTCCCCAAGGGTGGCAATTTTTCATAAACTACTACTCACAATGCTGGAGTCATTTCTGGAGTTAGGGAAGGTGGTCTGCCTTCGCTACTTCTTAATTATCCTAAGTACAAATTTAACTCAAACACTTTTCAAAATGGTAATAATAATAAATAATAGTTTTATTGCTTGCATATTAAATAGCCATATTAGAATACTTTAGATTTTCAAAAATAAACCAATTTACTAATCAATCTCGGATCAATTCTACAACTAACAAAATTACTGTCTAACTATTGAGATCAACTCGCAATATTAGCTCTTATCAAGAGAGAGTGACTCTCTCTCTCTCTCTCTCTCTCTCTCTCTCTCTCTCTCTCTCTCTCTCTAGCAAGAGTGCAGTCAGAACTTAACTTACTTATGGCATGCACAGCCTTATATGCAAGAAAAGTGGATTCGTCCATGGTGTCGTTCTGATGATGTTTCAGAGCGCTTCCCTGGTGATTTCCAAAATCTAACTACTTTGATTGGTTAAAACTCTTCCTCCCACACCTAATAGACGATCGAATTCAACTGGTTGGAACCAGTATGCAAGTGATGCCTCTTGACAGAATGTGTACACTTTTCTGCTTTGACAAGACCCATCAAGCATCAACCTGTGCATATTTTATGATTCCCACCTAATGGTTCTGTTATGACAAGAGCATTAACCATTCAAGTGTTAACTCATCAGGATTACTTTATCATGGAACAACTATATTTGGAGTTGATAACTAATGGTTATGAGCCATCATGACGTATGCCTAGGTGATCTCTGACCTGACATGTACATTCTGGGTAATTACCAGAATTATGCATGGGATTCTACATGGTGCTGAATCATAGGCTGTATTTGTACACTCTGCCTATGCTATCTGACTAACTTCTTTGAACCATGTAATAATCTTTTCTTAATCAACTATCTTGTAAGACCTTGTTGTATTACATACAGAGAAATCCTCATATGGTCAATCTTGTACTTAATCCAACAGCGTCTTACCATCATGGTATCTGTAATTTATATCAAAGTGGCAGAACCAGTTTCCAGCCTATAAAGGGTAAAAGATTCAGTTTGTCCCTCATAAACGGATTATGACTATGACTAAGACTTTAAAGTGAGTTGAATATTTGTCCAAATTATTCATCCTGAATCCTGATTGTAAAATGACAAAACTGGATTGATTTTAGCAACCAATCCTAACCAAATAGAAATCAAACATGGCTAATTCAATCTGTCCATCACCAGTGATTATAACCATCCATTTAGAATCCCTCAAAATATTCAGATAAAATATATTACTATACATTTGGCATACAGCATGCATGATCATAGAAAATAGCAGTGGTGGTAATCAGATATCCCGGCATGATTTAAATACTCATTACATAAATACACTACACCACTCTATCCTGTCTATAGCGACCTATATAAGCGATACTATTTTTAGCTGCCAATAGCGACCTAAATAGTTGATCCTATTTTTAATGACGTATTATGATGACGATGTGATGAAAATTCAAAACTGAGAGTGTGACGCAAAACATGCTTGACCCCTACAGTGTCAAAGGTCATTTGAAAATATTTACCCAGGTACCATATGGTAGTGGGTGGGTTTGCTGGTAGCTAATCCACAAATCCCATATTTACAATAGGATTAGACATCGAATTTATATCCCTTCTATTTAAGAGGGAAAGCATTTGACTATTTAAATTTTTTTTTATTCATGCAATAGATCAGTGAACTACCCGACTTCAACCTGAAAACACACAATGGTGCTTCAAAGGATTTTGGAAGATATTTCTAATAGAACAAATAAAAGTTGTTTCATTTCTATTACAATTTGTCCTAGGTAATGTATCGTTTTGGAATAGATCGACTGGACCATGCCTTGAAATAGAGATTCTGTGAATTCAGGCTTCATAGTTTTGAATCAATTCCAACACAAGTCAAAATTGGTCGGGTCTTAGCTAGAAATGGAAGGCCACAGCTAGAATTGATCTCTGTACTGGAATCGGTGTAGGGACAAGTAAATTTTCCTGATCTATGGATAGTTAGTGATTAACATCCAGAGAAAATATTGGACAATACAACAAATAAATGAATGAGATTTAACTTTGGCTACAACAACAATACAATTACTAACATGCAAACAGTATTACACATTCCACTTTTGGTTTGAATAGTATATTCTGGAAAGATCCGTCATTTGAGAAACATTTAAAGATGGACAGAAATTGATTTTTAAGTGTGTGCTTAGAATAAATGCTATATAACAATTCCCGCTTAGAATAAAGAATTTGAACTCAGATTATCGAATTGCCTGGATATTACTTAAGATCCCAGTTCAATACCGGTCACATTGATCATATGACAGTATGTTTGTTCAGCTGGCGGTTTTGACACAAGGAAATGTGTTTATACAGACATTGTCCAAATATTTTATCATAACATTAAACAGATACATAACATTTTATCACATAAGCAAGCTTTTAATCAACTGCATAGCATTGTATATCATTGTATATCATTATTAACATATAAACGGTGCTTTCTGCACATTTCATATAATCATATTTCCTGATATGAACATGTAATATTCAATGAAAGACTTTCATGAGCGTAGAAGAAAATATTTTTACTGGTTAAATAATTCTTAATAATCCCACATGCCTCATGACACCATGTATGTTTCTTAGAGCTGACGATGTCGAAATTGTAAACAAGATGGAATTGGTAATGTTGTTTATTTAAATTTTGCAATATATGGTTTATACGACCTAGTTATGAAAACATTTGTAAATTTGAATAATAAATGCAGAAATTTGGAAACTTGGATTAAAAAGTAATCGCTTGTCTGAAATACAGATGATTTGTTTATTAGTGGTCCCATACCGGTGAAACCTATGGAGACTATAAGTTTGTGCTCTGTCTGTCTATCTGTCCATTTGTACATCCATCCATCTGTCCATCTGTCACAAGAGCATGTATTTGCATGTCATTGATGGCCTCCACATTCCTGTTTTCGACTGTGTTAAAACATGGCAATGGGAAAGACTGGTTTAAAAAAAAAATTATATATATATATAATTGATATAATATTTTTCTATGTTTCTCAGTGACTTTAGTTTACTGACAAGCAGGAAACATAAAAATGTGCATCTAAATTTCCATGTCCCGATTAATGATCTAACTACCAAAGTTTAATCCAATCATAGTGGTGAGATTTATACACTGAGAAACATAGAAAAATATTATATCAAAGCCTGGTTACTTGATTGATGATTAAGATAGTGATCCAAAACTTCCAATATTCCAGAACTGCTGTAGGAACTTTCTCGCATGTAGTGCATGCTCATGCACATTATCGCATGCATGGAAATGCACTTATAGATTTCCTCTTCTTTCGACTTATTATTGCTTACATAGAAAACAGGCAAAACATGCCTTTCAAATAACATCATCCATTTTCACACTATGCCATTTGGGCTAACGAATGCGCCTGCTACATTTCAGTGGTTAATGGATTTAGTATTAGCTGGTTTATACTGGAGTGCTTGCTTGGTTTACATTGATGATATTATACTATTTACACAAACAGTGGATGCTCACTTGAAGTTACTGGAAGATATGTTCACACGACTGAGAAATGCAGGGTTAAAGCTTCAACATAAGAAATGTTAGGTGTTCTGTGATATAGTAACATTTCTTGGCCACAAAAGAGAACATCTTCAGATCTACAGAATATTAAGAAAGTGCAGAATCTAAGACCCACGTCAACAAAGGAAACTAAGTGTTTGTGTCTTTGGCATCCTACTATAGATGCTTTGTTCCATATTTTGCGACAGTAGCCGAACCACTTTTGCAATTGACCTGGAAAGATGTAGATTTTGTTTGGAATGATGAGTGTCAGTTGGCTTCTACAAGGTTGATACAGGCATTGATATAATATCTAGTTTTAGCCTTCCCTGATTTTAAATGGTCATTCACATTAGAAACAGATGCATCCAATGTACCTGTCAGAATGATACTATCACAGGTCAAGGAAGGAGAGGAAGATTAATCGGTTATGCTAGTTCTATGTGAAAGAAATTGGAGAGGAATTGGAGCACATATGATAAGGAGTTCTGGGCAGTTGTGTGGAGTGTTAGAAATTTTCATCCATTCCTCTATGGAAAGCGATTTCAAATTATAACCAATCATAAGCCATTGTTAAATGTGAAAAATTTTGCGATCAGAAAAGAAGCCTACCAGCTGATGTACCTGGTGGTTTATAGAGCTAGGTGACTATAATTTTGACATTGCCTATAGGAAGGGTGAGGAGAATGCTAAAGCAGAGTATCTCTCCAGGTTACCAGTAAGTGAGGCTAAAGTAGAGGCAGAAAGTGTGTACATTGGCACTGCAGATTATTTGCTTTGTGGTGAGAAGGACAAACTCATTAGGGTTGATGATGAACAGGATGTGGATGAGGTCTTGCCCTGTATGGGATGCCTTGAAGAAGAAAATCTATTGTCTGGAAGAAATGTGCCACTCAGAGAAAAGTAAAGGCGAGGTGAAGCAATTGTGCTGACAAAAGAATAATTTGGTAATCCATGATGATATTTTATATAGAGAGTTTGTAAATAGAGATGGAAAAAGTTGCCTACAGTTAGTTGTCCTGAAAGTTTTAATATCGTCTGTTCTAAGTGAGAGTCATTGTGGAATTGGGGGTGTCTATTTTGGTGCAGAGTAGACGTTGGCAATACTGCAGCGCAAATATTATTGGTATGGAATGTCATCTGACGTGAAGCAATGGTGTAGAGCTTGTGAGAAGTGTGCAATTGGGAAATCATCTCTCCTGGCTTCAAGAACGTCATTAGTGCAGGAGCAGCTATGCATTTGAAAGATTAGCCATGGATATTGTTGGACCACTGACTACCACTACTAATGGTAATTGCTTTATATTAGTAGTATTTGAATATTTTACAAAGTGGCCTGAGGTGTTTCCACTGAAAGATCACAAGGCAGAGATGGGTGCTAGGGTTCTTGTAAACGAAGTTTTTTGCTGATATGGTGTTCCAGTCAGGTTGTATTCAGATGAAGGTCGAGATCTTGAGTCAGAGTTAATCTATAAATTGTGTAAACTACTGGGCTTCACCAGGATAAGAACAACTCGCTATCATCCTCAATCAGGCTGGCTAGTGGAGAGACTTAGCCATACACTAATTGGGATGCTAAGGATAGTGGGAAGCAATAATCAGAAAGACTTGGATGAGTATCTTCCGAAGATGCTGTTTGCTTATCGCTCAACAGATGCTTCAGCGAGCATATGAGTCAGTATGTGAGAATACAAAGACAGCTCAAAGAAGGCAAAAGGATGGATATAATAAAAGGATTAGAGGTGATTAGAGGTGAGCCCATTAATGTTGGAGACAAAGTCAGGGTGTATAGTCCGGCTGTTAAACAGGGTCTATCAAGAAAACCACTTAAATATTGGGATGGCCAATGGACGGTGGTCATGAAAATAACAGATGTAGTGTATACAGTAAAGAGAGATGGTGGGGAAAAGTGTAGTCCACTATGACAGGTTGCGTAAGTGCAATAGTTTCCTATTGGCTGATGCGCGGAGGAGGAAGATTGGCATAGAGATGCTAATCTAACACTTGATCTCAATTCATCAGTTTTGGATGAGCAGGCAGCTTAACCAGTTCTGGAGGCACCCCATGTTGAGCTACCTCACGGTTGTCTTTCCTGGCGAAATGAATTAAGTGGGGCAACAGGAGTGGAAAATCATTCTGCTGATGAGTCTGCATGTGAGAAAGACAATGACAACGCAGTGGCCCGAATGACATGGAAGAAACTCCATCGAGAGTTGACCCCATGGCTGGCAGCTGGAGAGTGCAGCCTACTCGATCAGGCAGAGCAAGAGCAAGCACTGTAGGCTTGCAGGAGTTTGTGATCAAGTAGCCCAATGATTGCTGATTGGCATGTATATAAGTGTATGTAATTATAATAATAATAATAATAAGAAGAAGAAGAAGAAGAAGAAGAAGAAGAAGAAGAAGAAGAATGCTGATGGTAACAATAATAATAATGGGAGGACAGTGAGTGTATGGTATTGTTCAAAGTCAGAGGTGATGACGTGTGCGATTTGTGTCGGGATGGTATTATCTGCATATTTGAGTTCATTATTAATGCTGTCAGGCAGATTTTCTAACTTCTTCTTTGGTTATTGACTTATGCATGGACGTGACTGGCCTTCAAATGTGGGTAGAGGTTCATTTTCTGTATCAATGACAGGGATGGGGTTAATTACATTGCATCTATTACTATTGCTATTACTTTCAATTCCTTCTATTACTATTAGTATTACCATTACTCCAAATTTGATCTATTACTATTACTATTACTCTCATATCTATTACTGTTACTATTACTATTGCATTTGAACCAGGGTATCACTCATGCACATGCACTCCTACATAAATATGCATGCAAATGAAAAAGTAGTTATAAAATAAGTGTTTCAGAACAGAGGGTGGTGGGAGCCATGGGTCACGGATCAGCGGCTACAGGAGGGAGCTGAGCTGTCAGAACAGAGGGATGGCTGGCTGCGATGTGTTTTACAGTGTAGGACCCACCCAACCCCCCAGTGGGCCCCCATCAGCATGTGATACCATCAAAATCCACCTATTAGAGAAACACAACTGGATAGGTATACACGTCTGTGGGGTGAACATGAACATAAAATCCCCATATTAGAGAAACGCAACTGGACAGGTACACACCTCTGTTATGGACATTGATGAAGTACTTCAAAATTTGGCGAGATTGTTGCAGCAGGGGCTTATTAGCTGTGCCACTTATGCCAAGAACCTAGCAGCCTTCCTTCCCGAGAAGCCAACACCAGCCCCATGCAGGAAGCTACCAATCACTCGGAGAAGCCAACCCCAGCCTCGTGCAGGAAGCTACCAACCACTCCCGAGAAGCTAACCCCAGTTCCCCTTTCTGAGAAGCCCCCAACCCACCCAGAGCTAGAAACCTCACCCAAGTTCACAGATGACGAGATCGACAGGTTTCTTGATGCTATAATCTAGGAAATGAGAGACATACCCCCAGGATTTGTGGAGGTCCCACATGCAATCCAGAACTATCTGCGGGAATGGGAACTTCATGGACATGGGGAAAAAGATCCAACAGCTTTCCTGGATAAAAACCTGGACAAGATCGAGAAGTAGTTAGGGGAAGAGGTCCTCGACCTGAATGGGGTGAAGTTCTGCCTTGCTCTAAAGATCGCCCACCACAAGGAGAAGAATGGTGGGACAGAGGTCACCACAAATCCCCTGTTCTGGTCTAAGCAGCATGCCATCCTGAAGGCAAGCGACATTAGCGAGGCTGTAAAGGAGGCCAAAGCCAAGGTGCAGCAAGGCCCTGAGAACTATACCCGTGAGAGGTCTGGCTGGGCAGTTGACCAGGTTTATGCATTGTACCTCAACATCGCCAGATATCAACCACTAAGTGCTGGGTCCTACATCAATCTCCCCGCTTCGATTAAGCGAAAACCGTGTTTAATGGTCAGAACAATGATGACCACTGTCTTCGCTGGTCTCTAGTGGCTGCTGCATACCCCGCAGACAGTAATCCCCAGTTGACATCGAGTTCAGTGGTGTAAACTCTCCAACCACTCTCCACCAGCTTAAGCAAGTTGAGCAGCAGAATGGCCTGGCCATTAATGTTTTCGGGCATAACAAGGGTGTCTACCCACTGCATCTGAGTGAGGCTGATCCCATCATTCCAAGGACAAATCTGCTGCTTATCGAGAAGGGCGGCAAGCAATACCATAGTGGGATTAAGGACCTGAATCATCTGCTCTATGATCAGAGTTGGTATAAAGGGAGAAAGCACTTCTGTGAGTGGTGTCTCCACTGTTTTTCTCACGATCACCTTCTCATCAAGCACAAACGGTGGTGCTGCGACATCAGTAACAGACCAATGCGCATAAGAATGCCTACAGAGGACAGGAAGATGCTACAGTTCACCAACCACCACAAGAAACTCAAGGTGCCATTCATCCTCTATGCCGACTTTGAAGTCCTAACAACCAAGATTGAGGGGCCAGAGGCGAATCCGGCTCAGCGCAGCACACAGAAAACGCAACACCATGAGATCTGTGGGTTCTCATACATTGTGGTCCACTGTGATGGTGTCAGTGAACCACCAGTGATGTATCGAGGAGAGGATGCAGCTAAGCACTTACTGGACCGGTTGGCACAGGAAGAAGAGAAGATAATGGCTATGCTCGCCCACCCTAGGCTAATGGAGATAATTAGAGAGGGCTGACGAGCTCAATAAACAGCGGTCAATTGTCATCTGTGCGACAGACCATTAGATGGGGACAGTGTGAACTATCACAGCCACATCACTGGACTCTACTGGGGAGCAGCACACAATGTGTCTAATTTAAAGCTGCACCTCAACCCTAGAGCCACCACCATCCCAGTTGTGTTCCACAACCTGTGTGGGTATGACTCTCACCTCATCATGCAGGCCATCTCCCAAACAGAGGGGCAGATCAACTGCATCCCCAACAATATGGAGAAGTACATCTCCTTTAGCCTCCATCAGCTGCAGTTCATCGACCCGGCCCAGTTCCTCCCAGCATCACTTAACAAGCTGGTAGCCAGTTCCACAACGGTCCCACTTACAAAACAGGATGAACCCAATACTGCCAAGCATGAGCACCTGCTCTGTAAGGGTGTATATCCCTATGAGCACATGGATGGGTAGCACCGTTTCAATGAGACTTCTCTCCCACCTCAAACGGCTTTCTACAGTAAACTCGCTGGTGAGGGAATATCTGACAGTGACTACAACCACGCTCAGCCTGCCTGGGCCAAGTTCGGCTGCCAGACCATGGGAGACTATCATGACCTATATCTGCGGTCTGACACTCTGCTCCTTTCAAATGTCTTTGAGAACTTCCGCATCACATGCCTCCAACAGTATCATCTGGACCCCGCACACTATTACACAATCCTGGGGTTGAGCTAGAATGCACCTTTAAGGAAGACAGGTGTGGAGCTGGAGCTCCTCACTGACTACGACATGCATCCCTTCATAGAGAAAGGACTCAGGGATGGTGTATCAATGGTCAGCAAACGCTATACTATGGCAAACAACCCATACATAGCTGGCTATAATCCACAACAGCGGATAAGCCACATCATGTATCTGGACGCTAACAAACTCTATGGAGGGGTAATGAGTCAATACCGACTGAAAGGGGGTGGGGGTGTTTGAGTGGGTGGAGAACATTGATGTCAAAGAGATTACACAACATCCTAATGATGATGAAAAGGGCTACATCCTAGAGGTTAACTTTGAGTACCCACAAGAGCTGCATGACATGCACAATACCTACATGCTGGCACCTGAATGAATGAAGGTGAAGGGATAGTAGCTCTCAGAGTATCAGTGGGCATTGGGCGAGTCGATAAAAGAGAAAAACTGGTGCCTAACCTAAGAGACAAAGAACAATACGTTCTCCACTACTGCAACCTGAAGCTCTACCTCAGCCTGGGTATGAGGTTGAGGAAGGTGCGCAGGGTTCTAGGCTTCAATCAGTTGCTGTGGACGGAGCCTTACATCCGACTCAACACAGAGCTCCGCAAGAAGGCCAACAGCGACTTTGAGAAGGATCTCTACAATGAATAACGCTGTATTCAGTAATACTATGGAGAACTTGCGCAAGCCATAAAGTGATGGATCGCTGATGGTATTGACAGCCTGGCTTATGGTCACAAATATGTCATCACTCCAATGGATGCTTTCATCAAAGAGCTGCTGGTATGAGCATCATGTGACATATTCAACCGACAGTCAGTGGAGGATGTCTACTCTCCAGGGTGGAGGTAGCTGTGTGTCTGTAGGGATAAGCTGGAGCTCCTCTCGTACAAACGGCCGCCTATGACTGCTCTCGAACCATGCCAGGTAGTACAGCGTAGGTTGTCCAGCCGTATCCACATACCTGTCAATCGTGTTTACATCTATCAGCCAGTTGGGGTCAGTCGCCCGCCTACGTCCGCCCTCCAACTCGCCAGGCTCATAGAAATACCGAACCAGGAACTTGGATGGAAGTCTGTCCACTGAGCACAGCTCTTGAACAGAGCATCGAAGTTGGGACACAGAGATTCGCTGAATGGAATTGACTGGCTTCTGTCCTATCAGCCTAATAACATCCGCATTGGTTCTCTCCACCACAACGGGCTACCCTTTCAACCATATCCTGGAACGACCGCCAGTCGGGACAGCCATCTCCTGAGCATACTGATGTGGAACGCCTCTATGCCAGTGTCTGGTTCGACCACTTAACGATAGCCTGGGAATGGTGATGTCCCACCTTGCCTCGCCTAAGCACCACACCATGTTTCCACATGAGGGCCACAGTTTCACCTCTAAACTCCTTACCCTCATCCACTTGCAGCAACTCTGGCTACTGGAGGGGATTTTGCGGGTCCTCATAGATACTTATAGATACTCTGGAACCTGGCAGCCATCTGACCCACGGACTTATCTGTGAGAGGCACTGCTGCCTTGTATCTACTGGTGACATCGACGATGGTGAGGGCGTACTTATAGGTTTTGCATGTTCCTCTGGAACAGACCCGATAATGTGGAAGACAACAGCTGAGAAGGTAACACAGAGGGCCTGTGTCAGTGCCCGCAGTGTCTAGCACCTCGAGTATCCATATGATGCAAGCTTGAGCAGCCATGCTTATTATGTGATCTTAAATGGCAGGCCAAAGAATCCCGACTTCTTCACCTCAGGTAGTTGGAGCTTTGCTGTTGCATTCGCTTGGCCATCCACTGTGATATGGCTCAGGCCGATGGTGCCTACCTTGAGATTCTGCCCATCTTGGTGGAATGAGCTCCGTGGTTTCAGGAGATCCTTAACCAGGTCCTGTGCTCAGGACTCGGCCATAACCTTGATGGCACCAGCCTCATCGACTCCAAGCATACCTGCATCAATGCCCTGTATTTGATGTCCATCCCCTTGTATACATTCTTGGCCTTGTTGATGGCTGATTGTCCTACGGTGTCAGTGTTTCTGATGAGATCTCTGGCTGGGATGGTACCTCGGATCTCTCGAGCTTCTCCCTTCTCATCGAAGTCTAGGAAGGAGATGGGGGGGGGCAACAGTCTCATCTGAACCGAGGCATGCCTCGCCCAAGTGAGCTAGATCACCTAGCTCTTTGCTCTCTAGGTCAGTGAGTGACAGAGAAATTGTTGGGGTATACAGACGTCTTAAACCTAGTCATATTAACAGAGGAATAGGTGGGCATAGGTAGACCATATGCTGGGACAAGGAAATAGGTAGCAGTGCTCAGGATACTGGACCTCCCTGTCGAGACATGCCTTGTGGGCTAACCACCATTTCTGGGAATTGGAAATCCTCAGTCCATGTGGTCGACTATGCGCTACCGACTCTGGCATACCCTGCCATGCCTCATAGGCTACTGTTGGGTCATGGACCTGCCAAGCTTCCATTATATAAAGCATCTTCAAGCTAGACATAGGCCACGATGATCTCAGCCATAGCACTCCCCGCTAGCTCTAGAACAGCGGCTTTCATTAGAGGGATGCATTCGCCCATGATCTTGGGGGCAACAGTAGAGGAGGCGCCACCGATGGTAATGTTTGGGATGGGATGTGTTATTCCTAGACAGTGGTCAACAACTGTACTCGCCGCTGTAGCAAGGACAGTGGCCTCAGCAGCAGGAATGACCTCATTACCACCCGTCATCTTTACCATGGCCACATTCGCGGCCACGTTACTGCTAACATGAATGGCCTGTGTCAGTAGCTTCTGGGTCTTGCCTTGTGTAGCTTCTCCACCTTCTGGAGATTCGCCTGGCTCTCCAGGAGTTGCTTTACAATCTGTACCATTGACGTCATCGTTTAAACCCTGAGTATACAACGCATTTAAATCTGTATGTTCTACCTCGAGAGCACTAAGCAGCTTTAACCAGTCTGCATCTGTCAGCTGCTTAGATTAGTACTCAGGAATATCCATAGCACTATACATAGTGGCTTAAACCATGGACCTATGCCTCAGGTACTATGACATCGTCCACACCGAATTGAAGGGCTGCAAGAAGAAGTCAGCAAATGAGCTCGCCCAGCTCTCTAGTGCTGAGATAACAGAGGAGCTGACAGTTGTGAAGCTCTACCTAGGATTTGGTAAAGGGCAGGTTTGTTTCATCGGATACCTCATTATGGGAGTCAGTGTCATCGAGCAGCTCCTGCATACTAAGGGATTCTACAAGGATCGGGAGTATCTGTTGGACGTGTTCCAGCAGTTGCAGGCATCCATGGCATCCCCTGACTCTAGTTGAATAAGGCTCTGCACTACTACAAGCTGGAAAAAAGCCTGTACCACCGAATCATACAGTCCTTGGGTGTGTATGTTAACAGCGTGTTTGGGGGCTGTCGGTTAGGCCAAGCTAGTTCAGGCAATCTTATTTGACATGTCTCCTGCACCAGAAAAGAGTCAGGATGATCTATTGCTCTACGAGCAGGATCTACTAGTGGTGGAGAAGACTGGTGATGAGCACAGCAATAGCCAGACCTGACACCACTCATAGGACTATCGTCCTGCGAGCTCTGCCGGGTGGGGTGGTGGGTGTCAGCACGGGTCACCGTTTGTCATCCAGCACTCCTGCTGTCCCAGTGGTCAGAATGACAGTTGGAACGACGGTAGCACTGGCCATAGGAGACAACGGGGACCTAGATGTCATGGGCGTCGAGATGACATGCACAGCTCCGTTGATGTCAGTGTTCCACCCAAAGTGCACACCTGGGTAATTACCCTCGACTATCATGTTATTGTAGCCCCTGACCCTTAGATCCTTGACATTCATGGTCTTATTACTCAGAATAAGTCATAGGTATGGCGATACAGCAAAGTCGAGCTTATGACGGGCCTTCTGTAAGGCATGCTGGAACTTGGGAATGAGGCTACTGGGATCTGCAACAATGATCATGTCCTCAACGAGAGTGCTGAACATGGCATGCACCTCTTTTCCACTAACTCCATCTATGGAGTGGCGCAGCTTGGTCTGGGCTGTCAGGAGACAGTAACATAATGCTTCTAAAGACTGGTTGATTCGAACAATCCCTGCTGGTGTGAGCCCTGAGGCTGTGTGGGGGACAAAGTATTTCCACGCCTCTGGATGGTCCTGCCTGATTCCGGTGATATGCATATGCTGCACCCTCACTCCTGGCTCTGTGTCTGGATTGAATGAGAATGTCACTGTCTTCCGATGACCGATTTTTCGGGGTGTTTGATAGGAGAAGCCTGGGTAGTCTCGTCTCGGCTTGCCATACATAACGCCTAGACTGCTGATGTCTCCACCATGGAAACGATAGTATGAGTGGGCATTGAACTCTCGCTGGAGTCTACTGGCTGCTGAGAGGCGGTAGCTAGTGATGCCAACAGGCTGCGGATCGAAATCATTTTTATTAGACAGGCTTGCACCCAGCTCATGGGGGATTTGTCTCACCGTGTATTACACATGGAATCTGAGACAGCTGACAATGAGCACAGCTTCGGGGCTACCAGAATAGGAGTGCAGCAAACCTGCACCGCCACCGCATCCTGCTGTGGCACACCACACGGCAAAGTTCAGCTGTTGGTTCCAGAATGAGAGATTCTGGCCTGCTATCCACGTAAGCGCTTTCTTTGCATCCTTGATGGTGATTGCAAGGTTAGTCAGTGGTTGTGGATTGATGGAGAAGCTGATGCGGGACCGCTCGTCGACTGTGATCAAAATAGGTGTTAGGTCTGGTATGTCATCCAGGAGACCACGTAGTCCAGCTCTCGAGCGGGTGCAGAGTGTACACTCTGCTGTTCCAACCACGGACCCAACATACTATTTGACACCGTAGAGATCTTTGATGCAGCCATGCTGCAGCATCTCATTTTTAACTCCTCCATGTCCACCCGCCTGCTGAAGCCTTTGAGGTATTGCTGACGCACGTTGGGTTTCTCTGTGTGGTACAGGGTTTGAAGCTTCAATATATGGTGGTACTCTTCACCACTGACATGCCCATCCTCGAGAGCTTTGCTGACCGACTCGTCGATAGCCCATATGCTTCTCTGTGACAGTGTTACATACTTAGTATGTTTCTCCAGCTTCCTGGTGATCTGACGTTGTCCAACCATCAAGACGGTGACCAGGACAGTAGTGGCAAGGGTCACACCACCCAGCGAGATAGTGACTATAGCACCCACCCCTGTAGCAATGACGGTCACACCACCACTGGCTCCAATCACACCCACAGCTGTGGCTGGGCATGCTAGACTGTTGTAGACTGTTTTATATCGCCTGCATGTTCTGTTGTACTTTTCTGTCTCATGAACAGGATTCTGTCTGATGGTGTCAATCTGCTGGAGTCGCCAGCCATGTACTGTACCACTCTCCCAGCTGACAGAGATGGTTATCTCTGTTCAGGCTGCTTTCGCCACTCAATTTATCCATCGTATACATAGGTCTTAAACGTGTGCTAGCACTGCATCACCGGTAGGATCTGACTATGAGTCATTGTCGGATTTATCTTGGAGTCTGGCAAACTGAACCAGTTTATTCGAGTGGAGCCATACCTCCCTCAAACACCCCTCATCCAGCATAATGTCAGGGGTCAGTTGCTTTCACAGCCATGACATCTGGAACTTCACCTTGTCGGCCTGGTAGTACGCTCACCGTTGGCAGACTTTCTTGGATGTATACTCCACCCTCTCCTCTTCCCACTGCAAGACTTCTACAGACTCATCGCACTCGTCATCTGAGAAATCATATAAATTTGGCCCTATGACACCCTCCTCCTGCCGGATGAGGCTCTCCCATTCTTGAACAGATTTGTAGTCCCTTCGTCCCCTTGCCTCGCTGGCATTCTGTTCATACAAGCTCACCTGCTGCAGTCACTTGCCTTCTTGTCGACAACGCATTTCATGTACCGCTATATCTACCATGCTGGAGAAGGCGTGTGGCTGCTCCTCTATCCCCTTTATCAACAACTCGGCGAATGCCTGATAGGTCTGATATGATAGCATGATGATAGGTCGATAAGTAGCATATGACGGACCATCCATGCTGGCATATAGACAAATGGTGGAGCTCTCAAACAGGTAATTTATGTGGGTGAACATGTTCAGGCTGATCGCTTTCCACAGTTTGTTGGTGGCTCCTGGCAGATATTCTATCATGTCTAACCCTACTTTACTCAGTGAGCTGTGGTAGGTACTTCCTGGTGGCGGATGTAACACATCGACGTGTACGTACGTGGTGGAATGCTGAGCTACCTTGAAGAGAACCCATTCTATGTGATACTGAACCACACGGCTACCAACTAGAGATGGTCTGTTAACATTCTCCCAGTTTTGGAGTAGCAATTGGACAATCGGCATGCTATACACTCTGTTTAAACTCCCTATATAGATATAAAATGGAGCCTATATTTGCTCACTCGACCAGTCTGGCCGATCTCGTGGACGTGTACGACGATGATGCTGCCAAGGTTAAGAAAAGCAATGGCAAGTGGTTTGTCCTCCAATATGGAGCAGAATCCAAGACATTCTCCCTCCACCCAGTTGGTGGAGATGGTGTAGAGCTGCTCACTGACCTAAAGGATGTCTCGAAGGAATGTCTGGGTCGAGAGAGGGATGGGGACAAAATAGTGTTCCGCTATGACTTCCCAAAAAAGAAGTTCATCCTCCACCCCCTGATAGAACAGTCACTAGACAAGGTTGTGGATGTTAACACCTTGAATGCTGACCTCAGCTGACTGTGAAGCATGCCCCACTGATGTCAACTGATGGTGTGCTGTTTACCCTGGCGAAACAGCTGCAGGTATTCTTTGAAAAGAACGCTGTATGGTACCGCACTGGACCTGGTGGTAACTCGCGAGTGTGGGTGCCACTATATAGACCTCAATATAGGTTGGAGGTCACCCAACTCGCTACAGTTGTGAAGAAAGATGGCGCGGTCCGGAAGTTTTATAACCAGGGGACATCTTTCCTAACCTATTTTCCTGACAGGGCACAACCCTAGTTGCAGTGGGTGATAAGATTGTGGTCACTGGAGGAAAGCTCCTGCTGCGTCGCCCCATTTATGGACCAGAGGAAGCCATCAATATTCAGGATGGCATCCTGTGGATAGAGGGAGTATCACACTTCTCGAAGGTGAAGGGCTCAGTGAAGCTGCTCAAGCGTGTCGGGCTCACAAGTCTGCAAACAACCCATATTGTGCTAGAGCTACGGCTTCTCACTGGTGGTAAAGTGAAGCAGCTAAGACCTGCCCCTGAAGGCATGAAGATCGGCATCGAGGCCATCACAGGGCTCGACCTGACACAGATATTTCTCGAGGGGTTCACCTTGTTCGGTTTAACACTCCATGTATAGGATGCTCTCTATACTCTAATACTATAATCTCTCTATACTACTGCTCATATCTGTGGTGCTGCCACACAGACAGCCATGATATTAGATGCCAAGGGGGCCCACTTCCGAGATGAGCCTCAGTACAATCCCCTCCGCAACCATCTGCGGAAAAATATCTACGATCGATTTCACCCACGTGAGGAAATTGAGTCTGTCTGCCACTTCTATGGTGTAGCAAAGTCTGGACGTGGTTTCCCGCGGCCGGGGTTCTTGCTACAACACCAGATCCTCTGTGTCACCTGTGAACATGCCAGAATCTGCCATGGTGCAGATGGTAGACACTTTAGCGTTCTGCCAAGTGAGCATTGCTAAGGCAGCTGGAAGGGCCTGTGGGTAATCCCCTCATGCCGATGTGACATCGGTCATGACTACGTGTGTGTTTGATTCAGTTTGCTTGATATGGAGACATGAGGTTGGGCATGTATTTGTGATCCGACATTACGTCTATCATCATCAGCATCATCATCATGTCTATCATCATTATCATCAGCATTATGTCTATCATCATCATCATCAACATTATGTCTAGCATCATCATCATCATCAGTATTATGTCTATCATCATCATCAGCAGCAGCAGCATTATGTCTATCATCATCATCAGTAGTTATAAAATAAGTGTTTCAGAACGGGCCTCCACCACCAGGTGATGCCCTATTAGAGAAACGCAATTGTATAGGTAATCAAACTAACTGAATCTGAAACTCAATCATGGATTACCCCCGAAGAACTATGGAGTTAGGTGCATAGTGTAGGTCGTGCGGCTTGGTGAGGAAAGGTGGCAAGATCATTACCTGGGCGACTATGCAAATAAATCTGAGTTCTAGAGAGCTTCTCCTGACCTATCAATCACAATAGTAGTAGATGAGGTACTCGCCCGAAAAACCCACCAGGCGCCGAGTTAAGGGTTAGACGCTATCCACCGACAGCAATGGCAATGACAGAACTAAGACAGTATTTAGAGCATCTGCTAACGATCCACAGTATCAATATGGATGATGCTATCGAACCAAAATAAATGTGTTGCTAGATTTTCTATTTTAGAGTAATATCATCAATGAGGCAGTCGAAGAGGAGGTCGAGCACCTCATCTGTGACTCTTGTGCAGGTGTGTCTCTGCTTTGGGCTTCCTGTATGGGTGCAAGTGTGTCTCAGCTTTGGGCTTCCTGTATGATGTTGGAACGGGTGGTTCGCTGTGAGGGGTCGTGGTGGGCCTGTTTTGACAGCCCACCTCCCTCCTGTAGCCGCCGATCCGCGATCCGTGGCTCCAACCACCCTCTATTCTGAAACACTTATTTTATAACTACTGAAAACAACTCAGATATTTGGATAGTAACCCTTTCACTGATAGAGTATAAGTTCTCTCAATTTCATTGAAAGCAAATAGGACAACTTTTGATTATTTGAAAAATATTTTTACTGAAGGGCGTTGCTGCCGGCAGTAATGTCTTCGAGGCTAATTGATTTCAAAATATTCAACTAATTGTTTCTTACATCATAAACAAGCTGCTACATGAGTTAATGATAAGAGTATATTTCCCCCAGTTCATCTTACATGTTTTATTTATTGATACAATGTTAGTGAATAGCAGACTTCCTCAGCTGTGGTCACATAGTAGACTATGCTTGAATGATTTTAACCCGTTTAGCTCTCTAGGCAAATCTCAACATTCTATATTCTACAAGATCAGGAATACTACAGAATATTATGAAATTTGTGTAGCTGAAAGTAGTTGATGTATATAGTACAACAGCGTACAGCAATATCAATTTTAAAGGGAACTTGAACGCTGATTAATAAAGAGTCTACAGTTATTAGTCCAGGTCAATAGATTAGTTATAGACGCAATCTGTATACCCCAGATACCATGCTTGGAGTCAATTTGACTAGAATTAAGCCTTTAACCATTCCGTAAGATATAATGAGATCTATTGAAAGTAAAGGTGTTAGTAGACTATTCACCTTTTCACAGCCATGTGTAATCAGTTTATCTACCTAATGGGTATTTAAAACATAAAATGTTATTTAAGAATGAAACCTTTCACCTATGCAAACTAGATGAACCAAATTTGTTATTCTGTAGCAAATATTCCGTTTATAGTACCTTAGAAAGCAACCGCTTCTAGCCAAATTAGTTTCAAAATATTCCACAAATTTCCTATATGGTTGTTTGGAAATAGATAGAAAGAGTGTTTCATCGGTGAAAGGTTAGCATGTTGATCCTGAAATTCTAGAGTATAAGATTCAATACAACAAATATTATATTGACTATTTTGAAACCAATTTGACTGAAAGCTGTTGCTCCCTAAGGCCTAGGGTCTTGCTGCAAACTGTTATTGTCTTTCAAGAACAGTTTAACACACACGCGCGCGCGCGCGCGCACGCATGCACGCACGCACGCAGAGAAAGTGGCCATCAGGTTGATGTGGAGTACTGGTTTTTCAATGCTTTGCTTGCTCTCACCATTTTTCGACAATCCTCTGCGGGCGGACATGATCTCGTTTACCTGGTCATCTGGTATTTTATGGGGATTTCATGACGATTTCATTCAATCGTTCACTGTTTTGATGCAGAATCTTTATTGCGATTCTATGTTAGATCAGTTTTGTGTTCAGTTCGACTGCTTTTATATATGTGTAGTCTTTGCGACAAGTGGATCATCAACATAGGATTTCCTTTGGATTGTATTACGGTGGTGGAAGCTTGCGTTTTCTGAAGAGTCATTACCAGGGGAAGCACCTAAACTCACCGTAAAGGATAATACGAGAGTGGAGTGAAGTACTGGTGATAGCGTTATTATTAGTATTAAAATGGCATACTATAGCACGCGGGTTAAATCTCACGCGAGCGGTGTAACTCTAGCACAACTTGTATTAACACAGCTGTTTGTGTTAGTAACTACATTCGTTTCTCAAGAGATCTCGTCGGATACAAGATCGAAAAAAATACTTCGAAAGTAATGATTGGACATTGGCGTAATAAGCCAATATATCATAAATCTATGTAATAAGCCACCGCACACGCGATTTGTGGAGGGGTGAGGGTGGAGTAAAAAGAATTGAGTCTTAAAAGCACAATCGAACTACCTTATTCAAATTATTATTTAATCGAAAACGAGATGATACAAAGCACATAATCTTTGGTATGAAGCCCAGCTAACTGAGAAATAGTCCAACTTGATTCGCCTCAGAACGGACAAGAATCTGCGGATACAGCGTAAATATGGACAAGACAAAGTGATCAAAAGCCAAGAATGACTGATTGCAGCTGTAGGATAATTCTACTACTACAGCCACAGCGTGCAGTAGTCATCATCATCATGGGCGAGTCGTGTTGATCCCAATGTCGGCATCAAGCTGGTGATACAGGTGTTAAGATGATACCTAAACCAACGCGATCGACTCAGTAGTACTTAAAATGTTATAGCTTACATAGAATATTCAAAAATTTGTGCTCGTATCTCATAATATTCGAAAATGTAGTTCCGTCGCTTTGGTGGCGTAGCGAGATGGCCAGTCAGTCATAGCGCTAAATGCGTGGTTCTGAGCATGAAATCGCAGATCTCGACATGAATCCACGAGTATATTTTTTAACTATAGTAACTAAAGTACGCGCTACGTCAACACGTCACAAGTTAATGGATGGATCCAATCTGTCACTGAAATATATGACATCATAATCAATTCACGTTTCCAGCGTATCCATCGATAATGTGACGTCATATGACATCATACTCAGTTAAGTGGTGTGCATGGTGACGTCATAATCATTACGCGATAAATGAGTATAGTAGGCCGGCCTCTATCTCTTAATAGTCTGATACGTTGTAAGACTTATATGTCTGTAATATTTAACAAACTTTGAAACTTATTTGACTGGGTGCTGTTGCTGCCGTAGTCCAGATCCCCGTTGATATATATGTGTGTGCGGTAGCCAACCGAGACGAGAGAATACTCAAATAATTAGTCTGCAAAATGGCTCAGTGCCCGTTCGCGTCACTAGAGGTTAGCTCGAGCACACTGTGTGTATTAGCGTATGGGGAATATATATATATATATATATATATATATATATATATATATATATATATATATATATATATATATATATACGGACCCAATTCATTACGTCTTGGTATCGATCAATCAAGACCAGGATTCGTCTGGAAAAACGAATGTGTTAACAGAATTGAAATTGACAGCTGAGATAACAGTATATTGAAAACTGGTAATAGATGTGTTTATAACTTGGCAATATCGTTATCGCGCATGAGTGAGGTAGCGTGACGTCATAAGTCATAAAGACATGACCACTTTATTCTAGCTTGCTATGAAGTGTGAGCTGATTAGTTGAACGCTACAACGTCGCTCTCTGATTGGACATCAAATCCTAAGAGAGGGGCCCACTCCACTGTAAGCGTCAGTCGGTAAGACAGCGACTGAGTGGGTAGTGAATCAGCAGCCTACTACGTAGAGCGCGTCTTTTGACAATCTACACCAACGTTCATTAACTCCGAGCTCCGGTACTTTGCCAACATTCTAAAAACAGGTTTCTCAAACACCAACTAGTGGAAACCCATCCGAGTACGAATGCGCTTTCTGCCACTCTCGGTATGTAGTACGAGTGGTGGTCTGTCTGTCTAATGTCTCGCTGAATCTGCCGAACCACGTCAAATCAGTGGAGACAAAATGAAGCACGTTTCTAGGTCACTATGTTTTAACGTTTTCGTCATTGCCTGGGAACAGTGCCCTCCATGCGGTCAGTGAGCTAGATAGCATGGATCGTCTTGTGCCGTAAACCTATTAACTGCCTCTATCAATGGAGGCAACTTTCATCAGTACCATTTATAGGTACGCCTACAAAAATTAGACTTCTATGTCATATGTGTTTATAGCTATTAAGCGCCAATGACGCCAAATATATCACTACTACTGGCAATATCGCCCACAGACGCCGATACACGCTTAAATCAGGACCACAGTTGTTTACTTCGCCCACAGACGCTGATGACTAATAGGCGCTTTACCCACAGATGTGTTATAAGAACGGACTTTGCTCTGATGACTAATAGACGCTTATCTTTAGTGTAGCATAGTTGTTTTATTTTATATGTAGTACCGATTACAAGTAGTTGCCTTAGGTCACTCTGACCTTATTACATTGTACTATGAATAGAATACTGCGAGCGCCGTTTTAGTTTTTATAATTGTAATTTCATTATTATTACTTTTTATGTTAGGTTAAGTAGTTATATATTTTTACTAAAATGCGCATCGCCTAAGCTAATACTAAATACCTACATTAATACACACACTTAAACTTTCTAATATACGGCAACATAATTTCACTAGAGTCGTCTCCCACGCCTGAGATACGGCGACTAGTTCTAACTAGTACTAATCACAGGTATATTGTTAGGATTAGTTAGGGACAACTGCTCAAATGAAGCAGTGATGTTTTATTTATAAAGCCACTTACCCGGCAGTGCTGCTACGCTACATAAATACGCCAGATTTTCATAATTGGCCATCAACTTAAGGCCTCCTAAATTACTTTTTGGAGCAGCTGTCTCTTCTACGACCTCTGGCCATCTGCCTCACTTACTTGTCCGGTAATCCCCTCTGCCGGTTTGGTTAGCGCCGACCCAGGAAATCGCAGAGATTTCCTGATGGTGAGAATCAAAGTGGTAATGTTTCATACACACGCCCCTTGTACCCGCCGCTGTACCTATTAGCTAGTCTTAAGCCATAAGTAGGATTCACTACGCAAACATAATTATAGTAGGTAAGTCCTAGCAGTGGACCTCATGGGCAATTTACATAACCCTAAATGCAGGGAGCGAATCTCATGCGGGTCGCTCTCGTCACACTTGGTGATGACTAAGTACGCGGATCACAGACTAATTCAATGGTGACTGGGAGATGCCCAATACACTCTCCATGCCTTCCAGGAAGGTCGCCGATATCCGCTACCCACTTTTTCAGCCCTCGCTGTAACTAGATACGTTACTTTCTTATGCTTGTGTGTGTTATCTGCCCATGTCTTGTTATATGTGGCTGTGCTGACACATGGAGTGGGAGTCGCTCATCGGCTTCCTGGACCGGTCACCCGGCAACATTGTACGCACCGTCGGCCTGAGGGAGCAGTCCAGTTGGTACATGCAAAGAAACGCTATCCAGACTATTTTCCCAAGACGACAACCTGTTTCCAAAGTTAGGTAGGCGATAAGCTATTTGAGGCAATAAATCCCTATGTGTCTGGACCAAATAACTAAAGGTAGACTTAACTCCTCTGGAAGGGCTGCCTAAATAATGCGGCGATGACAAAAGCAGTATTTAGAATAAGAGGTGATAGGCTCGGAGTCTGTTGAAGTCGGCACGCCACCCACACGTAATACAGCATGCATCCCTTTAAAACTATATAACACTATGATAATATAATATACATTATGCATTGGACTGAATGGGGAGTACAACTTCGGCCGTGCTACCTCTTCCGCTTCGACGTTGTAGGCATTTTCCTGTGACGGAAGCCAGTGTGAGGCACATTCCTCTTGTAAAACCAGCTTGTTGGCCCATGCGAAGCATTAATTTATATCAAATTAATTAGCCGCGTTAGGGTGCCTCCCTTGCATGGATACCTATTGTATAATTAAGGATAGGATAGATATCCTCGGCGAGATATAACACCAGTCAGTCCATTATCTTTCATTATTATTATACTCAGTTGACGATCTAATATTGTCAGCAGTATAACTTTCTCATAGGCCGGTCCTCGACTCGCCAGCATTATGTCCTTTTATAACTTTTAGTAAGACACCAGGCAGCATCATAATGGCTATATTAACATGATGATATGGTTGTGTTCACTATAGGCGGCAATGGTTGCCCGGCCCCACGGAAACAAGGTCATTTTCCCTACCCTGTGGGTCGGATTTTGTGGTCACTGGTGGCACACATTCCCCTCCCTCAAACCCTGAGGCTAGCTAACCAGCATCGTCGGGACTGTGGTGTAACACCGGATTCTGAGGAGGAACTTGGCAGGTGGCATGGCGCCGGATCTACAATAGCTAAAATTGGAAAGGTCCATTACGCCTCATGTAGGCTGGCGTCACAATCAAATTGTGTAATGAATGGTGTATCTATCTCCGTCACCTAGTCCGGCAAGTGTTCGAATTGAAGTATTTGATGGATTTACTATTTAACGAGAAGTATGCTGAATATTTTGAAACTAACTAATGGAAAGCAACAACTCCAGTCAAAGTAGTTTCAAATTGTTCTATAGCTTGCGTGTATAGTCACCTTGAAAATAGGATTCTGAGAATTCGGGGTGTAAAGTATATAAATTGATCCCAACACGCCAAGCATGGGTGGAGCTTAGCTAGATATGGGAGGAATATCCCTAGAAATGGATCCATCTATTTCCAATGCTTTAAGCCTTTCCTGATGAAGGCAGCCATAAAGGGCCTCTGAGTGGTCTTGAGGAATCTCGATTTGCAGGCGAAGGGAATAGAATTTGTTTTAATTTACCAGAGGAATGACTGGCTCTGTAACAGATACAGCCATTTCAGTGGTAATTTTCCAAAAAATAGTCATCTCTTGGCATGCAAATAGACATTCAAAAAGGGAATATTTTGATTTTCATAAAATTTCATCATCAAATGGTTAAAAACTTGAGTAGTAGAGCTGGGATTAAGATGATACCAGCTCCCTCTACCGGCAGCCGATCGGCGATCCGCCGCTCCCACAACCCTCTCAATTCCTGAGGCATAGGAATTTGAGGCATGGGCCACACAAATACATTCCAAATGCATACCATACCTCATATCTCTAAATGGGTAGGCAAAAATTAGAAAACTATCTTCTGGGGTCTGTCCCCATTCATACTGTCATGCTGTGTTAATCCTGCCACGCTCAGAGAAGTTTGTCACGCTCAGAGAAGTTTGTTACGCTAAGGTGTGAGCACCATGACAAATAAAACTGCTTTATAAAATCGTTTCACATTTCACAACATGTTATGGCTGTGTATTAACATGCTAGAAGGCTGATAACAAGGATGATAGATAATATATAGGTTATCAGTTAAAATCTAGGACATTGTCTAGTGCATGTGTGTCCGAGGTAGTTATTCATCAGTCAGTAGTCATATATGTGTACAATATTCCGTCAGATAAATGATACTGCCTCCGGGTGGGAGCTGCCGCAGGAGCACAATGCATACACATGCACACACGCACACATGCACATACACACTTCCACCAATCCCACCACCACCCAGATACACAGCCACCTGTCTTTAGTGACCACCTGCCTTTGGTGAGCACGTGCCTTTAGTGACAACCTGCGTTATTGAGCACATTGATGGCTATAGCTGATGTAAACCTATGGTGCTGACTTTGGTGGAAACCTGTCTTTAGAGACGGAATCGTGCTCTACGTGCGCTTAAGCTGAATGCTGGTGGTATGCGATACACAAACCTTGGCACAATGAACGCCCATTTAAAGACACACATCCTCAATGATATACCAACTTCTGAACACACATATTCTATAGTGTGACACACCTACATGGTAGAGAGCAAACCCACCTCGACCCAGACAATATCGATCAACCCAACACCATGTGGGCCTTTGTCCGATCAATCAATGTTGCGGTCAAGGCTGTCATTGACCACCAGCGGATGGTACCATACCCACACTTCATTGTCTTTGACTTTGAAGCACTCCTAGATGGTATCAAGACCCATCCGACGGATACTCGCATGATCGAGAGTACCCACATACCTATCTCAGTATCAGTCGGCTGCTCCTTAGATGGCAGCGTGCATAAGCTAACTCACCTCAGAGTGCTGATCTCAGACTTCATGCGGGAGCGCCAACCATGCACTTACCGAATTCAGACACTTGTCTGGGAACAGTACCTACCCACAGACATCAACAAGCTACCAAAACACCAGCAACGACTGATCAACGAGTGATGTGATCAAGAGCCTGTGCTCAGGTTCAACTCTGGGCGGTATGACCTGAATCTCATCAAGAAGTACTTCGTGGATGAGCTCACTGACAGTGCAGGCACAGTGAAAGTCACGAAGAAAGCTAGCCAGACAATGTTCCTCATCACACCCAAGCTAAGGTTTCTCGATGTCCTGTGGTCTCCAACCAGGCGTAGGAAAAGTCTATGGGTGTACACAGCAGAAGAGCTGGTTCCCATATGAATGGTTCGACTCGCCTGATTAGATTAGCTATTCAGGGTTCCCTGACTACCCAGCATGGTGGTCTAAGCTCAAGAGTGACTACTTGCTGAAGCTATCGGAGTGGAAGCAGTGCAAGCAGCTCTTCCAACAGCAGG
This sequence comes from Chaetoderma sp. LZ-2023a, assembly GCA_034401795.1. NCBI lineage: Eukaryota > Metazoa > Mollusca > Caudofoveata > Chaetodermatida > Chaetodermatidae > Chaetoderma > Chaetoderma sp. LZ-2023a. The sequence goes on along the minus strand of CM067372.1, from coordinate 151,524,211 downwards.
GAATGCAGACTTTCGCCGAATGGCTGCAATACTACAATAACCTGGACGTCAGCCCATTCAGTGATGCCCTAGAGAGGATGCGGTGGTTCTACACAGAATGAGGACATCCTGAAAAATGTGGTGTCCCTCCCGGGGGTGTCGCTACAATATCGCCTTCGTGGAACTGCCCATCACACGCCTGATGTTGGCCTCTAGGCCCCAGGCAAGGAAGCCTATCAGATGCTGAAGGGCGCAGTTATTGGCCTGCGCAATCTTGAATGCAGAAGTGTTTGCCTTGGTGAACTGGGGACTCAGCTTTGCAGACCATAAGGCAGCAGAGGCTGAGTGCAAACGCCACAACCAGGTGATGGAGAAGCTGTCTAAGTAGAAGTTTGAGTACAGTAGGCACTCGAGCACATGCGCCAAAGAGAGGCACGCCGGTGGCAGCTCCGAGCTCAGGCCACCCAAAATATCAAAGAGGCGGATGAGAGTCATGACGAATACTATGAGGCTGTAAAGCTCTTAGAGCCAATGCTCGACTATGAAGCCTCGGCAGGTCGGAAGACCACAGAAGTTGTAGTAGTAGCTGCAGCCATCTTGATGGCAGCAACCGGAGTCATGCTCTATGCACGCTCAAGCTGAATACCAGAGGTATGCAACACACAAACCTTAACATAGCCGAAGTACAACACGGTCATGCTCACTGAGCGAGTGCCAGCCATGAGGCTTCCAACATTGAAGTTGCGCTGGTTGCATTGCCTAGGCAGGATGTCCCTACCTCCAAAGTGGCACTGACCCTGGAGGGCTAATTCCAGATGATCATGTCCACTGGTCAGGGGCAGAAGTGTGAACAACTTTCTTTTCTGCTGGTAGAGGTAGCAATCAGCCAGATCGCAAAGCTCCCAGAGAACAGAACAATCATCCCTGCCACCACAAGCTTGAAGTCATCTAACTCACCCACCTCCTGGATCACACCCCTCTCAACCAAGACGGCGACAGCGACACAGTCTGAGACACCTCGTTGACAGTCTGAGACACCTCGTTGTAATGTCAACTCTTGCTGCTTTTTGGCTCTTGGCTGGACCTAATTGTGTTCTCGCTCTACATGTAGGATCCGCTGCTTAGACCCTGCTTGATTCAGCTCCTGATCGTTCTCGTCATGCCAAATGTGAAGTCGCAGAGACGGCATCGTTACTTCTGTGAGATGCTCAGTGTAAACCTGGAGAAACAGCTCGTCCTGCATAAGGGCTGGATTAATGTGTGTGTGTTCCAGAGGAGGGAGAATGGAGGCACACACACCGGTATCCCTTTGCCAACATTCAGGTAGAATTCTGTAAACCTATCACCCACGGCGTAGTACCATCGCCGCGGCCCCCCCCCCCCCCCATTCACATAGAAGGGAGGATCATGAGCCAGTGGAACCAGGACTTGGTACTCGTCATTTACGTAGGTGGTGTCTCGTGTGCTATTGTCCTGCATGGTTTCCCATGTGGAGACAACCTGAGGCAGGTCTACTTCTTAGGCTGCCGTGCTCCCGAGCTTGAATTTGAGCATCACGCTCCTGATCTGATGGATCTGTCTTGAGATTGCGACGTCATTGCCCTTCCCAGTAGTGGACAGTGGGTTCGCATCATGGATACTGGGACGAGTGACCATTAGGCAGTCCTTCTGAGGATTGATGTGGTTTGATGTCGCAGACTCAACTGCTCTGTCTGTGTGTTGTACATATTGCTGCATGTTTAGGTATACAGGCCTATTTAATGTCTAGGTATAGAGCAGGAATTAAACCGACAATGTTCTGGCAAAGTACTTCACGAGATCGTCTTTGGAGAGCCGAGTCCAATGCAACTCTCCAAGAAGACCAAGAAGAAGCTGATTGACAGGGTCCGATGTTTGCTTCATGACATCAACATCATCCACGAGCGAGCCAAGGTCGCACCTCCGGCTTCCATCGAACATATTACACCAGCTCGTAGCACAAAGGAGTTCCTGATTTGATTACTCTACAAGAAGCTTGACAGTGACCAGGGCAGGGCACTCAGCCTTACCTTGAATCGACCAGGAGCCACGTTATTCTAGCTCTCCAGAAGGCTAGGGTTGATCTTAAGATCTACTAAAGATAGGGAGGTGGGCTGGCGTATTCAACATCCATACAGCTGAGGAATGTTGTGCCTTGGATAGCCTACAGTCCAGGGCGACTAACTACTTCCGAAATTAAATTAGAGCTGCTGTAGCTGAGAGCCATGATATAGGTAGAGGGGAGCAGCATGCTGCTGGCACCAGAGAAGCCCTTGTGCACCTCTTCAATGAAAAAGGGTGAGAAAGGAGACTGATCTGTCATCATTTCTGGAATGTCTCGACAACCACCAGGACTACCTCATCAAATCCGCTCGCAAGTCAGATGCTTGTAAATCGTGGAAAAAGTGGATCTATCATGAGATATTCCGGAAGAAGAGAGTCGTGGCATCTGATCCTCAGTGGATAGAGTTTCAGCGACAATATTATGACGAAGTTTCTGAAGCTTCTGACGAAGATTCTCAAAATTCTAAAGAAGTTCTTGACGAAGTTCCTGACGAAGTTCCTGACGAGGTTCCTGAGTGAAAGAAAGTGGACCGGAAAAAGTGTGTGCTTACACATGCAACTGTCAGCATGTTCCTTCGGAACACTCACTCATAGAGCAGGCTAGTTTCCTGTTTGAATTCAGCTTGTAGCTGAAGGTCCGCACTTTTTCCACTGAGGACTCGAAGTGTGCAAGCTCCCCTGTCTCCTTGTTGCTGAAGATGAAGCGGTATAGATCCTCTGCCTTCTGCACTCCTGTGATGAAGTCCTGCTTGGTTTCCTTAAGGGTGAGGCTATCATATATGGTCTCGAGCAGCGCACGCCCATACTTGGAGCTAAAGTACAGGAGCCTCGCATTGTGACGGATGCTTGGTGAGATCTCATGGGTGTACTTCTGAAAGAGGAGGAAGACCATGATCTTGGTGTGGCAGATGCATTTGAAGATGTTGCTGAGATTGTTGACGGTCTTCTGGCCCATTGCTGGGTCATTGATGACTAGAACGAGTGGTTTGGTCACTCGGGCAGCCAGCAGCATCTCCATCAGTGCCTGCAGGTTTTGGGTCTTAGCGATTGGACCCTTGTACCATTGGTCATTGCTGTCAACCACCTCAGCAGCGGAGTCAGACACAAGAAGTATGTAGTGGTCATGTAGATGTTTGGCCAGGAGAGCATGGAGCAAGATGTTTTTCCAATGTCCTGGTGGGGAAATGATCAGCACCACCTGGCCAGCATCGGGCAGTCTACTGCTGTATGGAACAGACATGTTCCAGGAATATGGCCTGAACCTATTCGGCCTCGTCTATATCAGGGAGACTAAATGGCATCACTTCCTGTATGAAGTACAATGCCTGCATGGGGGGGAGGGGCAGGATCATACCACCGTCAGAGATAAAGGATGCGAGGGAGACATCAAGCATGAAATCCCACCAACAGCTGAGAAGATAATGCAGAGGGTCTGTCTCAGTAGCGGAGACAGCAGTGTGTAGGACATCGAATATCCTTGTGATGCATGCACGTGAGGCCATCGAGACTTTTAAGAGGTCTTAAATGGCAGATCGAAGAACCCAGACTTCTTTACCTCAGGTAGTTGTAGGCTGATGGTGCCTACCTTGAGATCACTCCATCCTGTCGGAATGGGCTCCGAGGTTTAAAGAGGTCTTTTACCAGGTCCTGTGTATAGGACTCTGCCATCACCTTGATGGCACTGGCCTCATCAACTCGGAGCATGCATCGCATCAATGCCATGTCCTGGATGCCCATTCCCTTGTAGATAATCTTAGCCTTGTTGATGGCTGATTGACCTAGTGTATCAGTGTTTCCAACTAGGTCTCTAGCTGGTATGGTACCACCGATCTCTCGTGGCTCCCCCTTCTCATCAAAATCTAGAAAGGAGACAGGAGCAACAGTATCATCTGAACCGAGGCCTGCCTCGCCCAAGTGAGCCAAGTCTCCAAGCTCTTTGCTCTCTATGTCTGTGAGTATCAGAGACATAGTGTTGGATGGTATACATAGGTATTAAACCTAGTCATAGTCCCAGTGAAATAGGTGTGCATAGGAGGACAACACTGTGGACCAAGGAAATAAGTAGCAGTGCTAGGGATACTGGCCATCTCTGCATGGGCATGCCTTGTGGGCCCACCACCATTTTCAGGCATTGGTGATCCTCAGTCCTCGTGATCGACTATGGGCTACAGAATCTATGTCACACCATGCCTGGTAGGCTACTCTTGTCTAATGATCCATGTCTATAAATAGTGGCTTAAACATAGGCCACAATGATCTTGGCCATAGCACTCGCCACTAGTCCTAGATCTGCGGATTCCATTAGTGGCGATCTTTGGGATGGGTTGAGTTATTCCCAGACAGTGCTCGACAACCCCACTCACTACGGTAGCGAGGACAGCTGCACTGGCGGCAGGAAGAACCGTGTTTCCACCTGTCATCTTCACCATGGCCACATTCGCTGCCACGTTACTGACGACATGAACTGCCAGAGGCTTCTGGGTCTTGCTTTTGAGCAGCTTATCCACCTTCTAAAGGTTCGCCTGGCTCTCTAGGTGTTGCTTTACAATATGTACCATTGACGTCATTATTTAAGCACTGGGTATACAACGCGCTTAAACATGTACATTCTACCTCAAGAGAGAACTAAGAAGATGTACCTAGTATGCATCTGTTAGCTGATTAGACTGGTACTCGGGAATATCCATAAGCACTATACATAGTGGCTTAAACATGGATCAGCTAATACAATGTACTATGACATCTTCCACACCGAATTGAAGGGCTATAAGAAGAAGCCACCAGATGAGTTGACCAAGCTCTCTAGCGCCGACTTAACAGAGAAGCTGAAAGCCGTGAATCTCTACCTAGGATTTGGTAACGGGCAGATCTGCATCATCAAATACCTCATCATGGGCGGCAGTATCGTCCAACAGTTCCTGTGTGATAAGGGATTCTACAAGGATCATGAGTATCTCACGGATTTTTTTCAGTTACCACAGTCATCCATGGCATCCCTCGACTCTGAGTTGAATTAGGCTCTGTGCTACTACAAGCTGGAAAAAGGCTGTGCTGCCGAACCATCCCACCCTTGGCTTTGTACGCTGGCGGCGCGCATAGGGGCAGTTGGGCAGACTAAGCTAGTTGAAACAATTTAGACAGCAGTTGCCACAACTCCCGCACTGTAGAGTCAGAATGATCTTCTAGATGTTCTACTAGTAACTGAGAAGACTGGCAACAAGCACAGCAATAGCCAGGCCTGATGCCGCTTGAAGGGCTATCATGCCGAGTGTGCTGGGTAGGGTGGTTTTTTGTCCAGCACTCCAGCCATGCTGATGGGTTCAGAACGATGGTAGCACTGGCTTGTGGGGCCGCGGAGATGTTTGTGGGAACCTGTGTGTCACGAGTGTCGCGACAACATGCGCGGCTAAATCGATGTCGGTTTTAAGCCCAAACTGGACAATGGGGAAATTTCCCTCGACTACCATATTGTTGCAGCACCTGACCACCAAGTCCTCGATATTGACGAACATGTTGCTCGGAATAAGACATAGGTGTGGAGATATGGCAAACTTCAGCTTCCAGTGGGCATTCTGTAAGGCCTGCTGAAACTTTCCAATGAGGCTACTAGGGTCTGCAATGATGATCATATCCTCAACTTGCTCTGGGCTGTCAGGAGACAATAATATAATGCTTCTAAGGACAGGTTGATTTGAACGATCCACGTGGGTGTAAACTCTGAGGTTGTGTGTGGGACAAAGTACTTCCAAGCATCTGGGTGGTGTTGTTTGATGCTGGTGATGTGCATATTCTGCACCAATGCCTCAGGTCTGAGTCTGGGTCGAATGAAAGCGTTGCAGTCTTCTGATGGGCAATCTTTCGTGGTGTTTGATAGGGGAAGCCTGAGTAGTCTCGCCTCAGGTCACCGTACATAATGCCCAGGCCGATGTTGTCACCAGCGTGCCACCAATAGTCTGAGTGGGCGTTGAACTCTCACTGTAGTCTGTTGGCTGCTGGGAGGTTGTATCTGTTGAGCTGTGGGTCGAAAGTATTCTTATCAGGCAGGCGTGCACCCAGTTCATGGAGGATTCATCTCACTGTGTAGTACACATGGAATCTGAGACAGCTGGCAGTGAGCCCAGCTTCAGAGGTAGCAGAATAGGAGTGATGCAGACCAGCGCCGACGCCACATCCTGCCGTAGTGGTTCCAGAACAAGAGATTCGGACCTACCATCCAGGTGTGAGCTTCCTTTGCATCCTTGATGGTGACTGTGAGGTTGGTCAGTGGTTGTGGATTAATGGAGAAGTTGATGCGGGACCGCCCATCGACCGTAATGGAGATTGGTGTCAGATCTGGAACTTCATCCAGCAGACTATGTAGTCTGCCAGTCCAGTGTGTACCCAAGAGGGGTGGTTGGCTAGGACCGTGGCGGCAAGGGTCACGGCACCCAGCGGGTTAGTGATGATAGCACCCACCCCTGTATCGATGGTGGCAACGGCTGCTTGATCGTCGTGAGGGTCACCGAGAAGGCCATCTATATTAGTCATCTTAAAACTGTTGCAGAGGCAGCACACTATTTGACATCGTAGAGATCTGAGATGCGGCCCCTTCCGCAGCATCTCGTTTTTTATCTACTCCATGTCCACCCGCCCACTCGCACCTTTGAGGTATTGCTGGCGCACTTTGGGTTTCTCCGTATGGTACAGGGTGTGGAGCTTCAGCACATGGTGGTACTCTTCATCACTGATCTGTCCATTCTCGAGAGCTTTACTGACTGATTCGTCAATTGCCTATAGGCTGCTCTGTACTAATGTCACATACATAGCATGCTTCTCCAGCTTTCTGGTGATCTGGCACTGGCCAACTGTCAAGCCACTGGCATGTATAAAGGTGGTGGAACGCTGGCCCACCTCGAAGAGGACCCATTCTACACGGTACTGCACCTGCACCACCCGTCTACCTACTAGAGATTGTGTGATCTAGGGCTGTGCGGTTTTGGTAAAACACAACCAGTGACGGTGTTGGCCATGAAACCGGTTTTAACCGGATATCCAGTTTATTGGCTGGAAATATTTTCAGTTTTCGTGAAAAATATAACGTTTTTAACGATAGATGTAAATCTGTATATATATACTATCCGATGCAAATTTAGTGGATATAGTGAAATCATTACTTAAATTGCTTTAAAACATTAAATTTTGTGCTTTTAAATTCATTGCGATGTCATATCGAATGTCAGTCATATATTAGATTCCTAGACAATTAGCAATTCGTATAGCACCCTCCAGGATAACGAGTGGACAGACACATTGCCAAATTTGCTGTGGCTTTACTGTGGCTTTCAGCGGCCAATTTAAGCAGTTCACGGAGTGAAAACTACAAATGTATGTTATTGGATGACTTCAAACCACAGTTAGAAAATTTGTAGAGGCTTTGCTAAAAATCCTACTCGATAGTTAGTCATTTCACGACGAGCCGGTGATAATGTCTGAAAGATGGCGAACCTAATTAGACTGTTACACAGACTCCATTTCGGAGACCAGTCAGATGAGAAGCATTATGCAAATGTATACAGACTAGTTCCCGAATCACGATAGCCTACGTTTACACACGCGTGGGTCGAATTTAGTTACAGACGTTGTAATAATCTGCCGGTCGTATACGGGTGCACATGTGTAGTAAATCGAATTTATTGATCCATTGTATAATCAAACTCGGCCATTTAAACTAGTTACTAGCATACATTTTCCGTGGAAAAGGAAATCAGACGTATTTTGATATATATCATAAGCGCCATTTGGAAGGACATAAAACTATCTAGCAACATTCTCGCGATATACAAATGAAAAAGATCCCTCTTCCATGGTTTATTTAGCAGATTTTATATAACAATTAGACACATGGATTCAATTTTACGCAATACAAACATACTACTTAAAAAGATATATTGCCAAACCTGGTTTTTCATAAATATGCGGTTTTACGGTTATGAGATAGTGACACCGGTTTTCGAACCATCACATCTACAAAACCGGTGGCGTTTCCAATACCAGTATATCGCACAGCCCTAGTGTGATCACGTTCTCCACACTCTGGAGCAGCAGTCGGATAATCGTCATGGCTATATGCTCCGTTTAGACCAAATATATAAGATGGAGCCAATATTTGCCCACTTGACGTCTCTTGTTGACCTGGTGGATATATATGATGCTGATGCCACAAAGGTTGAAGAAGTGACGGCAGGTCGTTTGCCCTACAGTATGGGGCAGACTCAAAGACTTTCTCGCCCCATCCCATCGGTGGTGATGGGGTAGAGCAGCTTACTGACTTGAAAAATGTCTCCAAAGAGCGTCTCGGTCGAAACAGGGATGGATACAAAATTGTGTTCCGCTGTGATTTCCTGAAGATGCAATTCATCCTCGAGCCTCTGATTGAGGTGTCTGAGATGGGGGATGAGAATAGCAACATCCTGGATGTTGACCTCAGCTTTCACCTTGTCGAGCCAGCTGCAGACCATGGCCCACCGATGGCACAAGAGGGTGTACTGTTGACCTTGGCCAAGCTTCTGCAGATCATGTTCGCGAAGGATGAAGTCTGGTATCGCGCTGGTGGCAACCGTGGTTGCCAATATATAGCCCCCCCCCAACCATTATTGACCTCAGTGTCACCCCGCTTTCCACCGTTGTGAAAAAGGATGGTAAGATCCGAAAGCTTTACAATCGTGGGTCATCCTTCCTAAACTCTATAGGGGATGACACAGCCCTAGTTGGGGAGGGTAATAGCGAAGGGGTCACAGGTGGAAAATGTCTGCTACGCTGTCCCTTTGATGGACCCGAAGGAGCCATAAACCTCCAGAAGGGTGTCTTACAGCTTGAAGGGGTGTCACATGCCTCCACGAGAAAGCACTCAATAAAGTTACTTGAACGTATTAGACTCCTCAGCCCATTAACGACGCCCATTGTGTTAGAGCTGCAAATCCTTGCCGGCGGCAGAATGAAGCAGGTAGTACCCGCCCCTGAAGGCATGAAGATCACCCTCGAGCCGGGGCAGGCCTCGATCTGACACAGATTTATCTTGATGTATTCACCATCTTTGGCTTAACGCTCCATATATAGGCCCAAGATGCTGGTTCTACTTGGCCTCTGCTTCGGGACGATGGGGGCTGTGGAGACTGATGTCAAGTGGGCACACTACCGAGATGTGTCTCAGTACAATCCCTAACGCGACCATCTGTGGAAAAACATCTACGACCGCTTTCACTCACATGAGGAGATTGAGTCTGTCTATCACATCTATAGTGTGCAAATGGTCGGGCGGCGTTGTATGCTGTCTAGACGATGGTCGATATGACGGGCATTCACCAAACACCAGATCCTCTGTGTCATGTGTGAACATTCCAGATTCTACTATGGTGTAAACGGTAGGCAGGCACTTTAGTGTTCTGCCAAGTAAACGTTGCCAATGCAGCTGGAAGAACATGTGGGTGGATCCATTCTGTTGATGTGATACTGGTCGTGAGTATGTGTTTGTCTGAGCAGCCACGCTGTAGATGTGGCTAACCCAGCCTTGGTGTAGCGGATCCTACAGCCATTGCATCTCATACATCGAAATTAATGGCCGACCACTATTATGGGCATGCCTATGAAGAGCCTGTATGTTCATAAGTTGTTATACATGTATTTGGAATGTGTTTGCATGGCCCATGTCTCAAATTCCTATGCCTCTGGAATTGAGAGGGTGGTGGGAGAGGCGGGTCGCCGATCGGCTGCCAGTAAAGGGAGGTGGTATCATTTTAATCCCACCTCTACTATTACTAGTGTTTTTACGATCATTCTTTTTTTCTGCAGCAGAGAAATCTGATTAAGTCATCTCTGACTGTCTTAGCCGCTATGCAATAGATGATAGGATTGAAGGTACTGTTACAGCACGTGAACCATATAAGCATTATATAGACATTATCCAGAAACATGTAGTAACCCGTGTTAACCGCTCCCATGGTAGTATTGTACACGTTCAACGGGAACCAGCACAGAATATACATGAGAATCACCGCGGATACTGCGCGTGCGTCTGTGTTGCGTCTCTCATGTTGACTATCCAAATCTTTCTGAGACTTCGCCACGGCAAAGTACTTGGCGGATTGCAGTACCGCGATGGATACGCTTGGCGTAATTGTGTTGATTATTAAGAAGCCAATATTAGCTGCATGCACGTTTCCTATTTGTTCACAAACAAGTCTTGGTCCTCCTCGAATGAATACTTCTTTAGGACGATACAGAATACTATACAAAACACCGCAGTAATTCAGATGCACAACCCAAACTAAAGCCAGCCATTTTAAAACAAATGAACACGTGACTCTTGCACGAGCAGCCAATGGGTACTTGAGTTGATAGAACCTCAGAGCCGCGAAGAAGATGAGAATATATCCACCAACGCTTAGTCCTCCAAAACCAAGAAGCATTGACAAATGACAAATCCACGCGACACTCTCGTGGGTAATAACGGGATAGATAAACGCAGCCCAAAGCACAGCCCCAACACATACTAGAGTGTCCGCAATCGCCAGGTTACCAATAACCGTGAATATGGGCGATTTCCACCGTCCAGATCCAACAACGTAGATGAAGAGAATCGCGTTTAGTACCGCCCCACATGCAAAGTACACAGTGGGTATTGTGTGGATGAGGTACTCTGGCAGTTGTGCATTCCGGATTCGGTAGCGTTCGAGTTGAGTTCCATTCTCTGATGGCATGGTGGCAATGTCTATTGAAGGTAAGTTAATCAATATGGTGACTTCCTCCATGTTATTGTTTTCGATTATAGTAGTACTACTAGTCCATCATAGCCGAGTTTATTATTGAAAAGTCCAGGTACAGAACAACTAAGAAATAACTTATATGTTTCCAAAACAAAATAAACAGTTCTGTTGAGTATTTGAAATTAACATAATTGGATTGGAAGACACTGATGTCAGTCTTTCAATTCAATGGCCCTTTCCATTTTAGCTATGCCCCGCCCATCTCTACCTAAGCTCCTCCCACACATCGATCGTGTTGGAATCGATCGATCTCTGAACTCCCTAACTATCAATTTCCAGAAAACTATACAGGTAAGCTGTTGAATATTTTGAAACTAATTTGATTGGGCGCTGTTGCGCCCAGTCAAATTAGTTTCAAAATATTCAACAGCGTATTTATTAAATAGTTAGAGACATACAATTTGGACAACGTGTCGGGTTATTAAGAGTTAAAGGGCCGTATACAATCATTTATGACGTAATGATTATGACATCATCCTACACGCCGCATAGCCGATTACGACATCATATGGCGTCATTACTGTGGAAAGGTCAATTATGTTCAAAGGATTCAACATAACAGTTCATACCTCATGTTTAAAATTGTACTAATACACCTTTCCCATATTGACGTCATTACGCCGGGATTCCCCTAAATCAACGCTCAGAGCAAAACTGCTGGCTGGTACCGCCGCCAACACGCAGCTGGCCCGCGTTGAGTTACTTTTGCACTAAAATACACTGTAATCTAATCTATTTATATTATAAATTAAAAATCATTATATTTATATTATTTAAATCATATATCATTGGAAAGCGCATTTAATTGCCGCAACATTAATGCATTATTTTTTATATTTTTGTAACGTTTTCACCGAGTTATTTGCATATATATAAAATACACCATTCGACGTAGATTCATTAAATCAAGTGGACAATAGGGGATATGTTTAAATTGCAATCAACTGTTTTAAATTTTATAAAACTAAAAAAATATTATGAACATGGTTTTCTATATGTACTGCTTAAAGTGCACTGTATCTGATTCCCATAGTAAAGTAATGCTGTTTGCGTGTCTGCTATCGCGGTTACCAGTCGGAAGTGGTATGCGCGATGCATTCCGCGAAGGTATTTCCCCAAAATATGCTAATGTGGGACAGGTCTATTAACCTGTTTCTGGTTTTGTTTTGGACACATTTTAACCTATGTATGCTTTGTGAAATTGCAGTTATATATGTCTACTGTGCATATTTTGCAGCAGCATTATGTGTTATTTGGCCGCGGATAGCAGCTCAATAATAAAAAGGTCAGTAGGGAAAACATTTCAAAACGTTATGCTAAATCTGCAAACTATTGACAATCTGCTGTTTTCGCATTAACTACATCGCTTAATACACACACCGAGAGAAGCCGATTTTGCACGCTTTGGAAAGTTTTCCCAACTGAACGCCAGGCTGCCGTGCAAGATAATACACCTTTCGAGAGTACCCATCGATGAGCTGACGTCTATGACGTCATAATCACCTAAGCGGCGTGTAGAATGACGTCACAATTATTACGTCATAAATGATTATATTTGGCCCGTCTTTAACTCTTAATAGTCCGACACGTTGTAAGAATTTTATGTCTCTACTATTTAATAAATATGCTGTTGAATATTTTGAAACTAATTTAACTGGGCACTGTTTCTGCCATAAGCAGCAACATCACCCAGTCAAATTAGTTACAAAATATCCAACAGCTTACCTGTATAGTTTTCTGGGAAAAAACAGTCAGGTAGTTCCGAGATCGATCGATCCCAACAAGAGCGAGTTGTGGGTGGAGCTTAACTAGAGATTGGCGGGACATGGCCAAAAATGGAACGGTTCATTATGATCTAGAGACAGGAATCCGTATCCAGATAGGATCAAATTCTGTATATGTGGATATCTCGGAAACTTCTGCTCCAATTTGACTCAAATTTTTATTACAGTGTGACACTGGGATTACACAACCTTGGGCATAATCCAAATAAATCCATACGATCCAACAAATCAGGAAAATCCGAAGAAAAATCGTATCCCGCGGTTACCAAGATTCTATCGACCTGGTTATTTAAATAGGTAATCTACCTGCCTAACAGACGTTGAACGCCTACTGACCAGAAACGACAAATTACTTCTCGTGTCAGGAATGTTCTGATGAATTTTTTGAAACTAATCTGAACAGCTCCCAGTGCAATTACTTTCAAAATATTCAACGTAACCTCCTTGCTACGAAATATATAAAATAGATATAGCCCTACATTTAAATATTCACTCTTTAAAATTTGTAATGAAAATTAACCAATTAATCGAGCTTGGTATTTGAAGAGTGTAATTTTTCGCAGTTAGTTTGTAAATGTTTATAAACTGGTTGCATGTATAGTGTAGCTGGCCAGTGCCAAAACATCCATTTTCTTATATCACCCCCACCAAACACACCCGTTTATGTCATATGTATGATGTCTTTGGAATAAAGCGAAATCTCGTTTATTGCCGCGTTTGAAGTGTCGTCTCTTTTGCTCGCTGACTGTGGTATAGTAATAGATGAGATATTCTTTGTTAGTAGAAGGGCAGCGGTATGGGTGGCTACTCTGAGTGGTCGAGAAAGTGGCGACATGACCGGTATTGGAATTAGGTCACACCACTTTTTGACTGTGTGCCCCTCTGTGCACCCAAATCACTAACTGGCTAGCCAGTTACAGTAATTAGGGTCAAAATCAGCTACCACAGAATTCCACTGTTTATCAAAAACTCACATAGTGGAAGCCTCACTGGCAAAGTAAGACTTTGTCTTGCATTGGTGTGGTGGAAGCTTTTGTGGGCTATGATGTTAGATGCTTTCGACGGTTGTGGGTTCGATTCCCTGTCAATTATATAATAAAGACCGCATGTATGTAAATGCTGACCGTTTGTACAATACATGTAAAGGTGCTTGGATCACTAGAGTCCTGATAGAGGTATATAAAATGTGCTTGCTTAATTACCTTATTAACTTCTCTCTTAATTGTCTGCTTATTAATATTGTTATTAAATCCCAAAAACCTGAAAAATGTCTAAGTTTGAGTTTTCTTTTGTCGCTATTAATTTCATCCTATCCAGGCTGCACACAACAACAGCAACAACAACAACAACAACAACAACAACACAAACAACAACGACGACGACGACGACGACGACGACGACGACGACAACAACAACATAAACAACAACAACAAGAGCAACAGTAACAATAACTGCTTTGAGATTCAACTAATGCAACAGCAACAGTTGCAGACCCTGTAATTCGATATAAAACCTATAAGCACATAACAGCACTGAAACATTTGCAGAGGCTGAACCCTTTTCGATGCTATGTGGAATCGAGTTTGATATCCGTTTGAAAGCTTGAATTACTAAAATACCGTCTCAAAACTAGCTATAGCCGAAGGTTGGACCAATATCTTGAAACAAATGTCTTTGAGACCTATGGCCATAAACACCGCTCAGTCGAATTAGTTTCAAAATATTGGTCAGAATGTGGATTATTATTATTATTATTATTATTATTATTATTATTATTATTATTATTATTATTATTACTATTATTATTATTATTATTATTATTATTAATATGGAGAGGTATCAAATAGTCAAAGTCTGATCACTCTATTGGACGTTCATGATTCTTACCTAGCTCTATAATTCTAAAACCCTCTCTCCACTATAAAGCACAACAATCCCATAACTTTGACTTCTGCCTGAGGGATCTCAAGAAATAAACATCTGCAGAGGTCGAGAATGTTATTTTTGAAATAAGTGTGAGGTTTTGTGTTCGCTAGATAACTTCGACAAACTCTTGAACACATTTCTAAAAAAATAACTATCACAAGGTTTACGAATATCTAACGATGTGTACGTACAAAATTGAGTATCTGAAACTCTCTCTCTCTCCCTCTCTCCCTCTCTCTCTCTCTCTCTCTCTCTCTCTCTCATATAAAACATGGGAGACATACTCGCAACACATCTTCTTAATGGTTTTATGAAAGATTTACCAGAAATTTCTAAAATGCATCTTACCTGCTCTGCAGATTTCAACCAAATTTGTCTAGAAGGACCATATGGTGGTAGGCCAGCAGAAGGTATATTCAGAATTTTAATTGGTTAATTTTGGGATGAAAATCTATCTTATGAAAAATTTACTGGAAATTGTCACCATGCATCGCCTCCTTAACCATTTTAGATTTTATGAAAAATGTACTAGAAATTGTCAAATTGCATCTCCTCTATGGATTTAAAACAAATTTGGCTGGAAGGATTCTATCGCCATTGGCTTCAGATCGTCTATTCAAAATTTTGATCGGTTAAATTTCAGCTCACCTGGCCTGAAAGGCCGCTTATGCCATAGCGGCAGTCTGTAGTGTGGCTACCGCCTATCCATCTGTCAACTTTTTCTTTAAACGTCTACTCAATAACTGGTATTGAAAATTGAAAATTTACTGGAAATTGTCAAAGCATATCTCCTTAGACACTTGATGGAGTTCAATCAAACTTGGCTGGACGGATTCTATTCAGAATGTTAATAGGTCAATTTCTACAAATTTATGACAAATTTATTGAAAGTTGTTCAAATGCTTCTCCTCCTTAGACGGTTGGTGGATTTCAACTAAATTTGGATAGAAGGAGACTATGATGGTGGGTTTCAACTGAATTTAGATAGAGGAAGATTATGATGGTACACTCCAGAACTTGTATACAGAATTTTGATTTTCAATTCTGTTAAAATGCTACTCATTATTCAATGGCATGATTTAAAGCAAATATGGTCAGAAGTACCCCATGGTGAGAGCCTCCAGACTAGTTGATTTTTTTGGCAACAATCTTGGATTTTATAGCTTCTGGAAAATCTATAGGAAATAAATGGGAACCACTTTAAATGACTTCTTTCCAAGAACCACCTCATGAATTTCAATGTAAGTTCGGTAGATATACCCTATGATGCTTGCCTCCAGAACTTTCATTCATAAATTTGATTGATTAGTTTTCTGAAAATAACTTCTCAGAAGCTGCTGTACGGACAAGGCTGAAACACATTGGATTTCATCAATCATAAAGGGCAAGTAAAGTTGGTCAAGAGACCTTGATGCGTGACAAAACATGGCTGTTATGAACCAATCAAAGTTAAACATTTGGCGACATTATTGAAGTTTTTTGTATTGTCTTGATAGAATCTAAGTTTTGATCTGAGTACTGCTGAATTTAAAGAATCATGCCCGATCAAATACTAAAAGCTCAAATTCTAATGGTCCATGCTTGCCTGGTAAGCGTCAAGGCCCCTGGGCCTCTTGTTATAACACCTTAACACTGTACAGAATATCCTACTGGCTAACATGAATAAACTGCTGTAGCACATACAATAGTCACTGGGCTACAATAAATCATTGACATTATCCATTAGGCCATTATATGCCGTACGTGTGTACGCATAAATTATCACATATTATTTCATTCAAAGACAGACAAATTCCAGGAGAGAAAGTGGATAATTTCTTTGTAGAACATAAACTGTATTGAATGTCCTACTGGATGACATAAATAATTTGTTGTAGCACATTCAATAGTCAATGGGCGATACCAAATTATCCGGTTTATCCAGTAGGCCTTTCTATGAAGCCTATTTCTAGTATATGAAATTGATAATTTTTTGTGTAACATAGACTATATTGAATGTCCTGAGTGAAGTGAATAATTTATAGCACACGGTAAATAGCTTGTAACACTTAGACTGTATTGAATATATCTTTATTAAATGTCTCAACTTTATTTCCCTCTTATCTCATGTGTCAAAGCCAACTCCCACCATTATTTGTTCATTAGCTGGGTTGTGATCGGTTCATCTCTTGTCTCATTGACTCATTTCCTTCATGAAATCATTCATTCATTCATTCATTCATTCATTCATTCATTCATTCATTTATTGATTGATTGATTGATTGATTGGTTGGTTGATTGATTGATTGATTGATTGATTGGGTGATTGATTGATTGATTGATTGATTGTTTGATTGATTGATTGATTGATTGATTCATTCATTCATTCATTCATTCATTGAGTCTCTCCTGTATACTCACACACACACCACACATTCACTTGCTCGTTACTCTAATGCATCCTTTCATTCATTGAATCCCTCCTTCACTTTTCGCTCATTGTGGTGGGGTTGGGGTTGGAGGGTTTACACTACATGGAAACCGTAGTACAATTGCAATGCGCATTGAGCATGCATGGCTGCTATCAGTAACATTGACTTCAAAGTTTGGTGCACCCTTTCCAGGGCACCCTGCGTTTCTGGAAGATAAGCGGTAGATGTTACAGTGGTAATATTTAATGCATCAGCTATTTGTTTGAAAGCTACTGGGGTGAAATTAGACTCTTGTTTGACCGGAATCATTCTCGGTAATCCAAATGCTGCAAAAACCTTAACCAGTGCTTTGACCACATTCTTAGTAGTAATATTGCACAAAGGAAATGTCTCACAATATCTGATTGATTGGCACATTACAGTCAGCAGGTACATGTTACCCTGTTTAGTACGTGGCATTGGTCCAACACAGTCGAGAATCAGGGTGGAGAGGCTTCTTCATATGCCGGAATTGGCTGTAATGGTGCTTTGCTAATTGTCTGGTTAGCTGCGCCTGCAATTTGACACACATGACAGCAACAAGAAAAATTAACTACATCTTGGTTTATATTAGGCCAATAAAAACAGCGCAATAATTTTGTTGCTGTTTTTGATACACCTAAGTGACTTGTACGAGATTCGCTATGTGTCATTTCCAAAATTTTGTTCTAAATGAGAGTGGAACCATGACCCGATGAACCTCTCTCCATGGTTCACTAATACTCGCATCTCTAGGTCGTCAAAATTTCATCCAATTTTTGTTCTTCGATAAAAGAAAGCTTACTTGGGCCTGTGGGTACTAATATTTGAACATCTAGAGAAGAAATAAGTGTCTTCTAACACATTACAATCATCATCTTGAAGTTTCATTTTCTTACTTTGAGATCTGGTGGTAACACAGGATGGATGTCTTTCTTTAGCTTCTACAGGAATTTTACTGACTAAAGGATCAGGTACAGTTGATGTTAGACACTCATCGCTATCTGCAAACTGGGTATGCATTGTTTCAGGAAATAACTCGGATCCTAAGTCATTTCCCAAAAGACCATCTACTCCATTCACAGGAAGATAACTTCTAACTCCTACTACTGCCTCGCCTATATAGTGTTTAGATTGAAGGATAACCTTATGCAATGGGACACTCATAAACCCATCTCCACTCCACACATTATTACGCTTACACTGGTTTCACTGGTTTCAGAGAATTGAAGAACAACTCTGCAAACCAAGGTTTAAGAAGCACCCGTGTCTCACAGAACAGAAACACAGACTTTGTCATTACCATTAACTAATGAAATTTCGGCTTCCGACAGATATGGTGAAAACATAGCAGGAACTTTCACCAAGTTTCGAAGTGGTTCGTAATCATTGGGTGCTTTACTAGTTTCTGGTTGAATTACAACTGCCTGAGCATTCACAAACGGCTTAGCATCATGTTCAGATTATGTCGCCGTGTGATTCTTTAAGTCACTTATTCTAGCTCGACATTGCGCAATTTGATGTCCCCAGTTACTTACAGTAGAAACAATTACCAGACAGTTGACGCTGATCTGCGCTTCAGGACCGTGATCAAATGTACATTTCTCATGACTGTTTATTTGGCGTCGTTGGATTGGTGGATTTTTTCGACTACAGGCTGGTTCGTTGCACACTAAAATGTACTCATCTGCTAACATCGCCACCTCAGAAACAGGTTTCATGTGCTGATCCTCCAAGTGTATGCGCAAATCATGACCAACGCATGTCTTAAACTGTTCTAACAACATCAATTCATGCAATGTTGCACTTTGCGTTGCTAATCCAGGGGTTTCTGTCCAATGGTTAAACCAAGTTTCCTGCTCTCTCGCCAATACTTTGTACGAAATATCGGCCTGTTTAGTGAGTGTACGAAACTTTTGCCTATACGCTTCTGGGGACAGTGCATATGCACTCAGAATACTATGCTTTAAGACACCGTAATCTTTACCCTGATCGACAGATAACGAAGCATACACACGTTGCGCTTGACCAGTTAATACAATTTGCAACAGTAATGGTCAATAACACTTTGGCCATTTTATATTAACAGCCACTCTTTCAAAATCATCAGAATATTTATCTACATCTTGTTCGCGAAAAATCGGCACTAACCGTACATGTTGAGAGACATTGAATTCAGGAGTAGGGGGAGGTGATGATGCAGCATGGTTAGTTAATTCCAACTCTTTCAGTCTAATTTCTCTGTCCAAGTCAATTCGTAATTTAGCAATCTCTAATTCATGTTCTAATTCCATCCATCTAATTGTTAACTGTACATTATCAGTAGGATTGTCCGTGTATTCTTCTTTCACGTCGTCATCATCTCCATAAGCAATGTCGGCTGTCAACTTTTTAAACAATCTGTTCACAAGTACATGTTTACTGTCACTAATCTTGGCTTCCTCCTATCCAAACACTTTACTAGTATCATACAAAACATCTCGGGTCAGTTTTTCGAGATACTCTTCTGTTGGGTCAACCAGGATAGCTTTTCTATCAAACTTCGACGTTATCACTCAGAATTGTGTACCATCAATGTTTTCAATAATTCTCACACTTCACTAACGTGATAGACCAGCTGAGAAAGTTTCTTAACAACGTTCTAATGCCGGATGCGCTCCCATGTTACGATATGGTCTAGGGTATGATTCATGATATGAGGATGATATGGCATGATGTTGATGATTGGCGTGAGAGATTTGAATTGATAACATTGATGGATAATGCTCTACTGTCAACTGACGGGTATCGAGTACTCACAAAAGCAGGCATGGAATAACTAGAAATGTATTGATCATTTCAAGACTTATGACCAGTTCAATATAGGCATCACACATGCACTCACACTCACACTCACTCACACATTCACACTGAAACAGAAATACAGAAAATAACATTTAGAGAACAAGACGTGATGGTGCATGCAGCTGATGGTGTTTGGTGCCTAAACCCAATTCCGAAATGTGTTATAACTTTGACACGAATCTGCTTGATAGTTTGTTGATTGCGCAATATTGACGATACTCACACCACGATATGATTTAGTCCATTTTTATTTGGTAATGTTCTAACTGGATCAACGTATTAAGTCCGCGTGGTTCGAATCCCAAAATGTTACAAAATGTTTTTTTGTAACACTAAGCCTGTAAAGTTTTGTCTTTACAACAATATCAGGAACAATGACGAACACCTCGCAGTGACAACTGGAGCCACCGTAGGCCTCAGTATCGGCCGTCTCTCACATGAACTCGAAACGATGCATTGATAACAAATGTCACCTGTGTAGCACACAGCAACATGTTAATACAACAGTTTACAATCTATTAGCCACCTATGATGAAACTCTACGTTTCAATGGCACTTGCACCACCGTACAAGTCTGTCCACCTCTTCCACCTTGTTCCTGGTCGTCAGGCATTCATCAAGTCACTGCCTCTCTCTCGTCAACATGTGCGACTCCTCACCGTTATTTCTTCACTCTCTTCCGCGTAGAAAATTAGCACCATTTATTATTTTTGGGTGTTGTTAAGGACTGGGGCACAGATCGCACCAAGTTCACTCACACATGCATTCAACCTATTCTATAACATATATACACAGGGTGGTACGAAAATGAAACAACTGAATTACGTAACAGTTCCATCCTACCCCAATGTGAAATAAAGCAATCATCCTCCCACCCCCTCTTGCACTGCATCCAACACCTCCACCCGCCAACAGCATTTCATTAGGTAGCAACAGGCAATACATACACCCCTAGCAACATTTTAATTTGAGAGAGAGACAGAGAGATGATGATAATGATGATGATGATGATGATGATGATGATGATAATGATGATGATGATGATGATGTATGATGTATGATGCTAAAGTCATCAATGTCATCAACGAAGTTTCATTAGAGGTAACGTCAAGGTTATTAATGCCATGATTTAAAAGAATAAAATAGATGAATAAAATAATTTAAACTATAGTCTCTTAACCACAGGAAATAGATTGAGGGGATATTTGTTTCGATGATGATGGAGATGATGGGGATGATGACGACGACAATGACGACGATCATGATGATGATGATGATGATGATTATGATGATTAAGACCGATGTTTGTGGGGATGATCATGATTATGAATCTGTTGATAATGATCACTACAGCCAGAAGTGTGGGAAAGTTAATTGCCTATAGGTGTTCTTGGACATAAATCATTACGGAGGAGACTGAATGAGGTTTAGTGAAGTATTTGTTATAAATCACCCATTTCTTGTAGGTGAGTGTGAACCATTTTTCGGTATTCTTGCTCAATAGGGTGTGATCTTTTGACCCAATGATTGTGTTAGCATACCTGGCGATCGAGTCTAGATTAGGAGTCTCAACTGTAGCTAGTAAAGTGTCGAAACCTATGCCTTGTTTCTAAGGTTTGGTGTTAACCCCTTAACCTTGCATATGCGCTTGATAGTGTCATCCATTTGCATGTATATGTAACTTTTAGGAACCATCCTCCTGAACTCTGTTATGTCGCTACCTGACTGTACCAAAATAACTGAGCCTGTCGTGATATACAGGAATTAGTCAGGGTCTATCTCACCATTGGATACACACTTTTGAATCTGTGTCATGGTAAATGCAGGATTCCAGACCGCTAGAAGGCTTTCGAGTAAGTGTATCCTGGCATAACTCATCACAAAAGCGGCGATAACAATGTTGCTCCGATTATTGCTAGGTACAAATCCATCCAAATCATTATAAAACTTTTAAGAGAGTGCTATCGTTGCATACCCTGATATGCTTTCAATTTTCTATTGGCTAGCATTTCCAACATTCTCTCACAGGTATCCATGGCGTCGTAATCGCGTATATATATATATATATATATATATATATATATATATATATATATATATATATATATATATATATATATATATATATATTGATTCCAAAGTAAGAGTCGCGTTCATCTACAAGTTTGAAATTTTTAATGACAATTTCTGGAATTTCGAGAGGGTACTCTCGCTTCTTACATACATAAGGATAAAGCAACGTGATATCCACATATGCTATGTACTTGTTCTTAGAGGCTCCTGATAGGTCCTTGTATTCAGAAAAAACATTAATGTTATGGTCTTTAAGTCTCATAGACTCAAACTCGTAACTCCACATTTCGACCACCTTATCGTCCATACATCTAAGATGGTGTGCTTTAGAAAGAGTCCATTGATGAGTCTCTTCTAAAGTTAAATTCGGTTCAAAGAAGGATTACATACTAGATTGGTTACATGGTACATATTTAGGGTGCATGTGTATGTAACACCCATAATACTCGAAGCACTCATTAGTGTCAGGGCAGTACCCATCTATGGATCTACCAACACATCAGGTTTTCCATCCATTAAAGCAGGCTGAATAACCATGTCACCATCGAATGAGTTGCTTAATCCAACCACCAACAAGCGTCTACTGAGTAACACCTTTTGATATACAGATTAGCATAACCAATAATACTTGGTGCTATTAGCTTATGCTCGACTAAGTAATTCGCTCAGAACACCTTATTGCATAGCGACGCTAGTGATACCAAAGATACCATAGGGGGTATGGCTGTCTTCTTGATAAACATGTCATGAAACTTTCCACACACCATTCATAGAATATCTACATCTGTCCTACAGTATAGTTTTATGGCATCCCCGAAATTGAAAGCACAATGCTTTACAGAGGCAGACAATTTGCCAATTTGTCAAATTCATGATGTACTGACTTGGACATACTGTCAGGCAATAAGCATCAATGGTGGGGTGGGGTATGAATCAAATTACTCGCTACTGTCTAGTAGATAAGGGAACCCCACTCTTTCAGACCTAATATAGCATGTAGCTGAAGCAGCTGAAATGGTGGAAACATGGGACTGTCCTTAAACTGAATGCTCCTTCCCCCCCCCCTCAGACGTCTAGGAACACAACCTTGTTACCCTTCAAAATTATGCTGTCAGTCTTAATATCAGTGCTTCTAAACAACAATTTAATCACTAGATGTAAGTCAAATCATTGGTTGTTAAAAGCGATAGCTATATAATGGAAAAGGTGAAAAATATAGCTTTTTACGAGCAGAGCTCTTACCCGAGTTTATCGCTAAAAGCCACTTCATGAAGTCTGCTAGAGACTCATTACTCACGAAGATAACCTCACTATGACTAGTATTGCATGCATCACAATCTTTCAATGTTCTGATAGTAGTTTAGCTGTGCATAAAGCGCATGCTAGCTGCACTGTGGTGGAGGTAACCTCGTGACACCTCGCAGCATGATTAGTTTCCATTTTGATAAAAAATTAACTGCTGAGGTATCAGAGCACTGTCATTATTCTTATTCATGCATAACTTATGCTTTTTGGATAAGCTCACAGACGGTTGAGTATGGTGTTCCATATAACATATGCGGATATTTAAATCAACATCAAACTTACAACTGAGACATTTTCCAGATCTGCAGACCTGCTTATCTCATGAATCGGAGAACCTAAGCAACTTGTAACAATCGGCACAGGCTTTAAGCTCATCACAAATATTAGACTCAACATGAGTCTGTATGATGATCATTACGCACATGTATGTAAGGCAGACCCTCCCTGCAGGCAAGATTCTAATTGACTCTGCAAGATTTGTTGTATATGGCTTAAAAGTGATCTATGTTATTAGCATTTCGCCTGCAGGGAGGGTTTGACTTACCTAAATGACAACATCGTACACAAGTGTGTTTGCCTCAGTGGACGTAACCTACGTAGCAATGATTACAATAATAGCCACGACCCAGCACACCCTTAATGCTGTATATGTGCGTAATGATTGCCATACAGATAAAGAGCTAGAATCTCTGCACACCCATCGATAAGTTATTTGTATTATGAAATTTCTTTTAAAAAGAGCTTCGAGTTTAACGTTATTCAGATATAATTCGGCAAGATTAGCATTCCACTCAGAGCTGCTAGGTATTTGGACATGGAAAATGTCCATATTAAATGTCCAGGCAAATGTCCCTCTGGGACTGACTAACTTCGGTTATATCGTCAGTAATGGAGAACTCTGTTAGCTGAGCTATTTGTCTAAAATCCATATGGATCGGGGCATTTAGGGAAGGATGGTTAATAGGTACCCTGTTGTAATCTTGAGGGCTAGCATTCATATTAGCATAAAACTGGCCTAATACCCTTTCGAATATGACATGGATGTTACAAGTCAGTTCTACTAGGTTTTCAGAACATATAGTGTCTCCATCAAAGCAGATGATGTACTGTTGTTCAGTAGTTTTAAAATTTCGAGAATGAACTAACTGAGCATCAGTTATGGAGAACGTTTTGTCAGTTTTGTCATGCATGCGTTA
>CM067372.1:151480275-151499292 GCA_034401795.1 Chaetoderma sp. LZ-2023a | reverse complement strand
GCATGACACGTGTGTTTGTTAGGGCTTCGTTTGGATCAGAGCTAACGCTGATGTTAGCTATCTGCTCCCCGACGGACTTTTTATATGGCGTTTGAGTGTCAGTGTCGCTGACGAACTTGGGCAGGTTGTACGGTGACTTCAACCCTCTTGCCTGGTATGGCGCGTAACGACTGGCTGATGGTCAGAATTGCGATCTGCACTTCCACAGGAACGAGCATCCCGAGGCTTTGCTTCTGTTTTGTATACTATGAAGACAATTTGGTTGAAGACTGCTGTTGTAGCATTAGAGCCCGTTGTCTATGTTGTCCGGTGACAGCATCGCTTTTGAAAGCCGTTTTGTGGCAAATAGGCCAAGGCACTAAAAAATACCGCCAGCGCATCTCTCCGCGCAACCACAGGCAGGAGCCAAGTTCTGATTTCTATTCCGCATTGCTGAGTTTACCCAGCTTCGGTTTGAAATCTCCACACACTAACAGTTGGCATCTGGCTGGAATTGCAATGGCGGAGCTCAGTTCTGCATAGAAGTAATCTAAAATTGATAGATTCCCTTTGCCCTTTTGAATAGTTGGATCATATGCATTGCCTTAGCGGTGAATTTTCTCGTTGGTATACGGCATGGCAAAGATAAAAATATAATACTAGATGAATGTACTAGAGGAGGTGGTTGATAAATCCCACATTTCCATTCCAAATGATGGACAACTGAACATACTACGATAACACGTACCATTGGAAAGGAGTTAGTTACTGACCTAACCATGATAAAAGCAGGCTACCAACAACTACTTATCTAGGAGATATGAAGTAATCACCATAACAAAGATCACTTTCCAATATTAGTGACAATAGTTAGGACGAATATAGCCGCTCCTAAATTCACTAAGAATGGTACGTGGAACTTAAAACAAGGCTGACTGATAAACATACCAAGATGCTGTAACCAGAGATATAGGAGGTCTTCCAATGGAGGAATCCCATCCCGCTCATCGCTAGCTAAGCTCCACCCAGACTTCGCCCGTGTTTGGATCGATCGATCCCTGAACTCACTGACAATCAATTTCCAGAAAACTATACAGGTAAGCTGTTCAAAATTTTGAAGCTATTTTGACTGGGTGCTGTTGCTGCCTATGGGCAGCGACAGCGCCCAGTCAAATTAGTTTTAGAATATTCAGCAGCATGTTTATTAAATAGTGAAGACGTACGATTCGTACAACAAGGTTTCAGTCCGTCATTAATTAAGCGCTCGTGACGGACCTAGTTACGTCATTAATAATGTAATTGATTATGGTGTCATCCTACACGTCACGCAGTTGATTATGACGTTATATGATTGATGGATAAACTTCAATCCACAATTGAATATAAGAATACCATCTGGTGCCAATGAGACAATGGAGGAATCCAGTTTAGCTATGCCCCGCCCATCTTTAGCTAAGCTCCACCCACACTTTGCCCGTGTTGGAATCGATCTATCCTTGAACTCCCACACTACCAATTTCCAGAAAACTATACACGTAAGCTGTTGAATATTTTAAAACTATTTCAACTGGGTGCTGTTGCTGACTATCGCAGCGACAGCGCCCAGTTAAATTAGTTTTGAAATATTCAACAGCATATTTATTTAATAGTAAAGACATGAAATTCGTACAACAATGCTTAGTACGTCAGCAATTAAACGTTCGTGACGGATTTATATTCGCCATTCATGACGCCATTGATTGTGACGTTATCCTACACGGCACATAGTTAATTATGACATAATACGATTGCTGGTTAAACTGGGAAAGTCCATTGAGTTGGTATGAGCATATCAATCGACAGGTTGAGAAATGCACCAAATATAGAATAATATCTGAACAGTAACGAATACATCTTGTGGGGAATCATTCATGTTGCAATTGACTGGGACGTCATCCTACACGCCGCGTAGTTGATTAATGACCTCATATGATTGATGGATAAACTGGAAAGTTCCATCGGAAAAGCACACATAAATTTATAGCATGTCTAGCTAAGCTTCATTCACCCACTTTGTACGTGTGTTGGGATTGATTCATAGGCATATACGTTGAACTCTGAATTTCCAGAATCCCAAATTTAAGGTAACCATGCACATATGCTGTTGGATATTTTGAAACTAATTTGACTGTGGGCTGTTGCTGCCTATGACAGCAACATTCCCCCAGTCAAATTAGTTTCTAAAATATTCAACATGATGTTTATTAAATTGTAAATCCTTCAAAGACATAGAATTCGTATATTATTTCAGCTTCATGACGGGGTTATAAGACGTCATTAAAAACATTATGATAATGACGTCAGTCTACACCTGTCGTAATTGAATATGACGTCATATACTTGGGTGACAGATCGGATTCATCCATTCATCATCATCATCGGCTACTGTGAACTTAGAGTACTATGATTTCACGGTTTAATATATCATGACAAATCGTTTAAGCCAAGGTAATTAGATTGTCATAAATGCCGTCTCATCGTTATGTGTTCTGCTCTTGAGGAATGGGCGACGTGAGAAAAGCCTAATCACCACATTTACCTGAGTGGATTCAGCGCTTAGGCCCCCATCTTGTGTCAACAGCGACTCATAGTGGTCAACATGCTAATTATATCAATTACCGTTTTAATGGTCAAGGCCATGAGATTTCTTTTCCTATTTTTAAAATTCTATTTTTGAAAATCTACCACTGAAATTTACAAAAATATATATATTTCTATTGTCTTATAAATGGATATTTCTTGTGATCCGTGAAGAGACCGTTTTGGCCGGCTTGACAATAGAATACACACTTTTGTTTAGGCAGTGTTCATTTGCAGGCCAAGAGAATATTATTTTTTAGACTTACCAATAGAATGACTGGCTCGGTTACCGAGCCAGTCATTCCAGTGGTAAATCTTCATAGATTATTATTCTCCTGTCTTGCAAGTGGACATTACTTAAAACCACTGCAGAGGCCGCTTTTGTCAACTAGGACGAATAAAAGGTAATGGTGACACAAGATGGGTTAACGATGACATAGAGATATGGTAATGCAGTACAAATAACAACAAAGAACCACCTTTGAAAATGAGCTTGCCTCCAACCAAATCTCCTCAACAACCCTAACCACCCAGCAACTTCTATATGGCCGCGCTGACGTTGATGTAGAGTTAAACATCACGGTTTCTAACATTCGATGTCAATATATTACTGACACCTGTCGGTTTAAATTACCTACAGTAATTACAAACACCACTCATGGATTGTGTCGACAAATCTATAGCCGCGGAAGTTTCTGGATGGCCAGGCAGTGTGGACCAGCACAGGTGACTACAGCACATCGAACTCCTCCTTTCTCCTTATACCGCCTTGTGATTCGTCAAACCATGCTTTTCTCCTTCTCGCGAAAATCTTATTCTGTCATCATTAGGCTACCTACAACATCTCTCCTCCTCCTCCTCTTCTTCCTCCTTCTCCTCCTCCTCCTCCTCCTCCTCGTTCTTATTCTTGTTCTTGTTCTTGGTCTTCTTATTATTAATGTTATTGTTGTTTTTACTGTTGTGACAGTTGGCAATATTATTATTCGCCTCCTGATTTATTTAATGTAATATATTTGTACGTAGGTGGGAGACACGCTAATAAGATATGTATTATTGTGCTCCCAGATAGACTAAAATAGACTTTGTTTAAATCCAATAATAGTAGGCCTAATTAAACCATAGGTCGGGTCGGCAGAGACAGAGTCAGCTTCATAATCAATTACTTTATAAATAAGGCCCTAAAAGCCTTAAACAAAACAAATATTTTGTCAGCAATTGTGGATGTAGCATGTCAGTATGTGTGGGTGTGTTTAATATCACGGACACTTGACCTTCAACGTATGCCTATTAAACCACGTCTACCGGTATTTAATAATACCACCTAAACTGTCTATAACGGCCACTGTATGGATCACAGACGGCCTTGCAATGCATGCCATTTATCATACGAAATCTTTATTGGTAGGGGTGGGGGGATTGGTGGAGTCACAAGATAAGGCAGGGTGCATGCTGACTGCTTGTCTTAATGGACCCCCATCCCGTAGACCCAAACCCCGGAGTTCGTTATAGATATGTACCCCCTGTGGGATTATTTACCTACTATTCTGGTAGCTTCTTACATTCTGTTCCACGTGATTTCATTGGTTAAAAAGTTACAATGATCATAAATGACCAATGAAAGTGCAAGAAATACCGTCACATTTGATTGGATAAAGTAGACAGCAACTAGAATCTTTGATATAGGGGCCTATATGTGGACAATCATTCATTGTGAGCGAGTATGGTAATTAAGGCTCGTTACTGCGATGAAACTGTCATCAACCGGTAAAGCGCTGTAGGAAATATATACCAGTGTTCTAAGTAGTAGACCCTAATGAGTTGTTAAACTGTTCATGTTTATGCAAGTGCGTATGTAATCAGGGAATTTATACACTTCTGTGTCCTTTCACAAATACATGACAAATCCAGAGTACTATCTTCATAAGCATAGGTTAACAATAACGCCATCAATAAAATATTGTTGAAGATTCACTGACTCATTTTTCATCCTGTGGTTTAAAAGTTGTGGTAGGCGTGTTATGTTGATATAATAATAATAATAATAATAATAATAATAATAATAATAATAATAATAATAATAATAATAATAATAATAATAATAATAATAATAATAATAATAATAATAATAATAATAATAATAATAATCCAGCCTCTGCAGTGGTCTTAAGGAATGTTCATTTGCAGGTCAAGAGAAGTCTATTTTTGAAAATTTATGACTGGAATGACTGGCTCGCAAAATTTATGTTTCTTGATAATATTTAGGCATTAAAGGGTTAAGTCTAACGTCGTTTATTTTGACAAGGTTTCAAAATTTGTCAAAATAAATAAAGTTAGTCTTCGAAGGTGCAACCGTTGTTGAATCCTGCTATTATTCTTCATCTGAAACGCTATTTGAACAGCAGACCTACATCAGTTCCCAGCTTGAACAAAATGATTGTGTTTTAGCAATATATGTGATATGAATAATTTACCCATCTAAATGTGCAGTGTATGAGTTTATGCGATACCAAGATGCATAATATCTGTTAAATTCTCATCCAAACCTCGCTAATTTTGGTAAATCTCGAGGTACGTGTATTATAATCCTGCTGATTGTATCGTAATTAATGGCCATAATTAATATGAAAGAACGTGAACAAGTGTATTACACATAAACGTGATTTTAATTTTGATACTTTGAACCTTCTCTTCAAGCAATGGAGGGATCGAATTTGTCACTGAAGTATATGATGTAGTCGATTGCGTCACATACAGGTTGACCTCACAATACATAGTGACGTAGCAAGCTCCGTCATGAATATTGAAAAGTCAGTCAAGGGTACGAATTGTATGTCTTTGATGGATTTGTTATTTAATAAACATTTTGTTGAATATTTTGAATCTAATTTGACTGGGCTATGTTGCTGCAGCAACAGTGCCAAGTCAAATTGGTTTCCAAATATTCAACAACTTACATGTATATTTAGCTTGGAACTGGACGCCAAGAGTCCAACTATATAAATAGATTGCGACACGCGGAAAGAAGTGGGCGTAATCTAGCTAGAAATTGTCATAACTTTGCTAGAAATTGATTCCTGATACGGCAGTAGGTTTCTCATCTCACTCAAGCCCGTGAATCATACGCTATATTTACCAATTCAGTCAATTTTCCATCTTGACACAAGGCTGTCGCTGTTTGGTAGAGTGTGCTGACTTATAAACTCACACAATGCGTCTTGCTATCGTCTTATATATGAGGCTTCAGAGTTGATGACATAAGAATAGTTGACGCTTATCTGGTGAACGTTGAACATTCATTCAATAACGGTCTGGAGACTTGCTAAGCATCTGGCCACGACACATGTACGTTAAACATAGAAGTGGATGTTACCAGTAGAAATGTAACTTTACAGAGAGACAGAGTATTGCATATGAGTATAGGTCTATATGACTTCTGTGAGAATACTTAATTGGTTATAAAACAACTCAATGAACATGTTAACTGTAGTGAATGTGTATAGATCTCCAACAAGATAGATGATATAGCTAACTGACTCATTTATCATGAATAACATATCTAATATAACGAATGGAGCTGATGTGGGGCACGTATTTCGACAGGTGCGTCTCTTCATCACAGTTGTAGGTTCGCCCATCACTGTCATCACCATAGGAGGAAATCTGCTAGTGTTAGTCGCTGTTTGGCGATTTCCTCGTTTACGGAGAAACTCCAATCTGCTTATTTTGAGTTTGTCATTCACGGACCTTGCTGTGGGTATCCTCAATATGCCACTGGCTTTAATAGGATCTAGAATGGATTGGAGCGTCGATTCGATGTGGTGCCATGTTTTTAGCTTTATTAGCACATCGTGTTATCTTGTATCTATTCTAACGCTGACTGTCATTTCTTCTGAACGGTATATTGCCCTTAAATATCCAATGATGCATAAGGTGAAGATAACACGACGCGTCATTGGAATTCTGATTCTACTATCCTGGGTGTTTGGTGCCGCCATTACAATAGTATATCTGTGTAGGCGATACTTTATCTTCAGTGAGTACCCTTCTTTGGATCAGTACAAAGGTCATTGTTTTGGTACATTCACAACTCCGGGAAAACGAGCTTTACTACTAGAGCCAGGTGTTACATTCTATAGCTGTGCATTTGTTATTATAATTCTGTATTGTTGTATTCTTAAGATTGCATTGAATCATGCCAGAAGTTCTCTAACCGATTACTCAATTACCACTTCTCGGTATCAAAGCGAGTGTGTGCGTGAACTTCAAAGAAGGAGGTGTATCAAAGCCATGCGAGTTACTGGAACAATCATCTGTGTGTTTCTTATTTGCTGGCTACCAATGTTTATAACTGTGACAATCGTAATGATTCGCAACACAAAAAGCGATCTTGAATCTCTATTGATTTTCATATTTTATTGGCTAGGGCTATTCAACTCTTCAATAAATCCTGTCCTTTATGCTTTGGCTAACAGATGCTTTCGGAATGCTTTCAAAGATATTCTGTCTAAATTTCGGATAATCAGGATTTGATAAAATCGCTTGCATGCTGTTCACGTAGCTACAAAGAAATTTAATAAAATCTTTTGTCTGTACCTTGATAATATTCTAGATCTGAAATATCTACTGTATAGTTTAATTTCTGTCCTTTCCTATGACATGGATATTGAGCAGTACCCTCACCTGATACCAATTATTTGAGAAGATAAAGTAAAGCATATATACAACTCGTTTCTGCTTTTTAAAGATTTCTATCGTGCTGTGGATATTTTTGCTTAATCCATACGTGTGAATACGCTTCTTCATTCTATAGAATCTGACATTACAGTGCCCGCTTCCGACCCAGAGCCTGAATAGTCCATATAAATACCCGGTTTCTGGCGGAATGCATGTTGCACACAGTCGGGGGGGGGGGGTATTCATTGGGTGTACCGAGATTGTATACATTGTAATCATCGTCTCACAGACACGGCACACAAACATAACCCGTAAATATAATACCCAAAAACAAAGTGAAATTGTAAACGAAAAAATGGTTAATATGAAAATAGCTTGCCTGAAAAGAAGCACTCACATACTGTAGTAAATCTAGATTATTCGTTTTAATATTATCAGTTTATACCCCATGTATCACATGTATGATCTGGGAGTAATAAATAAATCTGAATCTGAATCTGTCTCGTAACTGTCAAATCAAATGGTCCTTGTGGTAAATGTCCCGACGGTGTCTTATTTAAGTGTAAACTGAATCAAATGTATCGACCAAGCTGGCCATTTAGGGGCTGGTCGTATGTTTTACTATTGTCATATACTTACCTCCACCGATTACTTTCTGCTCTTTCCTTCTCTGAAGAAAAGCTAGTAGGAAGATCAATCACTGTCTGCTGGGTATTGGGACTATTAAGTAACTGGAGGCTACTCCAGCCATCTCTGTATTCTCTCGATTTGCTGAGGATTCTACTGATTCGCTTGTATTACTATCCCTCATAGCGGGCATTAACACGGTTAATATCCAATACCCATAGCTTTCGCTAGATGACGCTCTGTTAAGTAGATAGCTGATTGATTGATAGCAATCACATGTGCATTGTTGATAGCAACGATGACGTCGTCCAAACTTCATATCTCGATTCGAAGAATCCGGTTTTATGCCGACTGGCTGTGTGACTAGATTGCCCTAACACTGACTGGATGGATAAAACACTACACCTATCTACTTGAATTACTTATTTTTGTATTTATAAACAACACAAGCATATGTAAACACATTCGCGCACGTACGTACACACGCACGAACGCACACCCACACACACACACACACACACACACACACACACACACACACACACACACACACACACACATACACACACACACACACACACACACACACACACACTCACGCACATGGTGGAGGCACACACACACACACACACACACACACACACACACACACACACACACACACACACACACGCACATGGTGGAGGTATGTATACGACATTAATAAAACTTACGACCAGGCCCTAAAGGGACATCTTGGTCATCGTTATTACATGTTTAGATACTTACCTCCACCGATTACGATTACTTTCCGCTCAATTTCAAATGTTAACTTTGTATAATAGGGAGGGAGGAGAATGGACCTATCCATTTTTAGTCAATCCCCGCCCATCTCTATCTCAGCTCCACCCACACCTCGCTCGCGTTGGGATCGATCGATCTCTGAACTCCATGACTATCAATTTCCAGAAAACTATACAGGTAAGGTATTGAATATTTTGGAACTAATTTGACTGGGCGCTGTTAAATTAGTTTCAAAATATTCAACAGCATGTTTATTAAATGGTATAGATATACAATTCGTACAACGTGTCAGACTATTAAGAGTTAAAGACGGCCAAATAGAGTCATTTATGACGTAGTAATTATGACGTCATCCTACAAGCCGCTTAGCTGATTATGACGTCATATGATGGATGGATGGATGGATGGATGGATACTCTGAAAAGGTCAATTGAGAACATATTGCGCTGTTAAAAATGGTCACACTGCGCACAGGGTTAGGATTGAACAATATGTAATAAAAGAAACAGAAGAAACATATTCTAAATAGAAAATACAAAGAAGAATATGATTTGATAAGCCTGAAAATATTATGAAGCATAGTGAAATGATGAAAGGAAATGTGTATGAATATACCATGATTTCAACTATAAATGGCCAAACATGGTTAAAGATAACACGGATAAGGTACAAGATATAATAGAAAGACATGGGGAAAATGAAGACAGAGAATAGTTGTAAGAAATGGAAGAAAAATATACATAGTGATACATATGATACTGGTAGCTAGAGGCAGACAAATGAAATAAAATGAATAGAAATGAAATGGAAGGAAATACACTCACCAAGGCATGATTATGGACAATGTGATGAGGCTGATGAAGCCATGAGGGAACAGCGCATATTTAATAAAAGTTACCACTTGTATTATGTGGCTGTCATCTAAGGGAGATCCATTAATTGAGGGAACATGACGGTGGCATCGTGGGCTTTACTCCCAACGACAGGGCTGACACCAGGGGATTCTAAATCATGGCAAAAATTTAGGAGATTCTACTAACCAACGAGAAAGATTTGAGAGAAGCTGGCCGATTCACACCTCCGCATAAATGCCCCGAAGGAGAAGATCGCCCAAACGCTTGTAGAAGAACGAATTTTATAAGTGTTAATAGCCCTAACTAGACACCAGACAGTCATCCAAGAGGAGTTAGACAGTTTTTAATTACAATAGGCTTATTAAAATGTTTGACTGATTGAGTTTTAGACATAAATTCCGATCTAGGATAAAGAATAAGACTGTTACAAATCAAATGGAGTCTAAAAGAATTCACCTTTCCAGAGTATCCATCCGTCGTCTGACCTCGTATGACGTCATACTCAGCTCAGCGCGTGTGTGATGACGTCACAATCATTACATAAAAAAGGGTTCAATATAGACCGTCATCAAATCTCAAAGAGTCCGACACGTTGCATAATTGTATGTTTTTGTAATTCTGTGCAATTTAATAAACATGGTGTTGAATGTTTTGAAACTACTTTGACTGCATGGGCACTGTTGCTGCCTTAGGCAGCAACAGCACCCAGTCAAATTAGTTTCAAAGTATTCAACATCTTACCTGTTTAGTTTTTTGGAAATTGATAGTCAGGGTGTTCAGAGAATGATCGATTCCAACACGAGCGAGGTGTGGGTGGAGCTTAGTTAGAGATGGGCGGGTCATAGCTAAAACCGGAAAGGTCCACCAATGAGCTGATATGGTATGAATCGCCGACCTACTAGCTAAAGTTATTGCTACTAGATAAAAAACGTTGAAAGGGTTACATGCCAAATTAGTTTCAAAGCATTCAATAGCTCACTTGTATAGTTTTCTGGAATTAAGATTCAGAGAGTGCAGGGATCGATTGATCCCAACATGGCAAAGAGTGGGTGGAGCGTGGCTAGAGATGGGCGGGACATTACTAAAACTGGATTAACACATGTTAGCTGACGTCACAATCAAAATGACATAGCTCTGTCGCGAAACTCGAATAATCCGTCACGAAAGTTTATGCGCTGTATGTATTTCATAAATTTACTAATTAATAAACCTTTCGTTGGATAATTTGAAACTAATTTGGCTGGGAGCTGTTGTTGCCATAGGCAGCAACAGCCCCCAGTCAAATTAGTTTCAAAATATTCAGCAGCTTACATGTATAGTTTAGTCATAGGCAGCAAGAGCATCCCCAGTCAAATTAGTCTCAAAATATTCAACAGCTTACATGTATAGTTACCTTGAAATTTTTATTCTGGGAAATCAAGTTTCAAAGTTCTAGATCTGAAAGTTGCAGTGCGGTTGTATTTTATGTCCATATCATCTAACAAGGATAACGCCCTTCTAATCTTATCCAATATAGGGGGCCTACTCGCTATTTCAGGTGATTCAAAATAGCATTCAGAAACCATTCTTTAAATTTCAGTCAAAGAAAGATGTTTGATTTTCACGGAGGGATTACATTTTTATGCCACGCCCATTTCTACCTAATCTCCGTCCAATGTGTGCGCGTGTTGGAATCGTTTTATATACTTTGAACCAAGGGATTCCCAGAATCGCAATTTCAAGGTAATTATACAGGTAAGCTGAGCAGTATTTTGAAACTAATTTCTGCCTGTGGCAGCAACAGCTCCCAGTCAAATTAGTTTCAAATTATCCGATACAATGATTATTAATTTGTAATTTCACCAAAGACATACAATACGTACGTGCGTTCGTGACGCAATTTTTGAGTTTCGTGATAAAACTACGCCATTTTGATTGTGACGTCAGCTTAGTAGTGACATAATACATTATGACGTCAGATACTTAAGCGATACAATGGATCCCTCAATAGATGAATGTGGATGCATTTCTTCGTCCTAATAAGCGGCCGTGGTTTAGGACTACTTTTCAAACAATCAGACTCAAACTTGGAATAGCCGCTTGAGACTGGTAATACACATACCGGAATTGAAATGTAGTAACATTTATGCTATAACTAACTATATTATTAGAGGGATCCGATCTGTTATTCAAGAATCTTAAGCTATAATCTATAACATCCCTTTTTACCTGACGTCACAATCATAATGACGTACGCCCTATAGCTGCATCAAAGATCGAAACGTCCGCCCTGGATTGTCTGTCTTTGAAGAATTTACAATCTAATACACATTCTGACGTTATGATCAAAATACATCACTTGTTAGCGGACGTCACAATCAAATGACGTAAGTCCGTCACGAAAGGCATACATCTAGGAAGAAACAGTCTGAATTGTATATCTTTGGTGAATTTACAATTTAATGATATATATTTTAGAAAGAGAGAGAGAGAGAGAGAGAGAGAGAGAGAGAGAGAGAGAGAGAGGGGGAGGGGAGGGAGGGAGGGAGGGGGGGAGAGAGAGAGAGAGAGAGAGAGAGAGAGAGAGAGAGAGAGAGAGAGAGAGGGAGAGAGAGAGAGAGAAAGAGAGAGATTTTAAGAATTTTATTTTCAAGCATTTGGTGTGGATATGCACCTTTTACATTCACACGGAGATTATGTTATAGAACATTTTTATGAATTTTCCTTGAAAGGATTAACAATAATTAGTAATTCATGAATAGGATATAGATTTCGATCCTTGATGCAGCTATAGGGCCTACGTCATTATAGAGAGAACTCGAACAGATGAAAGCATCAAATTAGCTACTGATAATGTACATAAGGCTAATATAAATATTAACATAAATTGACAAATGAGAAGCAAATAACTCCATGGTGAACACTAACTCCACTGACAGAGAAACAAATTTGCAAATATTTAGAGAGGATGAATCGATTAAAAAAGAACACTCGATACTAAGAATTGCTACGTAATAAATAATTAACGAGAAATAAAATGTGCTAGGACATGCACTACTAGTAAAAAATCCCGAAAACAAAGTATGAAACCAAAAAAGAAAAAATAGAAAATAGTATGGTTATTATGAAATAAAATAAATGGCAGACCGAAGAAAGACCAAGCCCGTGAAAGTCGAGCCCGGGAACGGGATGGTAAGTGGGCCGGGAGTGACAAAAGAGATGATAATAGCAATTTAGACCAACTACTCCATAATCTGAAATAGATGGCAGGAGGAAGACCGAACACGGATCCGGACGCAGGAAAACGCTGGGCGGAGCAGTGAGCAATAACATAAATAATATCAATTTAGCCATACTTCCCGGGAATCTGAAATACATGGCAGACCGAAGATTGAGCCTACTCCCTGGAAATCTGAACATTTGATGGATTCTGAAGCCGGATGCCCAACTGGGACCAGGGAATGGAGTGCAAGAAGCCCAATATAGGGAGCCCAACTGGAACCTGGACCAGGAGCCCAACTGAGATCCAGGTCCGGATCCAGAAGAAAAGATAACTGGAAAAATAAATCGGTTGCTCAGAATATAGAACATTGTAACGGCCCAAGGACGGAGTCACAATAGTCACCCAGACTTAATCCTAACTGGGCGCCCAATATAACCTGAAGCCCAAATGGAACCCGGACTCAGACCACAACTGGGGTCTTGTCACAGAGCCCAAGGAGTACAAAGAACCCGGAGCCAGAGCCCAAACGGGACCTGGAGCCGAGAGAAAAAGATAACTGGATACTGAACGTAAATCTGGAATATTGTAGCAGCCCAAAGCCGAGCTAAACAGGGGAACACAGATGCAGAGTCCAATTGGAACCCTGGACCTGAGCACAAAGAATCCCAAAGAACCCAGACCCGGAGGCCAACCAGAATCCGGAGCAGAGAGAGAAGGGATTTAGATACTGAACGGAAATCTGGAATATTGTAGAGGCCCAAATCCGAAGCTCGATAGGGACCCGAATCCGGAGCCCAATTGGGACATGTACCTGAAGCCCAATCCGGATCCGGGCCCAGAGCCCAAAGAACCTGGACCAGGAGCACAACTGGGACCCAGGCCCAGAGTTCAGGCCCAGAGTTAAGAAAGACATGTAGACACAATGAATGGCATGCCAGTCTGAGTAGATGATATAACAGTACTGATGATTTGCGCTACTCTTGTAGTGAGATTATGGCGGTGGATGATGACTTCGAAGATCCCTCCATAACCGAAGTGACAGGTAGCTGAAGAAGGCTGCTATGTGCGTAGACACCCGCATAAAATTGAGATGAGAAAGTTCAAACTCAGATCTTTGGTGAGCAGGATGCACAGGCTCTGACGAAGAATGGCTTGTCTTTTGTGACAGAAGTTCATGAAGTACTAGCAAGACAAATGTTAGCAGACTATACAATATATTAGTATACAGTCATGAAAAGGACTACTCGCTTTCCTTCACAGGACAAATGTGGTGTATCCTTGTGGTGTACATCCAGCCCACCGCATATGTGCTACTAATGTCACATGCTGAAGAAGATGCGTGCATCATGTTGACCATATCAGATGGAAGTGAAGAAATCGAAGTCATTCAGTATGCTCTCTTGAAGTTTGTATCTTAAAGCAATAAAAAATGTAAGCCCCCCCCCCCCCCCCTAATAGTCAATAGACGAGAATAATAACATTATCAAACAATCTTAATTGATAACGTATATTTTGACGATGGAAACTCTAACTGGCCTGTCAATGGATTAATAATGTATCCTCTTAGAGAGTTCCTGACAAATGAGAATCAAACGTCGATTTCTTATTATCTGTTCTATGACAGCATTGAATTGGAAGAATGAAATGTCTATAGCTGACAATGGACCTTTCCAGTTTTAGCTATACCTCGCACATCACTTGCTAAGCTCCAGCCATACTTTGCCGTGTTGGGATTGATCGATCCCCGAATTGCCATAACTATCAACTTCCTGAAAACTACAGTTAAGCTGTTGAATATTTTGGTCCAAACGCACGTGTAAATTTGTGTACTTCCTTATTTCTTATTGGGAAATTTTATTGGTGGAAGTTGCCTGACTACAGTTCATTAATATTTGTAAAGTTTCGTGAACTTAGCACAGACATCAAAAGCCTTCAATCACGGTACTCAATATGGAAGCGGAGTGGGAGGGCGAGGGTCGTGCAATTGGACAATGTTCCGAGTAGGAATTTTGGAAGATGTCATCGTTGCCTACCAACAATGCACATGCAATTGATATCAACCAATCAACTATCTACTTGACAGAGCGCCCTCTAGCGAAGGCTATGGGTATTGGATATTAACCCTGTTAATGCCTTCTATATAGAGGGATAGTAATTCAAGCGAAGCGGTAGGATCCTCAACAAATAGCGAGAATACACAGATGCCTGGAGTAGACCTCCAGTGATTCAATAGTCACAGTACTCGCCAGACAGTGAGTGTTAAAATCTTCCTACCAGCTTCCCTTCAGAGAAGGGAAGACTATAAAGTAATCTGTTGAGGTAAGTATTTAGTCAACTATACGCTCAACACTTATGGCGAACACATCAGGCTGGCTTAAACACATTAAATAGCTTATACATCTGTTTGCGCTGAACTTGAGATAGTAGGGATTTATAAGTTCGATGGATTATAATAAATCGTTTAAATCAAATAAAACATTAGTTTACCAGAGTAGTGCGCTTGTGACAGATAGAAGTCGTAATAGCATAAGATTTTCCAAAGTAATACTCAGATATCCAGGACTGATTCCAGCCTCGGTGCATCAGTGTTGACATTTCAATGGATGAATCAAATTTTAACTTTGCCCCGCCTATCTCTGGCTAAGCTCCACCCATTCGGTGCACGTGTTGGGATCGCACTATACGCTACTTTGAACCCTGACTTCCCAGAATCACATTTTAAAGGTAGCAATACCGGTGAGCTGTTGAATGTTTTTAAACTAATTTGACTGGGTGCTGTTGCTGCCTAAGGCAGCAAGAGGACCTAGTCAACCTAGTTTCAAGATATTCAACATAGAGTTTATTAAATAAAAAGACATACACTTCGTACAACTTGACAGACTATTAAGCCTTTACGACGGACTTAATTCCCCCATTCAAAATTGTAATTGATTATGACGTCAGCCTACATGTCAACCTACATGTGACCCAGTTGATTATGGCGTCATATGATTGGTCAAAAGATTGGATTCATCGATAGAGTAATCCAGTTTCGATCAATCATATGACGTCATAATCAACAACGTTACATGTATGCAGACGTCATAATCAATTACGCCATGATGCTTCTGAAGTAACGAGGTCAATGATCATGGATTGGCTGACACTATTGGAACTTGGGATGCATTGTAGGCTATGATGTTCGGAATCAGCTTGGGGACATTTAGGTCACTCGCGAGTCAATATCAATGACCTATGATGTTTATTGGCGATGAGAAGGATATGTGAGACGTTTAATTTCGAAATATTTTGTTTAAATAAATTTATGAGAACTTTATTAATGTATATTTATTTATTGTAGAGTGTTATTTCCATGCATGTGCTCGCATTTTCGCACGCAACATGACATGTTACTAGTCTCTGCTACAATATATAATTTAGATGGATCTGATCTGTCATTCAAGTATCTGATGTCATAATCAAATACGTCACATGTTAGCTGACGTCACAATCAAAATGACATAGCTCTGTCGCGAAACTGGAATATCCGTAACGAAGGTTTATGCGCTGTATGTCTTTGATTAATGTACAAATTAATACACATTTTGTTGAATATTTTGAAACTAATTTGACTGGGAACTGTTGCTGCAATATTATCCAGTCAAATTAGTCACAAAATATTCAACAGCTTACATGTACAGTTAACTTGAATATTTAGATTCTGAGAATTCAGGTTTCAATGTTCTAGATCTGAAAGTTGCAGCGCGGTTGTATTTTAGGTCCATGTCATCTAACAAGGATAACGCTCATTTCATCGTATCCGATATATTCGCTATTTCAGGTGATAGAAAATTAGCATTCAGAAACCATTCTTTAAATTACAGTCAAAGAAAGATGTTTGATTTTCACGGAGGGATTACATTTCTATGCCACGCCCATTTCTACCTAATCTCCGTCCATGTGTGCGCGTGTTGGAATCGTTTTATATACTTTGAACCATGGATTCCCAGAATCGCAATCTCAAGGTAATTATACAGGTAAGCTGAGCAGTATTTTGAAACTAATTTCTGCCCGTGGCAGCAACAGCTCCCAGTCAAATTAGTTTCAAATTATCCGATACAATGATTATTAATTTGTAATTTCACCAAAGACATACAATACGTACGTGCGTTCGTGACGCAATTTTTGAGTTTCGTGATAAAACTACGCCATTTTGATTGCGGACGTAAGCTTAGTAGTGACATAATTCATTATGACGTCAGATACTTAAGCGATACAATGTATCCATCAATAGATGAATGTGGATGCATTTCTTCGTCTTAAAAAAGCGGCCATGGTTTAGGACTACTTTTCAAACAATCAGACTCAAACTTGGAATAGCCGGCTGAGATTGGTAATACACATACCGGAATTGAAATGTAGTAACATTTATGCTATAACTAACTATATTATTAGAGGGATCCGATCTGTTACCCAAGAATCTTAAGCTATAATTAATAACATCCCTTTTTAGCTGACGTCACAATCATAATGACGTACGCCCTATAGCTGCATCAAAGATCGAAACGTCCGCCGTGGATTGTCTGTCTTTGAAGAATTTACAATCAGAGAGAGAGCGAGAGAGAGAGAGAGAGAGAGAGAGAGAGAGAGAGAGAGAGAGAGCGAGCGAGAGAGAGGGGGAGAGGGAGGGAGGGGAGGGAGGGGGGAGGGAGGGAGGGAGAGAGAGGAGGAAGAGGGAGGGAGGGAGAGAGGAGGATGAGGGAGGGAGGAAGGGATGGAGAGAGAGGGGGAGAGAGGGAAGAGAGGGGGAGAGGGGGAGGGGAGAGGGAGAGGGGGAGAGGGGGGAGAGAGAGAGGGAGAGGGGGAGGGACGGGGGGGGAGGAGGAGGGAGGGAGAGCGAGAGAGGGACGGCGAGAGAGAGAGAGAGAGTGGAGGGAAGGAGAGAGAGAGGGGGAAGGAAGGGTAGGGAGGGAGAGAGAGAGAGAGGGTGGTGGGGGTGGGGTGGGGTGAGGGAGAGAGTGTGAGAGGGGAGGTGTGAGTGAGTGAGGGAGGGAGGGA
Source organism: Chaetoderma sp. LZ-2023a (assembly GCA_034401795.1). Classification (NCBI taxonomy): domain Eukaryota; kingdom Metazoa; phylum Mollusca; class Caudofoveata; order Chaetodermatida; family Chaetodermatidae; genus Chaetoderma; species Chaetoderma sp. LZ-2023a. Next base: position 151,481,517 of record CM067372.1, on the reverse strand, counting down.
GGGAGGGAGGGAGGGAGGGAGGGATGGGGGTCGATTTACACATCTGGCATCAAGACGTAATGAGCGCAAACACTTTCTTCTATCATGGATTGGATTTAAACCAGAACAACGAACCCATCTCATGCAAGTTTAATACACTAGTGAAGGGTTTGAATGTTTCTACTTGACCAGATAGGTTTAAAGCAAACAATCTTTATAAAATGACGTCAGAATGGTCAGTTTTTGTTTTGTAATCAGACAAGTTGAAAGAAATACATTGTAAATGGTGTCCAGTTTGCCAGTTTCCGTTTGGCAGCAATCATCTCCCTTGCATTGGCCCAGTACTGGCCCAGCAACGTGTGCTATCAGGGGAAGATTATGCCAACAATTATGAGTACGCGGCCCCATTGATTTCGCCGTTGCCAGACCTCACTACGCGCAGATTGCGTAAACTTAGTCTCTTCAAATTGTTGCTAGCAATTCGGATGGACGGCCAATCCACAAATAGTCTGAGCCATGGTCCCATTTATACTAGCTGTGAATTAGCGTAAGCCTTGTTTTATGGGCGGCTAATCACGTGTCTATAGTAGAGATCATAAATAGGCCCTACGTTAACACGCTTCCAGAAACAAAAACAGTACCATGATTGGAGTATGTTCAAAATATTCAACAGAACATTTTCTTATTAACTAGGTCCTAAAATTAGTTTTTAAAAATGTTATGTTGGATATTTTGAACATAATCCAATTATGTTCAACATATTCAACAGTTCATTTTATTTATTAAAGCTGCGTGAGGGGAGAATGTATTACGATCGGCTCTGTCTGTCTGTCGGTCAGTCGGTCGATCGGTCCGGTCCCGTATCGCAAAGCCCACCATCCGATTTGGCTCAAATTTTAACACAACGAACGAACTTGCGTGCAAGAGGATTTCCATACGTCGGCCGTGATTCAGATTACCAGATTACCAGCACCCAGGTTCGGATCGGATCAAATTCTGGATCTGTGGATATCCCGGAAACAAATAGTTGGATTTGGCTCAAACTTTAACACAGGAAAATGTGTGATCATATACTAGGATTACGCAACTTTGGTTGTAATCGAAAAACTCCCCGGAAAATCTGTATAAATTCGGAAAATCTGAAAACTTTACGGTGCGACACAAAAGGGAGAAGGTCTGCAAACTCTGATTACTTTGTTTTGCAAACATGTTAAATTTATTTCTGAGCTTTACTGTACGAGTAGAGAACACACGTGTCATGCG
>CM067372.1:151450675-151479775 GCA_034401795.1 Chaetoderma sp. LZ-2023a | reverse complement strand
CATCACTTGCTAAGCTCCAGCCATACTTTGCCGTGTTGGGATTGATCGATCCCCGAATGCCATAACTATCAACTTCCTGAAAACTACAGTTAAGCTGTTGAATATTTTGGTCCAAACGCACGTGTAAATTTGTGTACTTCCTTATTTCTTATTGGGAAATTTTATTGGTGGAAGTTGCCTGACTACAGTTCATTAATATTTGTAAAGTTTCGTGAACTTAGCACAGACATCAAAAGCCTTCAATCACGGTACTCAATATGGAAGCGGAGTGGGAGGGCGAGGGTCGTGCAATTGGACAATGTTCCGAGTAGGAATTTTGGAAGATGTCATCGTTGCTACCAACAATGCACATGCAATTGATATCAACCAATCAACTATCTACTTGACAGAGCGCCCTCTAGCGAAGGCTATGGGTATTGGATATTAACCCTGTTAATGCCTTCTATATAGAGGGATAGTAATTCAAGCGAAGCGGTAGGATCCTCAACAAATAGCGAGAATACACAGATGCCTGGAGTAGACTCCAGTGATTCAATAGTCACAGTACTCGCCAGACAGTGAGTGTTAAAATCTTCCTACCAGCTTCCCTTCAGAGAAGGGAAGACTATAAAGTAATCTGTTGAGGTAAGTATTTAGTCAACTATACGCTCAACACTTATGGCGAACACATCAGGCTGGCTTAAACACATTAAATAGCTTATACATCTGTTTGCGCTGAACTTGAGATAGTAGGATTTATAAGTTCGATGGATTATAATAAATCGTTTAAATCAAATAAAACATTAGTTTACCAGAGTAGTGCGCTTGTGACAGATAGAAGTCGTAATAGCATAAGATTTTCCAAAGTAATACTCAGATATCCAGGACTGATTCCAGCCTCGGTGCATCAGTGTTGACATTTCAATGGATGAATCAAATTTTAACTTTGCCCCGCCTATCTCTGGCTAAGCTCCACCCATTCGGTGCACGTGTTGGGATCGCACTATACGCTACTTTGAACCCTGACTTCCCAGAATCACATTTTAAAGGTAGCAATACCGGTGAGCTGTTGAATGTTTTTAAACTAATTTGACTGGGTGCTGTTGCTGCCTAAGGCAGCAAGAGGACCTAGTCAACCTAGTTTCAAGATATTCAACATAGAGTTTATTAAATAAAAAGACATACACTTCGTACAACTTGACAGACTATTAAGCCTTTACGACGGACTTAATTCCCCCATTCAAAATGTAATTGATTATGACGTCAGCCTACATGTCAACCTACATGTGACGCAGTTGATTATGGCGTCATATGATTGGTCAAAAGATTGGATTCATCGATAGAGTAATCCAGTTTCGATCAATCATATGACGTCATAATCAACAACGTTACATGTATGCAGACGTCATAATCAATTACGCCATGATGCTTCTGAAGTAACGAGGTCAATGATCATGGATTGGCTGACACTATTGGAACTTGGGATGCATTGTAGGCTATGATGTTCGGAATCAGCTTGGGGACATTTAGGTCACTCGCGAGTCAATATCAATGACCTATGATGTTTATTGGCGATGAGAAGGATATGTGAGACGTTTAATTTCGAAATATTTTGTTTAAATAAATTTATCAGAACTTTATTAATGTATATTTATTTATTGTAGAGTGTTATTTCCATGCATGTGCTCGCATTTTCGCACGCAACATGACATGTTACTAGTCTCTGCTACAATATATAATTTAGATGGATCTGATCTGTCATTCAAGTATCTGATGTCATAATCAAATACGTCACATGTTAGCTGACGTCACAATCAAAATGACATAGCTCTGTCGCGAAACTGGAATATCCGTAACGAAGGTTTATGCGCTGTATGTCTTTGATTAATGTACAAATTAATACACATTTTGTTGAATATTTTGAAACTAATTTGACTGGGAACTGTTGCTGCAATATTATCCAGTCAAATTAGTCACAAAATATTCAACAGCTTACATGTACAGTTAACTTGAAATTTAGATTCTGAGAATTCAGGTTTCAATGTTCTAGATCTGAAAGTTGCAGCGCGGTTGTATTTTAGGTCCATGTCATCTAACAAGGATAACGCTCATTTCATCGTATCCGATATATTCGCTATTTCAGGTGATAGAAAATAGCATTCAGAAACCATTCTTTAAATTACAGTCAAAGAAAGATGTTTGATTTTCACGGAGGGATTACATTTCTATGCCATGCCCATTTCTACCTAATCTCCGTCCAATGTGTGCGCGTGTTGGAATCGTTTTATATACTTTGAACCATGGATTCCCAGAATCGCAATCTCAAGGTAATTATACAGGTAAGCTGAGCAGTATTTTGAAACTAATTTCTGCCCGTGGCAGCAACAGCTCCCAGTCAAATTAGTTTCAAATTATCCGATACAATGATTATTAATTTGTAATTTCACCAAAGACATACAATACGTACGTGCGTTCGTGACGCAATTTTTGAGTTTCGTGATAAAACTACGCCATTTTGATTGCGACGTAAGCTTAGTAGTGACATAATTCATTATGACGTCAGATACTTAAGCGATACAATGTATCCATCAATAGATGAATGTGGATGCATTTCTTCGTCTTAAAAAAGCGGCCATGGTTTAGGACTACTTTTCAAACAATCAGACTCAAACTTGGAATAGCCGGCTGAGATTGGTAATACACATACCGGAATTGAAATGTAGTAACATTTATGCTATAACTAACTATATTATTAGAGGGATCCGATCTGTTACCCAAGAATCTTAAGCTATAATTAATAACATCCCTTTTTAGCTGACGTCACAATCATAATGACGTACGCCCTATAGCTGCATCAAAGATCGAAACGTCCGCCGTGGATTGTCTGTCTTTGAAGAATTTACAATCAGAGAGAGAGCGAGAGAGAGAGAGAGAGAGAGAGAGAGAGAGAGAGAGAGAGAGAGCGAGCGAGAGAGAGGGGAGAGGGAGGGAGGGGAGGGAGGGGGGAGGGAGGGAGGGAGAGAGAGGAGGAAGAGGGAGGGAGGGAGAGAGGAGGATGAGGGAGGGAGGAAGGGATGGAGAGAGAGGGGGAGAGAGGGAGAGAGGGGGAGAGGGGGAGGGGAGAGGGAGAGGGGGAGAGGGGGGGAGAGAGAGAGGGAGAGGGGGAGGGACGGGGGGGGGGGAGAGGGAGGGAGGGAGAGCGAGAGAGAGACGGCGAGAGAGAGAGAGAGTGGAGGGAAGGAGAGAGAGAGGGGGAAGGAAGGTAGGGAGGGAGAGAGAGAGAGAGGGGGGGGGGGGTGGGGTGGGGTGGGGTGAGGGAGAGAGTGTGAGAGGGGAGGTGTGAGTGAGTGAGTGAGGGAGGGAGGGAGGGAGGGAGGGAGGGATGGGGTCGATTTACACATCTGGCATCAAGACGTAATGAGCGCAAACACTTTCTTCTATCATGGATTGGATTTAAACCAGAACAACGAACCATCTCATGCAAGTTTAATACACTAGTGAAGGGTTTGAATGTTTCTACTTGACCAGATAGGTTAAAGCAAACAATCTTTATAAAATGACGTCAGAATGGTCAGTTTTTGTTTTGTAATCAGACAAGTTGAAAGAAATACATTGTAAATGGTGTCCAGTTTGCCAGTTTCCGTTTGGCAGCAATCATCTCCCTTGCATTGGCCCAGTACTGGCCCAGCAACGTGTGCTATCAGGGGAAGATTATGCCAACAATTATGAGTACGCGGCCCCATTGATTTCGCCGTTGCCAGACCTCACTACGCGCAGATTGCGTAAACTTAGTCTCTTCAAATTGTTGCTAGCAATTCGGATGGACGGCCAATCCACAAATAGTCTGAGCCATGGTCCATTTATACTAGCTGTGAATTAGCGTAAGCCTTGTTTTATGGGCCGGCTAATCACGTGTCTATAGTAGAGATCATAAATAGGCCCTACGTTAACACGCTTCCAGAAACAAAAACAGTACCATGATTGGAGTATGTTCAAAATATTCAACAGAACATTTTCTTATTAACTAGGTCCTAAAATTAGTTTAAAAAATGTTATGTTGGATATTTTGAACATAATCCAATTATGTTCAACATATTCAACAGTTCATTTTATTTATTAAAGCTGCGTGAGGGAGAATGTATTACGATCGGCTCTGTCTGTCTGTCGGTCAGTCGGTCGATCGGTCCGGTCCCGTATCGCAAAGCCCACCAATCCGATTTGGCTCAAATTTTAACACAACGAACGAACTTGCGTGCAAGAGGATTTCCATACGTCGGCCGTGATTCAGATTACCAGATTACCAGCACCCAGGTTCGGATCGGATCAAATTCTGGATCTGTGGATATCCCGGAAACAAATAGTTGGATTTGGCTCAAACTTTAACACAGGAAAATGTGTGATCATATACTAGGATTACGCAACTTTGGTTGTAATCGAAAAACTCCCCGGAAAATCTGTATAAATTCGGAAAATCTGAAAACTTTACGGTGCGACACAAAAGGGAGAAGGTCTGCAAACTCTGATTACTTTGTTTTGCAAACATGTTAATTTATTTCTGAGCTTTACTGTACGAGTAGAGATTCGATTGGTTACTCGTATCGATATATTCGATCGGTAAAATGATGAAGCGTGTTCCAACGATTTCATACGCGGCCAACTTAGCATCAGTCCACATAGTCACATATATAGTCTAATCCTGGACACGCTCAAATTCACTTCCGAAAGACTAGGCGGAGTTAAGGAACGTCAATTGCTGATGAGCAGGTATATTATATCCAGAACGATGTTCCCTCCTGTGCACCAAAACTATAGTCTTTTCAGCCGCGAAGTCCCGTAGACGTACTTCAATTTGATCGCAAGCGTACACGAAAGGAGTTGAATATTTTAAATTTAAATTGAATGGAATTTGTTAAAACTTTTTATCTCAACGTTTTCACACTCACATTGATTTTGAAGTATTCAATACAATATTTTTAATCGTAGGTGTTTTCTGGGTAACGTGGTTAAACCACAATCCCTCGTTGTCGTAGGAAGTCTAGCACTTCACCCCCAAGCTTAGGTCGAACATTTTTGTGGATTTTTGGAGGGACATGGAGCGATTCAATTTGCTGGATGATCGCTGGAACGTCCGTTTGATTTCTTGAAGCGTAGATGGGGGTCAGACTCTCAGTCAGGCGACAAAAACGAGGATCAGACACGATATTTGGTGACAGTAACCGAGATCCTATCTGCCGGTTCCACGAAGACGACACACTACTTCCGGTGGACCGATAACTGCGGGATGATCGTGTCTGTTGTTGTCTTATATGCGGGGGAAGTAGACCTGGTGAGACTCGGTTGGGAAATTCTACCTCTAACTGGTCGTGGTCGGTACTCCGGATTGTCGCGTTTTCGGGTAAACTGATTAAATCTGACGGATAATCACGTGATCGTTTGTGTTCTTGCGCGCTCACAATCACTCTAACTGTTCCGACCTCATCACTGTGAATGCTGACAACGTCATGTACGTTAAAATGCACTGCCTTGCCCCTTGAAGGGTCTAAGGCGGGGTCTAAATGTTTCTGTAGTTTTTGTAGCGCCATTAGTGTCATGTCTCTGTCGTAGCCGCTTTCCGTTCGAGACTCTCTTCGATTAGCACGTGACAGTGACGAGAAAACATCCCGGTCGCGAGCAGATTGTCTGTCGTCTGATCCCGGTCCGGATCGCCTGCCCGCGCTGAACGCGGCACGTCTCTGCACCTGGTCCATAAATATTTTCTTCTCATAAGCGCTTTGTGTTAGGAATTTGTACCGTTCCCGTGACAGCTCGTACAGTTTAGACTTCAGCATCCGCTCTTCTGTCACATTGTCATTCAGTGTCCCAGATGTCCGCGAGGCTTCATGCCGGAACAGGTCGCCATCTTTCACCCATGCGTCTATTTCTTTAAGAGAATCAGATTTCTTCCGCGTAAACCTTGAAGACAGAGCCATAGTTTCGTATTTAAAACTGTCTAAATACCCATCAGAAGTACAAACTTATTTTCTCGCCACTTTATGTGTTAAATGTTGATATTTGTATTCGATTGTGGTAGGCCTATACGCCTAATTAATATCCGGGTAATTTGATTACTAAATCGCACGTCGTGTCACGAATCACTCCAATTGACAGTCGTCGTGTCTGAAAAAGGAATAAGAGTCATATTTAGTGTTATTCAAGGCCATGAAATCGGAATAATTATCTGTGAGCGCAACGTATTGTATGCCTTTTGCAAAATATTAGCCAGTCAACTAGCTGGCACCAGCTTGAAAAGTCAAATTTTGTTTCTGTCAATGTTTCCCAATGCCTACAATTCGCTCCCGCAGTTACAGTGCAGGTCAAATAATACCATGTTTCCAAAACAAAATAAAACGTAGTGTTGAATATTTTGAAAGCGAGGCAACAATGTCTTCCAATCTAATGGATCTTTCCATTTTTAGCTATGCCCCGCCGATCACTAGCTAAGCTCCACCCACACCTCGCCGTGTTGGGATTGATCGATCCCTGAATGCCCTAGCAATCAATTTCCTGAAAACTATACAGAGAAGCTGTAGAATATTTTGTAACTAATTTGACTGGGTGCTGTTGCTGCCTATGGCAGCAACAGCGCCCGGTCAAATTAGTTTCAAAATATTATACAGAATATTTATTAAATAGTAAAAGCAAACAATTTGTACAACAACGCATAGACCGTCTTCAAATATGCGTTCGTGACGTACTTATCGACGTCATTCATGACGTCATTCATTATGATGTCATTGTACACATCAAGCAGTTCATTATGACGTCATACGATGGGCGGATACTCTGGAAAGGTGAATTATGTCAAAAATATCCAAATGAATATTTCTTACATCGTGCTCAAAATTGTACTAACTAATATGCTCCCATTTTTTAATCGGAAACGTGTTAACCCTTTAACACTCATATCACCCGAAAACGGCTTCTGCAATGGTCTTGAGAAATGTTCATTTGCAGACCAAGAGAAGACTATTTTTGAAAACATACCACTGGAATGAATGGCCCGATAACAGAGCCAGTCATTCAAGAAGTAAATTAAAAAAATAGTGTCTTGAGAAAATAGTCGCCATCAGAAAATTTAAATTTTCTTGAATAAATTCGTGGGTTAACTTGAGATGAGATGTGCAGTAATACTTTCAACTGAACTCTACACACCAGATACAAGAATATGCTGACTATTTAAAATAGTTTGACTGGAAGCTATGGAGGATTCCAGTTTATCCACCAATCATATGACGTCATAATCAACTACGTGACGGATAAGGTCATAATAAATTACGCCATGAATGGCGTAGCTAAATTTGTCGCGAACGCTTAAAGGAGGAATCTAGTTTTAGCTATTCCCAGCCCATCTATAACTAAGCTCTACCTAGGCTTTAACAGAGTTAGGATCTATCAATCCCTGCACTATCTGAATCTCAATTTCCAGAAAAATATACAGGATAAGCTGTTGAATATTTTGAAATTAATTTGACTGGGTGCTATCTATGACCGCAACAGCGCGGCTGCAACAGCGCCTAGTCAAATTAGTTTCAAAATATTTAACAGCATGTTTTCTAAATAGTAAAGACATATAATTCGTACAACAACGCTTAATCCGTCATCAATGAAGCGTTCGTGACGAACTTATCTACGTCATTCATGATGCCATTGATTATTACGTCATCCAACACGATTGTTGGATAAACTGGCAAGGCTCATTGATGATGGAATAAGCGTTGCTGTACGAATTGTATGCCTTTACTCTTTAATAATCATACTGCTGAATATTTTGAAACTAATTTGACTTGGCATCTAGTCAAATTAATTTCAAACTGTTCAACAGCTTACCTGTATATTTTTCTGTAGTTTCGATAGTCAGGGAGTTCAGGGATCGAGCGATCACAACACGGGTGAAGTATGGGTGGAGCTTACCTAAAGATCGGCGGGGAACAACTAAAATTCAATTCCCCCGTTGCTGCCTATGACAGCAAAAGTTTCCAGCTAAATTAATTTCAAAATATTCAAATGCTTACAAATATGTGTGATTTTAATTCAGATGTTCCGAGTCGATAGTTAATTTGGTAGGAATAAACTCATTAGTCCCTATGTTGCATTCATACACATTAGCCACTTATTTATCCAGTCATGTATTCTGTTAGGCCATACCAATTTATTTTGTTTTACAAAACCCGCCAGCTTAATTTCTCCATATCTAGAAAAAAGGGATGGAATTTTAAGGCATTACTTTCAACACTCTTTTAATCTAGCAATTTTTCGCAGCCAGATCCTTATCACTCGGAATTCCTCATAATTTTTTGTAACCCTTTGTCGTTTTCTTAACCCTTTAATGGCCCAAAATGGCTTTGCAATGATCATGAGAAAAGTCCATTTGCTGGCCAAGAGAAGACAAATTTGGAAAATTACCTCTAGAATGGCTGGCGCATTAACGAGCCAGTCATTGCAGTGGTGAATCTTAAAAAATAGTCTTGTCTTGGCCTGGACACTCACTAAGAAAATGTTTTGGATTTTCTTGATGAATTTTGATAATCAACACTATGGAAGGATTAATATTGTAATAGCTTAAAACTTCTGTGCTTGAAATTTTGCTTTATTTGTATTTTTCCCCATTTCCGATCGTGTGTTTTGTGTTGAATTTTCGCAAAACGAAACGTTAAATTGGTCTGGCTTAAACATACAATCTTTGAAAATTCTCAGGCGTTTGTATCTGCTAATAGTTAAGAGTTTTCATCAAATCGGCCTCCAAACGATACTTACTCTCTCACAATAAACAAAATCCACGTCGACTTAAGACAGTCCAGCTTTAGGCTTGCTCAAATTCTTTACTCGTAAATTAACAATTATATTGTTTGTGTGTCTTAATACATGCAGTTGTGATTTATTACTAAGACCAGCTTGATCGCCGGTCGACAGTGATATGATAAGCAGGCTGGTATTCCTTTCACGGTGTTAATAAGTCCTATCAATATTTGACAGTAGCCGGTACATTGTTGTTAATAAATAATAACCAGTTATCGCGACTCTGTTGTTTAACCCATTAGCGTTCAACACAATATTTTAAGGCTCAGGTCGGTCAAAACCAACATCTGCAGTGATCTCGAAGAATGCTCATTTATAGGTCAAGAGACGTGTATTTTTGAGAATTTCTCACTGGAATGACTGGCTCCGTTACTGAGCCTGTTGTTCCAGTGGTAAATTTTGAAAAAAATACTCGTCTGTTAGCCTGCAAATGGACACTGACTAAGCAGAAGCCTGAAGTGTCTTTTACCATTTAACAATTATGGTTATTTATGAGCTTCACTGTACATAGATTTATCTTAACATACCTGTTACGATGTTCCGTTTCTCTTACGTAAAGTTATACATTCGGATAATATTCCATATTATCAAATACGTATCCTAGCTGATTTAATACCTCTAGTACACGACCAGTACAGTTGTCGATAAAAAAGAATTATTATCATTCCATTTGTCGATAAATTCCTAAGAAACCAGTCTTTTCATATCACACCCACTTGTAGCGTACAAAGTTCGACCACTTCAAAGAAGACAGTTATCAACTGAACAATACGTTATTCTAACCACAGACATATAAATCCGTAGACCGTAAAGTTTATGTTATAAACGTGGGCGGTGTCACTTTATGGGCAGCGCCTACATAAATATTAGCCTATTAGTACCGTTATGGGAAGGGATTAAGACGCCATATTCTGAAATATACAGACGCGCACAAGCAAGTTGGAAGAGCCAATCAAACGTTGTCAATGCTAATTAATAGCTGCTTTAAAAAATATCTCCATTGTTGGATTGAATATTATTTTTAAACTATTCATTCATATGGGCTATTAAATAGCACAAGATAGAAAATTTACGTCACTTTGAAAACGATAATCTGGTAGACCATCAAGCGAGAAAAAACAACCGATAATATTAAAACTCGCCTTAACCATTTCAACGATGAATTGCCTGTATCTCAATCGCAGGCCAAACAAACAGGAAAGCTGTTGAATATTTTTGAATTAATATGACTGGAAGCCATTGCTGCCCTAGGCAGCAATGGCTTCCAGTCATATTACCTTCAAAATATTCAACAGAATATGTTATACTTAATAAAGAATCGACTTCTTGTCGCCGAAAGGGTTAAGAAAAATTGATCACGGGCCGATGACGGTCATTCTATGGATTATAATTTAGCTCTATTCATCCGTGGCAAATCAAGCTGCGTCACGTTTCTGTTTACTTTGGTAATGCGATTAGGCCCCTAACCGGTTTACGTTACGTTCTTAGAAAAGAGGTTCTCATAACGGTTCTATGACATCATCAGCCATCATCGGAATTGTTTTCAAAGTATGCTGCAGATGTTTAGTAGCCTAAATGACTAACTCAGGGACCTGACTATATAGGAATAATTCACTGCCAAGGCGGCTAAATCTTCCAAATCCATATATTGCACAATTACCTTATAAACGCCGTCCTTTGATAAGGACAATTACAACAATTACTTGTTGGCAGGTGATTTTTTATAAAGTGCTTATTATATACGTATTGAAATCATATCAATATTAAAGCCTCGTCTGTCGAATATTTGCCGCGTGATTGGAGTTTACATTGTATTGAATTTCAAAATATAATAATGACATATTTATGTAGGCCTCTATTAATAATATTGTCTCCCGTACATAACAACAAGTTATTATTGTATTGTCTACACATCTGGAAATCACGGACGACATTTACAATCCTCCCGTGATCCCGACATACAAGTTATACCGCAAAGTATCCGAAGAATGGAGAATTATGTTAAATATTTTGAAATTAATTTGACTGGATGTTGTTTCTGCCTTACGCAGCAACAGAATCCAGTCAAATAACTTTCAAAATATTCAACAACTTACCCGTTGTTTTGATAAGAGAGATCAATAGTTTTACGGGGTATAATAATTCTCTTATATATAATTTGACCAAACGTTTTTAGCTGCGGATAGTGGCTCAATAAACCGCCATCTAGTCCGCCCGTCCATCCGTCTGTCCGTCTTGGTTTCCGTCCGTCCATCCGTCTTGCTTTCCGTCAGTCAGTCAGTCAGTCAGTCAGTCACAGTCACAGTCACAGTCAGTCAGTCAGTCACAGTCACAGTCACAGTCACAGTCACAGTCACAGTCACAGTCACAGTCACAGTCACAGTCACAGTGTCAGTCACAGTGTCAGTCACAGTGTCAGTCACAGTGTCAGTCACAGTGTCAGTCACAGTGTCAGTCACAGTGTCAGTCACAGTGTCAGTCACAGTGTCAGTCACAGTGTCAGTCACAGTGTCAGTCACAGTGTCAGTCACAGTGTCAGTCACAGTGTCAGTCACAGTGTCAGTCACAGTGTCAGTCACAGTGTCAGTCACAGTGTCAGTCACAGTGTCAGTCACAGTGTCAGTCACAGTGTCAGTCACAGTCAGTCACAGTCAGTCACAGTCAGTCACAGTCAGTCACAGTCAGTCACAGTCAGTCACAGTCAGTCACAGTCAGTCACAGTCAGTCACAGTCAGTCACAGTCAGTCACAGTCAGTCACAGTCAGTCACAGTCAGTCACAGTCAGTCACAGTCAGTCACAGTCAGTCACAGTCAGTCACAGTCAGTCACAGTCAGTCACAGTCAGTCACAGTCAGTCACAGTCAGTCACAGTCAGTCACAGTCAGTCACAGTCAGTCACAGTCAGTCACAGTCAGTCACAGTCAGTCACAGTCAGTCACAGTCAGTCACAGTCAGTCACAGTCAGTCACAGTCAGTCACAGTCAGTCACAGTCAGTCACAGTCAGTCACAAAGGCTTATTTCAGGCGGTGGCTAAAAATATATAATCCGATTTTGCTCAAATTGTAACACAATGAAGGAACGTGCCATGCTAAGGAATTTCCAGACTTGGGGCGTTGTTGCATTAGTCAGTCAAATTTGATTCAAAATACTCAGCATTGCATTTCCTTATAATTTATCATATTGAGTCTGTAGCGTCGAACGAGTTAACACTTCAAGATGGATTATCCCTTAGTCCCGAACGTTCTATCTGCGTTGAAAACCACAAGACTTATTAGTGTCAGAAATAATTATTAATTGAATTTTGTATTTTGGTCACGGCCTTTTTACTGGCGTATAAAATATGATAAATAAACAATTACAATGGAAGATTACTCCCATGCTCACGGCCCAGATAACACTATCGACACGAACATCTGTGAGAAATGTGTAGTCACACATTTCTAAGCGATTGACGTACAATTACAAAACAATTTTGAACATAGGTAGGTCGTACGGAATTAACTATATTTATTTCGCAAAAGCAATGTCAGGTATTGTGCAACCAAGCGTAATAAGAGCTGTGACGTAATGTGGCCCTTCACCATAAAGCGGAGTAACTAAACAGTCATATAAGGATGAGTTTGGCAAGTGATAAGTCGCTTGCAACTGATTACACCCTGACACATTCTTTGCATGCTGTCAATCAAAGATCGAGTCCGAACTTACTTGTTAGTCCGCCGCTCTGTCAAGGCCAATGCAAGTTCCTGAAGGGTGGTGGGTTGGATTGGTGGAGTTAATATTGCTGTCAGCAGTAGATCCCAGGCATGATTACCATCCATCAGATTGAACCCTTGCCATATTGCACCAGCATAGGAACGGGCAAAGTATTTCATACGTTCTTTGTTACACTCAGGCCGTGACAACGGCATATGAGGAGAGGAGAGAAAAGGAGAACTTCGGCCCTATGTTTCACAACAGTCAAAATACTATTTATTTCAATTAACCAGATTAAAAATAATTTATAGCGAAAATTTGCAAAGAAATGGATTTCTGTTGTTCTTCAAATGGACATTCATCAAACGTGTAATGGTCAAGAAAATTAAAATTTCTGCTTAGCCAGTGTCCAATTGCAGACCAAGAAGAGGATTTTTGAAAATTTACCACTGGAATGACTGGCTCGGTTACCAAGCCAGTCATTCCAGTGGTAAATTTTCAAAAATATTATTCTCTTAGCCTGCAAATGGACATTTCTCAAAATCACTGCAGATGCCGTTTTTGACCCATGATTTACCCTGTGCATGCCAGTGAAACCACCTGCTGTTGAAAGTGGTTATGACCCCATGCCCTACTGTTCAATAAATCTGTGAGATGGAGAGCTGTCAATAGTAGTGTCTGTTGTAGCACGGATCGACCGGTCAGGTACTGGCCGTACCAGCTAAGCTGAGTACGGGCCGCCCGTCCTGGATTCGTTCCTATAAGCGCCCCCCCCCCATTGGTAGAGCAATAAGTGTGTATAAGCCTATACGAGAGGATTTTCGCGTGGTGCGCATGCGCGCACCTGTTGCTGTTTCGACGACACACGTGCAGCACGTCCAAGAGCGAGTGGTACTTTTAGTGTACCGAGTTGAGACTCTTTAATTGTTATAAATTACTTGTTCCCGTCACATCTGGTATGGATCAGAACCAGAATTGGACGGGCTATTCAAAACTATAAACCGTTTTAAAATCGGTTCAGAACTGAGTTATCGCCGATTTCTCCCTGCAAATTATGCTCAAAATATAGAAATGGCGTCATAATATAATATATATATATATATATATATATATATATATATATATATATATATATATATATATATATATATATATATATATATATATATATCGAACGGGAACTTTCGTCACTACAGTATATTATGTAGAACTGACTAACTATTCAGTAGACATTGCTTATACTGTGTTTCGCTGTCATTGTACCGCTTCCGTCCTGGAGCAGCGGGAGATCTACATGCGGAGACGTATCAAGCTTGCAGAGAACGTGTCAACTCACGTCACAAGTATAGTGACATCTCAATTTCAGTAACATAGTAGCCCGTTATAAGAGTGGCTACTGGGTATTCAAGTAAACTATACATGATATCCTTAATTACATCTTTAATTATTTTAATTTATTACCGTAGAAAGGTACCGATGACTAATAGGTACCGTACGGGTCCTCGGACCGCATCTTATAATTTCTTTATATTACTGTTTATAGTTATCCTTGTTTACTGTAAGGTGTCTTAACTAACCACACCGTATTAGGTCTATCAACCTGTATTACCACTGTTCTAATCAAATCATATACTGTCACCGTTTTGTACTTGGTTAGTTAGGTATATGGCCAGTGGCCATCTTGTTGATATGGTTTGTTTATTTATAGAAAACTTAGGACTGCAGTGCATTAGGAAATACTATGCAGCAATATTTATATATGCATCACCTTCTCCCGCCACCAACAGTCTTACACTGAGGTCGCTGTCCGTGCTATAACTCTGTTTAGCCCGGCATGCTACCGACTAAACCTGACTATTCAGCTCGATAGCATAGGGTTAATATGATTAGAGACAATTTCTTCGTTAGGAGACACATAGTGTACACCTCCTTTCCGGTCGTTGTGGTAATCTAGCCCCGCACCCCAGCAAGGTTGTGTTAAATTGGCCAATATACCTATAGGGCCTCATATCTATAAAGTTATTGTCTCTTTTCATGTTCCGCTAAGCCGGATGTCTTCTTAATTGTTTGGATATCCCTACCCGCACCAGAGGCTGATCCGACTCTGGGAAACTATCGGAGGTTTCCGAGCGGTGATGGCCAAGGTACTGTGTCACATACACTCCCCCTGTATCTTAGGATAATTAGTAGTTAGTTATCTTTGCCAATGTAGGAAGCACTGAGAACACATTATATTATTATTTCATATTTCTTTTAGACTATTCTCCCGCACCGCAGTTCATATTGGGCAACTAGACGATAAACCTAACGGTAGGTCAATACTTAGCACCATAGGACTTGGTGACGGACGAGAGGCGCATCTCCACCCAACTCATTAAAATATCTGGGCAAGATGTTGGAATCTGCCACGCCCTCACGGGAAGGACATTTGTGGTGGACATTCGTCTCTCTATCCTCACCGTAACGATAGGTCAGTCATAAAGATCTGCTTCTGAAAATTTCACTGCACACTGGTTGAATAAAAGAGTGGCCCTTTTTGGCCAACACTTTTCCTCCGCTTCGGCAGTGGGGTCATTTTCCTGTAACAGAGGCCCGCGCGAGGCACTTACCTCTCCCAAGACATCCAGTGACGGCGACCCGCGCGAGGTTACAACTTCTCACCACAATTTTTATAGCATCTAGAAGTAATGCCCGCGTGAGGCACAATGCCTTTCGCCACGCTAGGCGTTTCGTCTCCTCATCCTTTTCAGCCTAGAGATATTGTAACTTATATAAAGTTAATTAGTGATCTCGTATGCGGAGGCCTCCTATGCGACCCGACATCACACACCGGAACGACATGACGCAACCCCGCGAGCTACAGCTGTATTGGACTAGTGCTACATGCTTCTGGAGGTACAGACAGGTTCTTATGGAATTATTGACATCATATGATAAAGTATCTTTGTTTATTGGAACCGACAACAAAACAAATATAAATTCCACATGGAATCAAGTGGGATCACACTCGCAAATAGGCTATTAACAGACTACAGGACATAACGGAATGTGCCATTGGCAATGATTAACCCCTTTTGTGTCAACTATTTAATCGTCAACTCGACCAAACCCTGTCTCTACAGAGCTCTTGAGTAATGTCCATTTGCAGGCCAAGAGGAGACAAACACTGTTTTTTGAAAATTTACCATTGAAACGGTAACCGAGCCAGTCATTACAGTGGTAAATTTTCAAAAGATTGTTTTCTCTTGGCCTACAAATGGACACTGACTAAGCAAAATTTTTGATTTTCTAAAACATTAACCATTTAATGGTCAAGTCTGTCAAAACGGAATGCACAGGTCTTGGGAAATGTCCATTTAGTGACAAATAGCAAGTTATAGTTTTGTAAATTTCGCTTTTAAGTTAAACCATAGTTTTCATTGAAACGTCTCAAACATAAAATGGTTAATTGATATACGTGGCATACAGAGCGCTTTGAGGCGCTGTTGACACAACGGTGGATAACAACCATTACGAAAATATATTAGCTGGTCAGAAAAGAAAATATACATGACACTTCTGACATCTGTTCAAACCGCCAACGAAGTTGTGTCACAATACAGTCAAATACAGTGTTACAACATGCTCTTTCAGATTCCTTTTCAGCAGTTAGTATATGACTATCATTCATCGCTTTCCGAGAACATAGGATTCACCGTTCGCATTAGTATGGAACATGTGCCGATTCCAAGTTGCATTGCTGTGTTTTCCACTGTTTCAATTATACATGCTACCACGTTTTTGCGCATTTGTGTACACAATGTCATTAAACCACATTTTCGTAGCATCGTCGACTGTCAAGCTTTGTAAGCTAATATTGAATCGATCAATATGTGTAAGCATGTTGTTCCACATTATAACATGCACAGAAATATAACATCAACTTGCTTGATATATGGTTTTCCGCATCTGCGACTGGTTCAGCAATTTGACTAGTATCCTATTTCACTTCTTTCAAAACATGATGTAAATCTTCAATGGCGGATTCCGGTTTATCGACGTCATAATCAGCTACTTGACGTATTGGATGACGTCATACTAAATTACGTCATGAATGACGTCGCTAAGCTCGCCACGAAAACGTAATTAATGACGGACTAAGCGTTGTTGTACACATTGTTTATCTTTACTATTTAATAAACATGCTGTTGAATATTTTGCAACTAATTTAACTGGGCGCAGTTGCTGCCATAGGCAGGAACAACAGCCAGTCAAATTATTTTCCAAAAATATTCAACAGCTTACCTGTATACTTTTCTCGGAATTGATAGGCAAGGAGTTCAGGGATCGATCGATCCCAATACGTGCAAAGCGTGGTTGGAGCTTCGCTAGAGATGGGCAGGGCATAGCAAAAACGGGATGCCTCTATTTATTACGTATCTGGTGCCACTGTTTGCCCTTTGGTGGCAGACCACTTAATTACATCGTAGGTCTTTAATTTAATACTCAACTCGTTTTTCGCATCGCATCCATGTTCGATGTTGATCCAGGTAATATCTTTAAAGTAATCCAAAGAACGTGATCACCTGCCACCCCACCCCACTCCCATCCCACCCCACCCCATCCAATATGCACCCATTACATTGAGTCGGCAAATGTGCGCTTGTACGCCGTTGTAATGGAGGAATCCAATTTTAACCTTACCCCGCCCATCTGTAGCTAAGCTCCACCACCGTGATGGTATATCTCGATCACTGAATTCCCGAACTATCAATTTTCATAAAACTATACAGGTAAGCTGTTGAATATCTTGAAACTAAATTGACTGGTCGCTGTTGCTGCCTATGCCAATAACAGCGCCCAGTCAAATTAGTTTCAAAGAATTTAACAGCATGTTTATTAAATAGTAAAAACATACAATTCGTACAACAATGCTTATTCCGTCAGCAAGTAAGTGTTCGTGACGAACTTAGCTACGTCATTCATGGCATAATTGATTATGACGCCATCCTACACGTCCCGTAGTTGATTATGCCGTCATATTATTGATGGATAAAATGGACTCCTCCATTGCCATCCATAATGGCGTCACTATCATACCTGTGTCCTCTACAATCTTCCACCGTTAACAAATTTTATATCTGCTTCTCTACAATCTCTGTAGCCAGACCATAACCTGTTTTTGAATAAATTACAAGAGAAGTTACACAACTTTCTTCAATTGAACATTGTCCTTTTTTATTCTGACATACCTAATAATGTCAGTAATCTATTCTTTGTGATTTTGGAATTTCCTATGATATCTGATGTACCTCTAAGGACTATATAATTTTTGGCACAAAACATGATAGCATCCATCAAAACCATGGGAATTTGAAACCAATTTTCTGTTTCTCTAAATATGGTTTTGTGAATGTAGTCACCAATAGATTGCCCATCATTCTCTCCTTCTATGAACTGTTTCTCCATTAGAGAGACTCTTATAGAACAATTCTTGATTAAACTGTGTACCATCTTCTGTCATGGGAAATGAAGTAGCATTAATTTGTTTTGCTCCGTGTTCAACCAAACAACATTTTATTTTGTCTGTAATTTGTCTGATATTACTATGATGTTCTTCAACACTATAGGTATTTTCTTTAGTTTCATATTGTATATATGTGTTAGCTAAATTGGTATCGTCAGTAGTCTGTGCATTTTTTCACACCAAGCGTTGACCATATGTTTACAATGTAACTTGAAACAACACAGGGCCCACGAAATAACACCTAAAAGTTCTAGATTCCACCTTGACCTGTACTTAGAATTTGGGGAAACCTGTGCATGTACACTGTTAGCCTGCCCTAAGTTCGACTCTTCAGCATTCAGGTCACAAATAATAGATGTTGGGGCCTGAGATAACGCCCCCTGCCAGTTGGCGCCCTGGGCGACTGCCCCTCGCATCACCCTCACTACTGCCATGTCAGTCGGATAGTCATTTTGGATACATTAGAGGTCTGCAAAGTTATCAGCACTAATATCACACCACACCATGACTGAATATCCACCACCACGATCATGGTCCACCACTTTGGCATTAACAAATCTTTCATTTTGACATCATCACACACGAACACGCCCATGGAGAAAGTTCAAGCTGAGTCGTCAGTGAGCAAGACAACTTCCCAATGAGCAGGAGTCCAGGTGAGAAGTTCTTCACACCATTACAGTCTCGCTTGGCGGCGCCTCTCACTCAAAGGTGTCCTGACAGCAGGTCTGCGTGCCCTCGGGCCATTGGCATACAATCTGTTTCTAACAGTCTGAGTGAATATCGTCACCTCCGTCGCAGCTCTAGAGTGGTTTCGCAATGTTGTTGCTAGCATTGGTGGGTTGGTTTCGTCAGGTTGAGATGACAAGGACCTTGTCATGTGGTTGTATGGTAGTCCTCGCACGTCATCCCTATCCCCCACCCCACACAATACTGCCCCATCTACCATGACGTATATTCACTTAACCATTCTGATACCGGTTCCATCCATGTCCAGGAGATAACACTTTGACTGACTGCAACGGCAAAAAGGGCGATAGCTACTCTTTCATGCGTCTAGTCGCCTTGCAGCAGACCAATGCCACTCATATGACGTCTGCGGGACTTAATTGCACAAAAAGAATAAGTAAATTCCTTTAAATGCAATGAGAAGAAGAATTCTATTGTCTTCTGTGGGAAAACGCATGCTTAACAGAATGTCAGCAGAGTGCACATTTCAGGCCCAAACATGGCAAGCATGAGTAGACTACTAATGGTTGACTGCACAATATCAATTTCACTTGCACAATGCCCATTTCACGTTCAGTTCCTTTAATAACATCAAGATTAGGTTAGGATTCCTTAGGTTCATGTTTATGTTCACGTTTTATCCACCCAGGCTTTACATAACCGTGATAACGCAGCTTACTGGGCCGATGCGGGGCCGATACATTCGGTATCGGCCCAGCATCGGCCCAGTAAGCTGCGTTATCTGGGAAAGAATAAGCGGGAAAGTAGTTTTACAATTCATATTTCGGCGGTAGATATAAATGACATATTTCAAATTTGATCGTATTATAACATTATTCACTCTTCCAGTGTCAACAGGATCTCAATGCGATGTTATTCATATCAACAACCCCTACCCACCTCGAACCTAATGGCCCTAATTTCTCAAGAAAATATTGAGTGTTGCACTTTTATGCAAATTTACCATTGAAATTACATTGGAAGTAGATTATTTTGTCCTGAAATGGACATTCTTCACAATCACTTTGGCCATCGTTAATGGCTTAATGGTCAAGAAAATTGAAATTCTCGTTTACCCAGCGTCCATAGGCAGACCAAGAGAAGGCAATTTCGGAGATTTCACAGGCTTGATTATCACCCTATCATTCAAGTGGCAAAATCTCAGAAACAGTCCTCTACCGGTTAACAAATGCGCACTGATCAAGACAACTGCAGATGCTGTTTTGGCCAACTTGAAAATGGAGGATTCCAATTTATCCATCAATCATATGACGTCATAAACAACTAATGTGACGTGTAGGATGACGCCATAATCAATTACGTCATGAATGACGTAACTAAATTCGTCACCAACCCTTAATTGATGACGGACTAAGTAAGCGTTGCTGTACGAATTGTGTGTCTTTACTATACACCTGTGCAAAAGTTAAGCACCACCCTATTTTTACGCACATGCGAGGGTATATTCATGTGCTATGAAGAAAGCAATAGCATAAACATTTATGTACCCATCCATCTTAGTGCAAGAGGTAATAATGCAACTAGAGGAATGCTGATTATGATGGTGGGGAAACACTGTATGTTTTTGTTTGAACTTGAAAACGAGGCCTGAATATGGTTACGTTGACACAACTGACAACTATTGCCCTACAGTTGACACACGTGGCTAGATTGTCATTAATGGTGTCTGAAAACGAAGTTTAACATCTGTGCACGAGTTTGAGACTGTCATTATTAATACCGGGTATATCCACCTTGTGCCTGGATGACGGCCTGGACACGACGTCTCATGCTGGTCACCAACCGACTGATACGCCATTGTGGTATTCGTTGCCATTCAAGATGGAGTGCGTCTGTTAATTCCTGTAGGTTCTGCACAGGAGGATCCCTCCTTCTCACCATGTTTCCCAGAATGTCCCAGATATGCTCAATAGGGTTCATGTCAGGGCTCCTTGCTGGCCATGGTAGGGTTTCGATGGCATTCTGGCGGAGGTATTCATATGCACAGCTCTAGCACGATGTGGTCGGGCGTTGTCATCCATGAATATAGGGTGAGTTCCAGGTGCATGATTTACAAAATGAGGGACCACAACTCTATCCAGTATGGAATCTTGATATCTTTGTCCATTTAGTGTTCCAGGTACAGTCAACAGATCCAGCTTACAATCAAATGAGATGCACCACCATATCATAACGGAACCTCCACCAAATGGAACTTCTTCCATGATGTTACGTTGGTCGTACGCCGTGCGTCTGGACCTCCATACACGTGTTCGACCATCTGTGGCATGAATCAGGAACCGACTTTCGTCGGACCAGTGTACCCGTCTCCAGGATCTCATGTTCCAGTGTCTTCTTTCGTTGCACCACCTCAGACGCTCCTCTTTGTGGTGTGCAGTGAGGGAGAGAACGTCTGACAGGTCTTCTAGCTTTCATGCCAGCAGCATACAGTCTCCATTTGACGGTAGACATTGACACTCTATTGCGCGTTTCCCATTGCTGGCTGAGCACTCTGCTGTTGGTGAATGGAGATCTCCTAACATGGTGTACTAGGGCTCGATCATCACGGGCAGTAGTCTTCTTCGGTCTTCCAGATCTAGGCATGTCCTTCACCTCGTTAGTTTGCCCATGTTTTGCAATCAAACGACTGATTACAGTATGGTTAATGTTCAGCTGTCTGCCAATCTCTCTGCATGACATACCAGTGGTATGCATGCCTATGATTTGCCATTTCACACGATCATTTAACCTTCGTCTTGCCATAGCGGTTCACAATCAAGAGCTAATTCTCTCTGTACAAATAAACCACGGTCATGAACACAAAATTCCTAATCTTGTCGCCTAAATCTGTATGTAATGTTCTACACCTCAAACTGGACTTTTACATAACTGAACACGTGTGCTGTTTCCCGCCACGCACGGACATCAAGCGGCGTGAAGTCATCCATGCATGTGCATTTCGTACTTGGAATTATGTCAGCTAACGCGGGGAAAAAAGTATGGCAGCCTAGTTGTACCATCATGTTTCTACGTTCTATTGTTTTTGCTGGTGCTTAGCTTTTGCACAGGTGTATATTTAATAAACATGCTGTTGAATATTTTGAAACTGAATTGATTTGGCACTGTTGCTTTCATAGGCAGCAGCAGCACCCACTCAAATTAGTTTCAAAATATTCAGCAGCTTACCTGCATATTTTTCTGGAAATTGATAGTCAGGGAGTTCAGGGATCGATCGAGATATTTCAGCAACAACCCCCACTCAAATTAGGTTCAAAATATTCAACAGCTTAACTGCATATTTTTCTGGAAATTGATAGTCAGGGAGTTCAGGGATTGATCGAGATATTTCAGCAACAACCCCCCCCCCCCACTCCCATTACCACACCTGACCACCACCACCCACCCCAACCATCTCACACACCCTCTCACCACACACCCGCCTTTTGTTTGTGGATGGGATATGGCGGCGAAATGGTGTGGGAGGTGTGGGGTGTGGTGAAGTAGGGTGTTGTTGCTATCTATGATAGCAGCAGCTCCCAAACAAATTGATTTAAAGGAAATCTCACCGTATCTTATATGAATCATTCAGGTGATAGAATTTGCCACCCATAATCCATCCCTGACATCTTAGCTTTTTATCATGCCGACACCGAAAGATATTCAGGCTTTAGTAGCCAAATGTTGCTATATTTTTATAGCCCGTGATGGCTGTCATGATTTTGTTTTCAACCAATCAAAAAAGGCTTAGCCTGTCTGCCTAAGGATAAACGCTCAGTCATAGAAGTGCCAACTATAGTTTGGCAATGTGGCGTAAAAGCTATCATACGGGTAAGCTGTTGAATATTTTGAAACTAATTTGACTGGAAGTTGTTGCTGCCATAGGCAGCAACAACCTCCAGTCAAATTAGTTTCAAAATATTCAACCAGATGAGTATTACATAATATATAATATAATGCATTGGAACTTACATGACATCACGCACATTTACGCGATATTACAAAGCAAATACTTATGATGCAGAAACGAGAATGTGACATGATATGAATGATATAGAATCTATAAACCATAATCTATCGGTGAAGCATAACATTTGAGATGAGATAATCATCTCTTTAAACTATTCTAAGCTATTAAAATAAATTGTGATTTCATCAAAGACATACGTTCGTACATTTTCGAGACAGATTTTTCGTTCTTATGCGAAGAAGCTACGCCAATCTGATTTGTGACGTCTGCTAACACGTGATGCATTTAATAATGACGTCAGATACTTAAGTGACAGATCAGATCTCTCTCTCTCTCTCTCTCTCTCTCTCTCTTTCTCTCTCTCTCTCTCTCGCTTTCTCTCTCTCTCTCTCTCTCTCTCTCACACACGCACGCACGCACGCACGCACGCACGAACGCACGCACGCACGCACGCACGCACGCACGCACGCACGCACGCACGCACGCACGCACGCACACACGCACGCACGCACGCACACACTTAATTATTCTCATGGAAACCACTCCCGGACATGACGAATGACAAACTTCCCGAACGCCCCTTCGGTTATATTTGGTATAAGTCTTTAATGATGAAGTCGACCAAAACAGTGGCCTTCAGTAATGTCTATTTTCAGATTCACAGAAGACTATTCTTGAAAATCTACCACTAGAATGTCTGGCTCAGTAAGCGAGCCAGCCATTCCAGTGGTAAATTGTCAAAAAAGAGATTTGATCAGAGATTTCTTTCTCCCCCTCCCTCCCTCCCTCCCGCCCTCTTCCTCCCTCCTTTCCGCTCTCTCACCCTCTCACTCCCACCTACCCACCCCCCTCTCACCCATCGCCCCCGTCGCACACGCACGCACGCACGCACGCACGCACGCACGTACGTACACACAAACACACGCACGTACGTACGTACACACACACACACTCTCTCTCTCTCTCTCTCTCTCTCTCTCTCTCTCTCTCTCTCTCTCTCTACGGCCCCCCCTCCCCGTCCCTCCCTCATTCTCCCTCCATCCCTCCCTCCCTCCCTCCCTCTCTCTGGACGGTTTAACCGTAACTGTGGGGACATCACTTTTCTCTCTCATTTTTTAATTTTAATTTCCTTCGTGTTTCTGTGTGTGTTGGCAAAATAAAAAATACTTCTAAGAGGGATAGCGATTATTACCATTAACTGAAAAAAGTGAGAGAACACAGTGGGGACGGTCTCCACACAGAGCGGGGACCTAGTGAGAGACTCCGCACAAATGTGAGAAACACTGTGGGGACATACTCTCTGATTGGCAGTTCACGCAGTAGCAAACAGTATGTGGATGGGAGATTACACCGCCGCCTAGTCTGCGCACGCGAGTGTTTATCATATCACGTGTTCGTATGCCTCGTGCAATATTTTTTTTCACATGAGAGTGTGAGATTATTTTGTGGGGACCTTTCAATGTGAGAGAAGGTGAGAGAAATGAAAAAACTTGAAAAAATGGGAAAACATGCATCGTGTGGACATTTCACGCTTATCCCGATCGTTTGAGCTACCGTAATTGTGGGGACTGGGCATTGTCCCCACAATCCAAGCATGCCCCCAGAGTGTAGGGCCTAGACGTGAAAATGTCCCCGGAATTACGGTAAAACCAGTTCTCTCTCTCTCTCTCTCTCTCTCTCTCTCTACGGCTCTGTCAAGTTGACGTGGTTATCTAGTCGAACCCTGTCACAATCGGCTATCTTTTGATCATCTTTTCGGATGTAGCTTCTTCCGGTTCTGATTGATTTCTGATTAACTGGGCGATCGGACTGGCTTACAGATACGTCCGTCTTTTCTTGATTCAAACTTCGCTACCCCGACAATTCAGGTCTTCGTCTTGGCGCTCTTTATTTCTTTGTATGCAGGGATGTAGACGGTATTAGAGCCCTCCACAGAGGAGGAGGTAAGCCAAGTTATGTTATCTTCCCGCTATATCTTATATCTACTAAGAACACCTCAAACAAATAATCTCGAATTGAACCAGTATTGCCGCTGTGAGTCGATGCAGTATGTCTTTGTCAACTAGGGAGACAATCATAGTCTCCCCTCGTATAGCTTGAAATTCTAAGTAAATTACAGGTCATCACGGTCAATAACGCACGTATCAAAAGTAAATTAATGAATATTTTTTGTGTTTAAATATCTCCGTTTACAGATTTGTGTCTATTGCACACGACCAAAGCCATAATGATCCATCAACCCCTCCCCACCACAATTTATCACAGTTAAGCTACAAGTAATGGGGTCACACTGAGATTTTTCAAAGTATTGCATTAATATCCTCTATTCAAAATAATTGCTGGAGTCAAATATTGTAATGACTAATTTATTTTAATTAACATTTTGGTCACTAATATGTTCTAGCATTCCGAGAGTTTTGTGTTACAAACAACAACAGTTACCAATATACCCAACATATGTGTCGGAAAGGACACCTTCTTTGACATTGGCTAATCTTCTTCTTCTTCTTTTCGTTCGCTGGTCATACCGCCAGTCCTGTAAGTGACTATCGACATGATCATAAGCGTTAAGTGCGTGGATCCATGGTTTATTAGAGTGCGCCGTGCGGCCTGGAACCTCCGTCTTCAGCACGCGAGGTTTCTGTCAGGGTTACCTCACCCTCACCTCCTTTAGTCCCCTCTTACGACACGCAGAGGATACGGAAGGTGTGTTCTAAGCCCCACCTACAGGGCAAGCGTTGGCTAATAAAGTTCAAGATTTTTGTATTTTCAGAATTGAAATGCACAAAAACTGATGTACCTGTTATGTTTAATTCACCTGCAATGCTTCTGCTTAGGAATATATGTACATATGTAGATTTCATTGGTCATTGTAGTCATCAATATCTGATATCTGATATGGATTAAATATTGTTGGACAATGAAATGTACACTAGCTTCTTTCACAACCGTGTGATCAACATGTGTTTTATTTTAAGATTAGGCTAACAAGGTCAGTATGTTATATGTATTCCAAGATATCAAAGCTAAATGTGAAGGTGCCTGTACCTAACAATGCGTGTGCATTAAGATTGAAAAGTAAGTAAAATTCATAATGATCAGGCCAGCACTGCATCTATGACACCTGGAAGAAGCAGATCTATGGAATACATACAAAACAGTTAGATTCACAGTCCTGCAGTAGATACAAACAGGAGGAAAATTAACAAAACCAACCAGCTTATTATACAGCACTGAACTAGTTTTACGACGATGCTTAGGAAGACCAAGATGTGGAAAAAGACAAGAAGAAGAAGAAAAAGAACAATCCAGAACATACAATGATGGATAATTACACCCGAACCAACTAACAAAAGGGAAAGCAGAAGCAGAAAAACTTCACAATGTCTCTGAGGAGACAAGGAATTGGACAGGGCAAGCACAGGGTCTGCAAATATTCCTGCAGGTATCAAGGAAACATGTTCTCACGAGGAAAGATATTCCTCAAGAGCAACCAGAGCAGCTAGAGCCTCCATAGCTGAGGATCCATACACCAGCATCCATGATATCATATTCCAAGCTGTTGAGAGTCACCAGAACTGACAAAGGAAGCAACCTGCTGAACAACATTGAGCATTCGTAATAAGGACTCAAGTAGTAGATCAAAACAGAGGGTTGCTAACAGTTCTGGTGTACCAACGGTCCCATGGACATCAAAGCGAGGAACAAAAGGTTGAAAGACGTTCTCTCCCTCTCCCTCCCTCCCCTCCCTCCCTCACTCCCTCTCCCTCTCTCTCTCCCTCTCCCTCTCCCTCTCCCTCTCTCTCTCTCTCTCTCTCTCTCTCGCTCTCTCTCTCTCTCTCTCTCTCTCTCTCTCTCTCTCTCTCTCTCTCTCTCTCTCTATCTCTCTCTCTCTCCGGTTAAAGGAAGATACTGCCTCTAGAAAATGGTGAAGAATAGAAAGGTGAAAAACCAGTTGGAACATTCCAGCACAGATGCATACTAGATCGACAACGACGTGCACCCAGACTTGAATAAAATCATCTGCATGTTTATCAAAGTGAAGTTGGGAAATATTTGTAAAATCAGATATGAACGATTAAAGAATTATCTGTTGCTACATAGCGTGTAAGTATGTAAAATTAATGTTAAGTGCACTAAGCACCATCCACAAACAAAGGCTGAAAATAAATAATGTTGCTGATATGGAAATGTGTGTAGCAGACGTCAGCGAGATGTGCACGAATCAGTCATATAGAAGATCATGCCCTTTAGAAAGCCTCAAAGATCCCTACCAAACATTTGTCGATCTTCAAGGGATACCAGTATTATCTACATGTACCACACATGAAGTAATAAATCAAACACACTCAGAGAGCACAAGATTAAGCATTAAACTTGCTGAGGAAAGAGGTGAAGATGAATGGTACTGACCTGACACATGATGTTTCCAGACTAGGCCATAATCTACTCTGGCCCAGATTGCTTCACGATCAATACACTAAAGCGCACGAAGTGGTGCCCCAATCATGTGTTGTCGTACCACCTTTGCGACCATGTTTGCCATCATCAAGACTTGGTCCAGAGTTATCATTTGGCACGGCCATATAGTCTTATAGATGGATGCACATGATAACATACATCAATGCCACGGGTAAGACTGGGCAGCAAACATATATTGACTCATTTGTAGCCTTGCTATTTTTTGTCTAAGTTGACATATGAGCAAGGAGTCTAATTGATTTAAATGATTTTATGACAATTTATTTGCAAAACAGCTGATATAATGCATGTGGAATGGCAGTGTGGGTCTAATGAATGACCTTTCTGCCACACTTTGAATTATTACTATTACTGTTTACATGTAGGAGAATACATTATGTGTCTTGACACCTTTAGCAGCATTATAATTTATATGCAACCAGATCCTTGGTTTGCTATTGCTAAGCGATGTTTATTGTCTGAATGATACATCATCAGAGTGATTACCAATGATGGTCATATGGATGGTTATGTTCCATTGTACAGCATCAAATCAGGAGTGTATTTATTGGTTAACAAATGCAACACTTTATGGCGCTATGGTCAACTCTTACATTTTTTGATAACTATGCTCACAACATAATCACGGTCTTTTGTCTTTTCCGATACATAATGTATCGGAAAGGACATTAATTTTGACAGCCAATTGCACAAAGTCAGACACATAACTATGAAACAGTTGGCATGTCCTAAGCATGTCAATTGATTCTGTGTAGATACTATGCCCTATTTTACTCTAGCACTCAAACTCATGACGTCATATAAGAGATTTGTTTATCAAGAGTCTCGATATTCTAGGAAATTATTATTTAAACACATATTTTAAAACGGGGTTAGATAAAAATCAACCATTAATAGACATGTCTATAAGAACACAAATTAATAATTATGTATTGTGGGCTTTTAGACTGCATATTGACAAGTCCTTCATATTTTTAATAAATAAGTAATTTTTCAATTGTTCAACTTCCAACTACAAATTCTCAGTAACCTGATTGATTTGCATAACGCCGTTTGTTTTCTCCTTGCTTAATCTTATGCACAGCAAAGTAGAATAAAAGCCATAGATCACAACAAATTTGTGATGCTTGTGAGACAATTGCGTGTTCAGGATTATAAAACAACACATATCAAACTCGCAAATAAACAATTGCGTATTAATAATAATAATAATAATAATAATAATAATAATAATAATAATAATAATAATAATAATAATAATAATAATAATAATAATAAGGTAACACATTTCCATACAACTATTTAGCAGGACCCTGTTATAGACGTTGTCTAGGACTTTCAGGGTGTCACATAAAGTCTATCCTCTTATGTCGACTTGGTATAGTCAAGGTAACCCCTTAAGACGTCAATCAATTCAATATGCGCCAACGATAAACCCAACCTGTAATATGAAGCCAAATTGGCAGAAAAATCCTAAGAGAAGGCATGCCAACCGCCTGGGGAGAAGAATACCCGTTACATAATTAACGCGGTATTTGATTAGATGTACTGGTTTTGGCCGATCAATACAGAATTGCCAAGAGAAGACCATTTATCTATATTACGCAACAATCCTAGCCGTCTGCCAAGTTCAAGTTGATATTACCCCTTAGAGGACAAATTATCCACAATGCCAAACATAGTAAGAATATCTTGAACGTAATTTGATTGAGAACTGTTGCTGCCTAAAGGCAGATATGTTGCAAAACATGCGGCGACGTAGCTGTATATTTTCGAGAAACGATATCATTTGCAACACGAGGTCGATTGTAATTTTTTTCTCCAAATAAAATCTGTTATTTTAAGATGCGTGATCAACCTTAAATTATAATCTTGGCAAAAAGTACGGTTCAAACATCGTCGTGTCGT